>OY744481.1:352794997-353288663 GCA_963556165.1 Tipula helvola | reverse complement strand
TGGGAATTTTTGGAAGTTCATGGGCATTTTTGGAAGTTCAGGGGCATTTTCTGGGAATTTTTGGAAGTTCAGGGGCATTTTCTGGGAATTTTTCTAAGTTCAGGGTCATTTTCTGGGAATTTTTCGAAGTTCAGGGGCATTTTCAGGGGAATTTTTGGAAGTTCAGGGGCATTTTCTGGGTATTTTTCGAAGTTCAGGGGCATTTTCTGGGAATTTTCGAAGTTCAGGGTCATTTTCGGGGAATTATTTGGAAGTTCAGGGGCATTTTCTGGGAATTTTTCGAAGTTCAGGGGCATTTTCTATGTATTTTTAGAAGTTCAGGGGCATTTTCTGGGAATTTTTGGAAGTTCAGGGCATTTTCTGGGAATTTTTGGAAGTTCAGGGGCATTTTCTGGGTATTTTTCGAAGTTCAGGGGCATTTTCTGGGAATTTTTGGAAGTTCAGGGGCATTTTCTGGGAATTTTTGGAAGTTCAGGGGCATTTTCTGGGAATTTTTCGAAGTTCAGGGGCATTTTCTGGGAATTTTTGGAAGTTCAAGGGCATTTTCTGGGAATTTTTCGAAGTTCAGGGTCATTTTCTGGGAATTTTTCGAAGTTCAGGGGCATTTTTTGTGAATTTTTCGAAGTTCAGGGGCATTTTCTGGGTATTTTTCGAAGTTCAGGGGCATTTTCTGGGAATTTCTCGAAGTTCAGGGTCATTTTCTGGGAATTTTTCGAAATTCAGGGGAATTTTTTGGGAATTTTTCGAAGTTCAGGGGCATTTTCTGGGTATTTTTCGAAGTTCAGGGGCATTTTCTGGGAATTTTTCGAAGTTCAGGGTCATTTTCTGGGTATTTTTCGAAGTTCATGGGCATTTTCTGGGAATTTTTCGAAGTTCAGGGGCATTTTCTGGGAATTTTTGGAAGTTCAGGGGTATTTTCTGGGAATTTTTCGAAGTTCAGGGGCATTTTCTGGGAATTTTTGGAAGTTCAAGGGCATTTTCTGGGAATTTTTCGAAGTTCAGGGTCATTTTCTGGGAATTTTTTGGAAGTTCAGGGGCAAGTTCAGGGGAATTTTTCGAAGTTCAGGGGCATTATCTGGGTATTTTTCGAAGCTCAGGGGCATTTTCTGGGAATTTTTGGAAGTTCAGAGCATTTTGTGGGAATTTTTGGAAGTTCAGGGGTATTTTCTGGGTATTTTTCGAAGTTCAGGGGCATTTTCTGGGAATTTTTCGAAGTTCAGGTCATTTTCTGGGTATTTTTTCGAAGTTCATGGGCATTTTCTGGGAATTTTTCGAAGTTCAGGGGCATTTTCTGGAATTTTTCGAAGTTCAGGGGCATTTTATGGGTATTTTTCGAATTTCAGGGGCATTTTATGGAAATTTTTGGAAGTTCAGGGGTATTTTCGGGGATTTTTTCGAAGTTCAGGGGGCATTTTCTGGGAATTTTTGGAAGTTTCAAGGGCATTTTCTGGGAATTTTTCGAAGTTCAGGGTCATTTTCTGGGAATTTTTTGTAAGTTCAGGGGCAAGTTCAGGGGAATTTTTCGAAGTTCAGGGGCATTTTCTGGGTATTTTTCGAAGCTCAGGGGCATTTTCTGGGAATTTTTGGAAGTTCAGAGCATTTTGTGGGAATTTTTGGAAGTTCAGGGGCATTTTCTGGGTATTTTTCGAAGTTCATGGGCATTTTCTGGGAATTTTTCGAAGTTCAGGGTCATTTTCTGGGTATTTTTTCGAAGTTCATGGGCATTTTCTGGGAATTTTTCGAAGTTCAGGGGCATTTTCTGGGAATTTTTCGAAGTTCAGGGTCATTTTCTGGGAATTTTTCGAAGTTCAGGGGCATTTTCTGGAATTTTTCGAAGTTCAGGGGCATTTTCTGGGAATTTTTCGAAGTTCAGGGCATTTTCTGGGAATTTTTGGAAGTTCAGGGGCATTTTCTGGGAATTTTTCGAAGTTCAGGGTCATTTTCTGGAATTTTTCGAAGTTCAGGGTCATTTTCTGGGTATTTTTCGAAGTTCATGGGCATTTTCCATTTTCTGGGAATTTTTCGAAGTTCAGGGGCATTTTCTGGGTATTTTTCGAATTTCATGGGAATTTTCTGGGAATTTTTCGAAGTTCAGGGGCATTTTCTGGGAATTTTTCGAAGTTCAGGGTCATTTTATGGGAATTTTTTCGAAATTCAGGGGCATTTTCTGGGAATTTTTGGAAGTTCAGGGGCATTTTCTGGGAATTTTTCGAAGTCAGGGTCATTTTCTGGGAATTTTTCGAAGTTCAGGGTCATTTTCTGGGTATTTTTCGAAGTTCATGGGCATTTTCTGGGAATTTTTGGAAGTTCAGGGGTATTTTCGGGGATTTTTTCGAAGTTCAGGGGCATTTTCTGGGAATTTTTGGAAGTTCATGGGCATTTTCTGGGAATTTTTGGAAGTTCAGGGGCATTTTCTGGGAATTTTTGGAAGTTCCAGGGGCATTTTCTGGGAATTTTTCTAAGTTCAGGGTCATTTTCTGGGAATTTTTCGAAGTTCAGGGGCATTTTCAGGGGAATTTTTGGAAGTTCAGGGGCATTTTCTGGGTATTTTTCGAAGTTCAGGGGCATTTTCTGGAATTTTCGAAGTTCAGGGTCATTTTCGGGGAATTATTTGGAAGTTCAGGGGCATTTTCTGGGAATTTTTCGATGTTCAGAGGGCATTTTATGGGTATTTTTCGAATTTCAGGGGCATTTTATGGGAATTTTTGGAAGTTCAGGGGTATTTTCTGGGAATTTTTCGAAGTTCAGGGGCATTTTCTGGGTATTTTTAGAAGTTCAGGGCCATTTTCTGGGTATTTTTCGAAGTTCAGGGGCATTTTCTGGGAATTTTTGGAAGTTCAGTGCATTTTCTGGGAATTTTTCGAAGTTCAGGGGCATTTTATGGAAATTTTTGGAAGTTCAGGGGTATTTTCGGGGATTTTTTCGAAGTTCAGCGGGCATTTTCTGGGAATTTTTGGAAGTTCAGGGGCATTTTCTGGAATTTTTCGATGTTCAGGGTCATTTTCTGGGAATTTTTCGAAGTTCAGGGTCATTTTCTGGGTATTTTTCGAAGTTCATGGGCATTTTCTGGGAATTTTTGGAAGTTCAGGGGTATTTTCGGGGATTTTTTCGAAGTTCAGGGGCATTTTCTGGGAATTTTTGGAAGTTCAGGGGCATTTTCTGGGAATTTTTGGAAGTTCAGGGGCATTTTCTGGGAATTTTTCTAAGTTCAGGGTCATTTTCTGGGAATTTTTCGAAGTTCAGGGGCATTTTCAGGGGAATTTTTGGAAGTTCAGGGGCATTTTCTGGGTATTTTTCGAAGTTCAGGGGCATTTTTCTGGGAATTTTCGAAGTTCAGGGTCATTTTCGGGGAATTATTTGGAAGTTCAGGGGCATTTTCTGGGAATTTTTCGAAGTTCAGGGGCATTTTCTATGTATTTTTAGAAGTTCAGGGGCATTTTCTGGGAATTTTTGGAAGTTCAGGCATTTTCTGGGAATTTTTGGAAGTTCAGTGGCATTTTCTGGGTATTTTTCGAAAGTTCAGGGGCATTTCTGGGAATTTTTGGAAGTTCAGGGGCATTTTCTGGGAATTTTTGGAAGTTCAGGGGCATTTTCTGGGAATTTTTCGAAGTTCAGGGGCATTTTCTGGGAATTTTTGGAAGTTCAAGGGCATTTTCTGGGAATTTTTCGAAGTTCAGGGTCATTTTCTGGGAATTTTTCGAAGTTCAGGGGCATTTTTTGTGAATTTTTCGAAGTTCAGGGGCATTTTCTGGGTATTTTTCGAAGTTCAGGGGCATTTTCTGGGAATTTTTCGAAGTTCAGGGTCATTTTCTGGGAATTTTTCGAAATTCAGGGGCATTTTTTGGGAATTTTTCGAAGTTCAGGGGCATTTTCTGGGTATTTTTCGAAGTTCAGGGGCATTTTCTGGGAATTTTTCGAAGTTCAGGGTCATTTTCTGGGTATTTTTCGAAGTTCATGGCATTTTCTGGGAATTTTTCGAAGTTCAGGGGCATTTTCTGGGAATTTTTGGAAGTTCAGGGGTATTTTCTGGGAATTTTTCGAAGTTCAGGGGCATTTTCTGGGAATTTTTGGAAGTTCAAGGGCATTTTCTGGGAATTTTTCGAAGTTCAGGGTCATTTTCTGGGAATTTTTTGGAAGTTCAGGGGCAAGTTCAGGGGAATTTTTCGAAGTTCAGGGGCATTATCTGGGTATTTTTCGAAGCTCAGGGGCATTTTCTGGAATTTTTGGAAGTTCAGAGCATTTTGTGGGAATTTTTGGAAGTTCAGGGGCATTTTCTGGGTATTTTTCGAAGTTCATGGGCATTTTCTGGGAATTTTTCGAAGTTCAGGGTCATTTTCTGGGTATTTTTCGAAGTTCATGGGCATTTTCTGGGAATTTTTCGAAGTTCAGGGGCATTTTCTGGGAATTTTTCGAAGTTCAGGGGCATTTTATGGGTATTTTTCGAATTTCAGGGGCATTTTATGGAAATTTTTGGAAGTTCAGGGGTATTTTCGGGGATTTTTTCGAAGTTCAGGGGCATTTTCTGGGAATTTTTTGGAAGTTCAAGGGCATTTTCTGGGAATTTTTCGAAGTTCAGGGTCATTTTCTGGGAATTTTTTGTAAGTTCAGGGGCAAGTTCAGGGAATTTTTCGAAGTTCAGGGGCATTTTCTGGGTATTTTTCGAAGCTCAGGGGCATTTTCTGGGAATTTTTGGAAGTTCAGAGCATTTTGTGTGGAATTTTTGGAAGTTCAGGGCATTTTCTGGGTATTTTTCGAAGTTCATGGGCATTTTCTGGGAATTTTTCGAAGTTCAGGGTGATTTTCTGGGTATTTTTCGAAGTTCATGGGCATTTTCTGGGAATTTTTCGAAGTTCAGGGGCATTTTCTGGGAATTTTTCGAAGTTCAGGGTCATTTTCTGGGTATTTTTCGAAGTTCATGGGCATTTTCTGGAATTTTTGGAAGTTCAGGGGCATTTTCTGGGAATTTTTCGAAGTTCAGGGTCATTTTCTGGGAATTTTTCGAAGTTCAGGGTCATTTTCTGGGTATTTTTCGAAGTTCATGGGCATTTTCCATTTTCTGGGAATTTTTCGAAGTTCAGGGGCATTTTCTGGGTATTTTTCGAAGTTCATGGGCATTTTCTGGGAATTTTTTGAAGTTCAGGGGCATTTTCTGGGAATTTTTCGAAGTTCAGGGTCATTTTATGGGAATTTTTTCGAAATTCAGGGGCATTTTCTGGGAATTTTTGGAAGTTCAGGGGCATTTTCTGGGAATTTTTCGAAGTTCAGGGTCATTTTCTGGGAATTTTTCGAAGTTCAGGGTCATTTTCTGGGTATTTTTCAAAGTTCATGGGCATTTTCTGGGAATTTTTGGAAGTTCAGGGGTATTTTCGGGGATTTTTTCGAAGTTCAGGGGCATTTTCTGGGAATTTTTGGAAGTTCATGGGCATTTTCTGGGAATTTTTGGAAGTTCAGGGGCATTTTCTGGGAATTTTTGGAAGTTCAGGGGCATTTTCTGGGAATTTTTCTAAGTTCAGGGTCATTTTCTGGGAATTTTTCGAAGTTCAGGGGCATTTTCAGGGGAATTTTTGGAAGTTCAGGGGCATTTTCTGGGTATTTTTCGAAGTTCAGGGGCATTTTCTGGGAATTTTCGAAGTTCAGGGTCATTTTCGGGGAATTATTTGGAAGTTCAGGGGCATTTTCTGGGAATTTTTCGAAGTTGAGGGTAATTTTCTGGGAATTTTTCGAAGTTCGTGGGCATTTTCTGGGAATTTTTCGAAGTTCAGGGGCATTTTATGGGTATTTTTCGAATTTCAGGGGCATTTTATGGGAATTTTTGGAAGTTCAGGGGTATTTTCTGGGAATTTTTCGAAGTTCAGGGGCATTTTCTGGGTATTTTTAGAAGTTCAGGGCCATTTTCTGGGTATTTTTCGAAGTTCAGGGGCATTTTCTGGGAATTTTTGGAAGTTCAGGGCATTTTCTGGGAAATTTTCGAAGTTCAGGGGCATTTTATGGAAATTTTTGGAAGTTCAGGGGTATTTTCGGGGATTTTTTCGAAGTTCAGGGGCATTTTCTGGGAATTTTTGGAAGTTCAGGGGCATTTTCTGGGAATTTTTCGATGTTCAGGGTCATTTTCTGGGAATTTTTCGAAGTTCAGGGTCATTTTCTGGGTATTTTTCGAAGTTCATGGGCATTTTCTGGGAATTTTTGGAAGTTCAGGGGTATTTTCGGGGATTTTTTCGAAGTTCAGGGGCATTTTCTGGGAATTTTTGGAAGTTCAGGGGCATTTTCTGGGAATTTTTCGATGTTCAGGGTCATTTTCTGGGAATTTTTCGAAGTTCAGGGTCATTTTCTGGGTATTTTTCGAAGTTCATGGGCATTTTCTGGGAATTTTTGGAAGTTCAGGGGTATTTTCGGGGATTTTTTCGAAGTTCAGGGGCATTTTCTGGGAATTTTTGGAAGTTCAGGGGCATTTTCTGGGAATTTTTGGAAGTTCAGGGGCATTTTCTGGGAATTTTTCTAAGTTCAGGGTCATTTTCTGGGAATTTTTCGAAGTTCAGGGGCATTTTCAGGGGAATTTTTGGAAGTTCAGGGGCATTTTCTGGGTATTTTTCGAAGTTCAGGGGCATTTTCTGGGAATTTTCGAAGTTCAGGGTCATTTTCGGGGAATTATTTGGAAGTTCAGGGGCATTTTCTGGGAATTTTTCGAAGTTCAGGGGCATTTTCTATGTATTTTTAGAAGTTCAGGGGCATTTTCTGGGAATTTTTGGAAGTTCAGGGCATTTTCTGGGAATTTTTGGAAGTTCAGGGGCATTTTCTGGGTATTTTTCGAAGTTCAGGGGCATTTTCTGGGAATTTTTGGAAGTTCAGGGGCATTTTCTGGGAATTTTTGGAAGTTCAGGGGCATTTTCTGGGAATTTTTCGAAGTTCAGGGGCATTTTCTGGGAATTTTTGGAAGTTCAAGGGCATTTTCTGGGAATTTTTCGAAGTTCAGGGTCATTTTCTGGGAATTTTTCGAAGTTCAGGGGCATTTTTTGTGAATTTTTCGAAGTTCAGGGGCATTTTCTGGGTATTTTTCGAAGTTCAGGGGCATTTTCTGGGAATTTTTCGAAGTTCAGGGTCATTTTCTGGGAATTTTTCGAAATTCAGGGGCATTTTTTGGGAATTTTTCGAAGTTCAGGGGCATTTTCTGGGTATTTTTCGAAGTTCAGGGGCATTTTCTGGGAATTTTTCGAAGTTCAGGGTCATTTTCTGGGTATTTTTCGAAGTTCATGGGCATTTTCTGGGAATTTTTCGAAGTTCAGGGGCATTTTCTGGGAATTTTTGGAAGTTCAGGGGTATTTTCTGGGAATTTTTCGAAGTTCAGGGGCATTTTCTGGGAATTTTTGGAAGTTCAAGGGCATTTTCTGGGAATTTTTCGAAGTTCAGGGTCATTTTCTGGGAATTTTTTGGAAGTTCAGGGGCAAGTTCAGGGGAATTTTTCGAAGTTCAGGGGCATTATCTGGGTATTTTTCGAAGCTCAGGGGCATTTTCTGGGAATTTTTGGAAGTTCAGAGCATTTTGTGGGAATTTTTGGAAGTTCAGGGGCATTTTCTGGGTATTTTTCGAAGTTCATGGGCATTTTCTGGGAATTTTTCGAAGTTCAGGGTCATTTTCTGGGTATTTTTCGAAGTTCATGGGCATTTTCTGGGAATTTTTCGAAGTTCAGGGGCATTTTCTGGGAATTTTTCGAAGTTCAGGGGCATTTTATGGGTATTTTTCGAATTTCAGGGGCATTTTATGGAAATTTTTGGAAGTTCAGGGGTATTTTCGGGGATTTTTTCGAAGTTCAGGGGCATTTTCTGGGAATTTTTGGAAGTTCAAGGGCATTTTCTGGGAATTTTTCGAAGTTCAGGGTCATTTTCTGGGAATTTTTTGTAAGTTCAGGGGCAAGTTCAGGGGAATTTTTCGAAGTTCAGGGGCATTTTCTGGGTATTTTTCGAAGCTCAGGGGCATTTTCTGGGAATTTTTGGAAGTTCAGAGCATTTTGTGGGAATTTTTGGAAGTTCAGGGGCATTTTCTGGGTATTTTTCGAAGTTCATGGGCATTTTCTGGGAATTTTTCGAAGTTCAGGGTGATTTTCTGGGTATTTTTCGAAGTTCATGGGCATTTTCTGGGAATTTTTCGAAGTTCAGGGGCATTTTCTGGGAATTTTTCGAAGTTCAGGGTCATTTTCTGGGTATTTTTCGAAGTTCATGGGCATTTTCTGGGAATTTTTGGAAGTTCAGGGGCATTTTCTGGGAATTTTTCGAAGTTCAGGGTCATTTTCTGGGAATTTTTCGAAGTTCAGGGTCATTTTCTGGGTATTTTTCGAAGTTCATGGGCATTTTCCATTTTCTGGGAATTTTTCGAAGTTCAGGGGCATTTTCTGGGTATTTTTCGAAGTTCATGGGCATTTTCTGGGAATTTTTTGAAGTTCAGGGGCATTTTCTGGGAATTTTTCGAAGTTCAGGGTCATTTTATGGGAATTTTTTCGAAATTCAGGGGCATTTTCTGGGAATTTTTGGAAGTTCAGGGGCATTTTCTGGGAATTTTTCGAAGTTCAGGGTCATTTTCTGGGAATTTTTCGAAGTTCAGGGTCATTTTCTGGGTATTTTTCAAAGTTCATGGGCATTTTCTGGGAATTTTTGGAAGTTCAGGGGTATTTTCGGGGATTTTTTCGAAGTTCAGGGGCATTTTCTGGGAATTTTTGGAAGTTCATGGGCATTTTCTGGGAATTTTTGGAAGTTCAGGGGCATTTTCTGGGAATTTTTGGAAGTTCAGGGGCATTTTCTGGGAATTTTTCTAAGTTCAGGGTCATTTTCTGGGAATTTTTCGAAGTTCAGGGGCATTTTCAGGGGAATTTTTGGAAGTTCAGGGGCATTTTCTGGGTATTTTTCGAAGTTCAGGGGCATTTTCTGGGAATTTTCGAAGTTCAGGGTCATTTTCGGGGAATTATTTGGAAGTTCAGGGGCATTTTCTGGGAATTTTTCGAAGTTGAGGGTAATTTTCTGGGAATTTTTCGAAGTTCATGGGCATTTTCTGGGAATTTTTCGAAGTTCAGGGGCATTTTATGGGTATTTTTCGAATTTCAGGGGCATTTTATGGGAATTTTTGGAAGTTCAGGGGTATTTTCTGGGAATTTTTCGAAGTTCAGGGGCATTTTCTGGGTATTTTTAGAAGTTCAGGGCCATTTTCTGGGTATTTTTCGAAGTTCAGGGGCATTTTCTGGGAATTTTTGGAAGTTCAGGGCATTTTCTGGGAAATTTTCGAAGTTCAGGGGCATTTTATGGAAATTTTTGGAAGTTCAGGGGTATTTTCGGGGATTTTTTCGAAGTTCAGGGGCATTTTCTGGGAATTTTTGGAAGTTCAGGGGCATTTTCTGGGAATTTTTCGATGTTCAGGGTCATTTTCTGGGAATTTTTCGAAGTTCAGGGTCATTTTCTGGGTATTTTTCGAAGTTCATGGGCATTTTCTGGGAATTTTTGGAAGTTCAGGGGTATTTTCGGGGATTTTTTCGAAGTTCAGGGTCATTTTCTGGGAATTTTTGGAAGTTCATGGGCATTTTCTGGGAATTTTTGGAAGTTCAGGGGCATTTTCTGGGAATTTTTGGAAGTTCAGGGGCATTTTCTGGGAATTTTTCTAAGTTCAGGGTCATTTTCTGGGAATTTTTCGAAGTTCAGGGGCATTTTCAGGGGAATTTTTGGAAGTTCAGGGGCATTTTCTGGGTATTTTTCGAAGTTCAGGGGCATTTTCTGGGAATTTTCGAAGTTCAGGGTCATTTTCGGGGAATTATTTGGAAGTTCAGGGGCATTTTCTGGGAATTTTTCGAAGTTCAGGGGCATTTTCTATGTATTTTTAGAAGTTCAGGGCATTTTCTGGGAATTTTTGGAAGTTCAGGGGCATTTTCTGGGTATTTTTCGAAGTTCAGGGGCATTTTCTGGGAATTTTTGGAAGTTCAGGGGCATTTTCTGGGAATTTTTGGAAGTTCAGGGGCATTTTCTGGGAATTTTTCGAAGTTCAGGGGCATTTTCTGGGAATTTTTGGAAGTTCAAGGGCATTTTCTGGGAATTTTTCGAAGTTCAGGGTCATTTTCTGGGAATTTTTCGAAGTTCAGGGGCATTTTTTGTGAATTTTTCGAAGTTCAGGGGCATTTTCTGGGTATTTTTCGAAGTTCAGGGGCATTTTCTGGGAATTTTTCGAAGTTCAGGGTCATTTTCTGGGAATTTTTCGAAATTCAGGGGCATTTTTTGGGAATTTTTCGAAGTTCAGGGGCATTTTCTGGGTATTTTTCGAAGTTCAGGGGCATTTTCTGGGAATTTTTCGAAGTTCAGGGTCATTTTCTGGGTATTTTTCGAAGTTCATGGGCATTTTCTGGGAATTTTTCGAAGTTCAGGGGCATTTTCTGGGAATTTTTGGAAGTTCAGGGGTATTTTCTGGGAATTTTTCGAAGTTCAGGGGCATTTTCTGGGAATTTTTGGAAGTTCAAGGGCATTTTCTGGGAATTTTTCGAAGTTCAGGGTCATTTTCTGGGAATTTTTTGGAAGTTCAGGGGCAAGTTCAGGGGAATTTTTCGAAGTTCAGGGGCATTATCTGGGTATTTTTCGAAGCTCAGGGGCATTTTCTGGGAATTTTTGGAAGTTCAGAGCATTTTGTGGGAATTTTTGGAAGTTCAGGGGCATTTTCTGGGTATTTTTCGAAGTTCATGGGCATTTTCTGGGAATTTTTCGAAGTTCAGGGTCATTTTCTGAGTATTTTTCGAAGTTCATGGGCATTTTCTGGGAATTTTTCGAAGTTCAGGGGCATTTTCTGGGAATTTTTCGAAGTTCAGGGGCATTTTATGGGTATTTTTCGAATTTCAGGGGCATTTTATGGAAATTTTTGGAAGTTCAGGGGTATTTTCGGGGATTTTTTCGAAGTTCAGGGGCATTTTCTGGGAATTTTTGGAAGTTCAAGGGCATTTTCTGGGAATTTTTCGAAGTTCAGGGTCATTTTATGGGTATTTTTCGAATTTCAGGGGCATTTTATGGGAATTTTTGGAAGTTCAGGGGTATTTTCTGGGAATTTTTCGAAGTTCAGGGGCATTTTCTGGGTATTTTTAGAAGTTCAGGGCCATTTTCTGGGTATTTTTCGAAGTTCAGGGGCATTTTCTGGGAATTTTTGGAAGTTCAGGGCATTTTCTGGGAATTTTTCGAAGTTCAGGGGCATTTTATGGAAATTTTTGGAAGTTCAGGGGTATTTTCGGGGATTTTTTCGAAGTTCAGGGGCATTTTCTGGGAATTTTTGGAAGTTCAGGGGCATTTTCTGGGAATTTTTCGATGTTCAGGGTCATTTTCTGGGAATTTTTCGAAGTTCAGGGTCATTTTCTGGGTATTTTTCGAAGTTCATGGGCATTTTCTGGGAATTTTTGGAAGTTCAGGGGTATTTTCGGGGATTTTTTCGAAGTTCAGGGGCATTTTCTGGGAATTTTTGGAAGTTCATGGGCATTTTCTGGGAATTTTTGGAAGTTCAGGGGCATTTTCTGGGAATTTTTGGAAGTTCAGGGGCATTTTCTGGGAATTTTTCTAAGTTCAGGGTCATTTTCTGGGAATTTTTCGAAGTTCAGGGGCATTTTCAGGGGAATTTTTGGAAGTTCAGGGGCATTTTCTGGGTATTTTTCGAAGTTCAGGGGCATTTTCTGGGAATTTTCGAAGTTCAGGGTCATTTTCGGGGAATTATTTGGAAGTTCAGGGGCATTTTCTGGGAATTTTTCGAAGTTCAGGGGCATTTTCTATGTATTTTTAGAAGTTCAGGGGCATTTTCTGGGAATTTTTGGAAGTTCAGGGCATTTTCTGGGAATTTTTGGAAGTTCAGGGGCATTTTCTGGGTATTTTTCGAAGTTCAGGGGCATTTTCTGGGAATTTTTGGAAGTTCAGGGGCATTTTCTGGGAATTTTTGGAAGTTCAGGGGCATTTTCTGGGAATTTTTCGAAGTTCAGGGGCATTTTCTGGGAATTTTTGGAAGTTCAAGGGCATTTTCTGGAATTTTTCGAAGTTCAGGGTCATTTTCTGGGTATTTTTCGAAGTTCATGGGCATTTTCTGGGAATTTTTCGAAGTTCAGGGGCATTTTCTGGGAATTTTTGGAAGTTCAGGGGTATTTTCTGGGAATTTTTCGAAGTTCAGGGGCATTTTCTGGGAATTTTTCGAAGTTCAGGGGCATTTTATGGGTATTTTTCGAATTTCAGGGGCATTTTATGGAAATTTTTGGAAGTTCAGGGGTATTTTCGGGGATTTTTTCGAAGTTCAGGGGCATTTTCTGGGAATTTTTGGAAGTTCAAGGGCATTTTCTGGGAATTTTTCGAAGTTCAGGGTCATTTTCTGGGAATTTTTTGTAAGTTCAGGGGCAAGTTCAGGGGAATTTTTCGAAGTTCAGGGGCATTTTCTGGGTATTTTTCGAAGCTCAGGGGCATTTTCTGGGAATTTTTGGAAGTTCAGAGCATTTTGTGGGAATTTTTGGAAGTTCAGGGGCATTTTCTGGGTATTTTTCGAAGTTCATGGGCATTTTCTGGGAATTTTTCGACGTTCAGGGTCATTTTCTGGGTATTTTTCGAAGTTCATGGGCATTTTCTGGGAATTTTTCGAAGTTCAGGGGCATTTTCTGGGAATTTTTCGAAGTTCAGGGTCATTTTCTGGGAATTTTTCGAAGTTCAGGGTCATTTTCTGGGAATTTTTCAAAGTTCATGGGCATTTTCTGGGAATTTTTGGAAGTTCAGGGGTATTTTCGGGGATTTTTTCGAAGTTCAGGGGCATTTTCTGGGAATTTTTGGAAGTTCATGGGCATTTTCTGGGAATTTTTGGAAGTTCAGGGGCATTTTCTGGGAATTTTTGGAAGTTCAGGGGCATTTTCTGGGAATTTTTCTAAGTTCAGGGTCATTTTCTGGGAATTTTTCGAAGTTCAGGGGCATTTTCAGGGGAATTTTTGGAAGTTCAGGGGCATTTTCTGGGTATTTTTCGAAGTTCAGGGGCATTTTCTGGGAATTTTCGAAGTTCAGGGTCATTTTCGGGGAATTATTTGGAAGTTCAGGGGCATTTTCTGGGAATTTTTCGAAGTTGAGGGTAATTTTCTGGGAATTTTTCGAAGTTCATGGGCATTTTCTGGGAATTTTTCGAAGTTCAGGGGCATTTTATGGGTATTTTTCGAATTTCAGGGGCATTTTATGGGAATTTTTGGAAGTTCAGGGGTATTTTCTGGGAATTTTTCGAAGTTCAGGGGCATTTTCTGGGTATTTTTAGAAGTTCAGGGCCATTTTCTGGGTATTTTTCGAAGTTCAGGGGCATTTTCTGGGAATTTTTGGAAGTTCAGGGCATTTTCTGGGAAATTTTCGAAGTTCAGGAACATTTTATGGAAATTTTTGGAAGTTCAGGGGTATTTTCGGGGATTTTTTCGAAGTTCAGGGGCATTTTCTGGGAATTTTTGGAAGTTCAGGGGCATTTTCTGGGAATTTTTCGATGTTCAGGGTCATTTTCTGGGAATTTTTCGAAGTTCAGGGTCATTTTCTGGGTATTTTTCGAAGTTCATGGGCATTTTCTGGGAATTTTTGGAAGTTCAGGGGTATTTTCGGGGATTTTTTCGAAGTTCAGGGGCATTTTCTGGGAATTTTTGGAAGTTCATGGGCATTTTCTGGGAATTTTTGGAAGTTCAGGGGCATTTTCTGGGAATTTTTGGAAGTTCAGGGGCATTTTCTGGGAATTTTTCTAAGTTCAGGGTCATTTTCTGGGAATTTTTCGAAGTTCAGGGGCATTTTCAGGGGAATTTTTGGAAGTTCAGGGGCATTTTCTGGGTATTTTTCGAAGTTCAGGGGCATTTTCTGGGAATTTTCGAAGTTCAGGGTCATTTTCGGGGAATTATTTGGAAGTTCAGGGGCATTTTCTGGGAATTTTTCGAAGTTCAGGGGCATTTTCTATGTATTTTTAGAAGTTCAGGGGCATTTTCTGGGAATTTTTGGAAGTTCAGGGGCATTTTCTGGGAATTTTTGGAAGTTCAGGGGCATTTTCTGGGAATTTTTCGAAGTTCAGGGGCATTTTCTGGGAATTTTTGGAAGTTCAAGGGCATTTTCTGGGAATTTTTCGAAGTTCAGGGTCATTTTCTGGGAATTTTTCGAAGTTCAGGGGCATTTTTTGTGAATTTTTCGAAGTTCAGGGGCATTTTCTGGGTATTTTTCGAAGTTCAGGGGCATTTTCTGGGAATTTTTCGAAGTTCAGGGTCATTTTCTGGGAATTTTTCGAAATTCAGGGGCATTTTTTGGGAATTTTTCGAAGTTCAGGGGCATTTTCTGGGTATTTTTCGGAGTTCAGGGGCATTTTCTGGGAATTTTTCGAAGTTCAGGGTCATTTTCTGGGTATTTTTCGAAGTTCATGGGCATTTTCTGGGAATTTTTCGAAGTTCAGGGGCATTTTCTGGGAATTTTTGGAAGTTCAGGGGTATTTTCTGGGAATTTTTCGAAGTTCAGGGGCATTTTCTGGGAATTTTTGGAAGTTCAAGGGCATTTTCTGGGAATTTTTCGAAGTTCAGGGTCATTTTCTGGGAATTTTTTGGAAGTTCAGGGGCAAGTTCAGGGGAATTTTTCGAAGTTCAGGGGCATTATCTGGGTATTTTTCGAAGCTCAGGGGCATTTTCTGGGAATTTTTGGAAGTTCAGAGCATTTTGTGGGAATTTTTGGAAGTTCAGGGGCATTTTCTGGGTATTTTTCGAAGTTCATGGGCATTTTCTGGGAATTTTTCGAAGTTCAGGGTCATTTTCTGAGTATTTTTCGAAGTTCATGGGCATTTTCTGGGAATTTTTCGAAGTTCAGGGGCATTTTCTGGGAATTTTTCGAAGTTCAGGGGCATTTTATGGGTATTTTTCGAATTTCAGGGGCATTTTATGGAAATTTTTGGAAGTTCAGGGGTATTTTCGGGGATTTTTTCGAAGTTCAGGGGCATTTTCTGGGAATTTTCGGAAGTTCAAGGGCATTTTCTGGGAATTTTTCGAAGTTCAGGGTCATTTTATGGGTATTTTTCGAATTTCAGGGGCATTTTATGGGAATTTTTGGAAGTTCAGGGGTATTTTCTGGGAATTTTTCGAAGTTCAGGGGCATTTTCTGGGTATTTTTAGAAGTTCAGGGCCATTTTCTGGGTATTTTTCGAAGTTCAGGGGCATTTTCTGGGAATTTTTGGAAGTTCAGGGCATTTTCTGGGAATTTTTCGAAGTTCAGGGGCATTTTATGGAAATTTTTGGAAGTTCAGGGGTATTTTCGGGGATTTTTTCGAAGTTCAGGGGCATTTTCTGGGAATTTTTGGAAGTTCAGGGGCATTTTCTGGGAATTTTTCGATGTTCAGGGTCATTTTCTGGGAATTTTTCGAAGTTCAGGGTCATTTTCTGGGTATTTTTCGAAGTTCATGGGCATTTTCTGGGAATTTTTGGAAGTTCAGGGGTATTTTCGGGGATTTTTTCGAAGTTCAGGGGCATTTTCTGGGAATTTTTGGAAGTTCATGGGCATTTTCTGGGAATTTTTGGAAGTTCAGGGGCATTTTCTGGGAATTTTTGGAAGTTCAGGGGCATTTTCTGGGAATTTTTCTAAGTTCAGGGTCATTTTCTGGGAATTTTTCGAAGTTCAGGGGCATTTTCAGGGGAATTTTTGGAAGTTCAGGGGCATTTTCTGGGTATTTTTCGAAGTTCAGGGGCATTTTCTGGGAATTTTCGAAGTTCAGGGTCATTTTCGGGGAATTATTTGGAAGTTCAGGGGCATTTTCTGGGAATTTTTCGAAGTTCAGGGGCATTTTCTATGTATTTTTAGAAGTTCAGGGGCATTTTCTGGGAATTTTTGGAAGTTCAGGGCATTTTCTGGGAATTTTTGGAAGTTCAGGGGCATTTTCTGGGTATTTTTCGAAGTTCAGGGGCATTTTCTGGGAATTTTTGGAAGTTCAGGGGCATTTTCTGGGAATTTTTGGAAGTTCAGGGGCATTTTCTGGGAATTTTTCGAAGTTCAGGGGCATTTTCTGGGAATTTTTGGAAGTTCAAGGGCATTTTCTGGGAATTTTTCGAAGTTCAGGGTCATTTTCTGGGAATTTTTCGAAGTTCAGGGGCATTTTTTGTGAATTTTTCGAAGTTCAGGGGCATTTTCTGGGTATTTTTCGAAGTTCAGGGGCATTTTCTGGGAATTTTTCGAAGTTCAGGGTCATTTTCTGGGAATTTTTCGAAATTCAGGGGCATTTTTTGGGAATTTTTCGAAGTTCAGGGGCATTTTCTGGGTATTTTTCGAAGTTCAGGGGCATTTTCTGGGAATTTTTCGAAGTTCAGGGTCATTTTCTGGGTATTTTTCGAAGTTCATGGGCATTTTCTGGGAATTTTTCGAAGTTCAGGGGCATTTTCTGGGAATTTTTGGAAGTTCAGGGGTATTTTCTGGGAATTTTTCGAAGTTCAGGGGCATTTTCTGGGAATTTTTGGAAGTTCAAGGGCATTTTCTGGGAATTTTTCGAAGTTCAGGGTCATTTTCTGGGAATTTTTTGGAAGTTCAGGGGCAAGTTCAGGGGAATTTTTCGAAGTTCAGGGGCATTATCTGGGTATTTTTCGAAGCTCAGGGGCATTTTCTGGGAATTTTTGGAAGTTCAGAGCATTTTGTGGGAATTTTTGGAAGTTCAGGGGCATTTTCTGGGTATTTTTCGAAGTTCATGGGCATTTTCTGGGAATTTTTCGAAGTTCAGGGTCATTTTCTGGGTATTTTTCGAAGTTCATGGGCATTTTCTGGGAATTTTTCGAAGTTCAGGGGCATTTTCTGGGAATTTTTCGAAGTTCAGGGGCATTTTATGGGTATTTTTCGAATTTCAGGGGCATTTTATGGAAATTTTTGGAAGTTCAGGGGTATTTTCGGGGATTTTTTCGAAGTTCAGGGGCATTTTCTGGGAATTTTTGGAAGTTCAAGGGCATTTTCTGGGAATTTTTCGAAGTTCAGGGTCATTTTCTGGGAATTTTTTGTAAGTTCAGGGGCAAGTTCAGGGGAATTTTTCGAAGTTCAGGGGCATTTTCTGGGTATTTTTCGAAGCTCAGGGGCATTTTCTGGGAATTTTTGGAAGTTCAGAGCATTTTGTGGGAATTTTTGGAAGTTCAGGGGCATTTTCTGGGTATTTTTCGAAGTTCATGGGCATTTTCTGGGAATTTTTCGAAGTTCAGGGTCATTTTCTGGGTATTTTTCGAAGTTCATGGGCATTTTCTGGGAATTTTTCGAAGTTCAGGGGCATTTTCTGGGAATTTTTCGAAGTTCAGGGTCATTTTCTGGGAATTTTTCGAAGTTCAGGGGCATTTTCTGGGAATTTTTCGAAGTTCAGGGGCATTTTCTGGGAATTTTTCGAAGTTCAGGGGCATTTTCTGGGAATTTTTGGAAGTTCTGGGGCATTTTCTGGGAATTTTTCGAAGTTCAGGGTCATTTTCTGGGAATTTTTCGAAGTTCAGGGTCATTTTCTGGGTATTTTTCGAAGTTCATGGGCATTTTCCATTTTCTGGGAATTTTTCGAAGTTCAGGGGCATTTTCTGGGTATTTTTCGAAGTTCATGGGCATTTTCTGGGAATTTTTCGAAGTTCAGGGGCATTTTCTGGGAATTTTTCGAAGTTCAGGGTCATTTTATGGGAATTTTTTCGAAATTCAGGGGCATTTTCTGGGAATTTTTGGAAGTTCAGGGGTATTTTCTGGGAATTTTTCGAAGTTCAGGGTCATTTTCTGGGAATTTTTTGGAAGTTCAGGGGCAAGTTCAGGGGAATTTTTCGAAGTTCAGGGGCATTATCTGGGTATTTTTCGAAGCTCAGAGGCATTTTCTGGGAATTTTTGGAAGTTCAGAGCATTTTGTGGGAATTTTTGGAAGTTCAGGGGCATTTTCTGGGTATTTTTCGAAGTTCATGGGCATTTTCTGGGAATTTTTCGAAGTTCAGGGTCATTTTCTGGGTATTTTTCGAAGTTCATGGGCATTTTCTGGGAATTTTTCGAAGTTCAGGGGCATTTTCTGGGAATTTTTAGAAGTTCAGGGGCATTTTATGGGTATTTTTCGAATTTCAGGGGCATTTTATGGAAATTTTTGGAAGTTCAGGGGTATTTTCGGGGATTTTTTCGAAGTTCAGGGGCATTTTCTGGGAATTTTTGGAAGTTCAAGGGCATTTTCTGGGAATTTTTCGAAGTTCAGGGTCATTTTCTGGGAATTTTTTGTAAGTTCAGGGGCAAGTTCAGGGGAATTTTTCGAAGTTCAGGGGCATTTTCTGGGTATTTTTCGAAGCTCAGGGGCATTTTCTGGGAATTTTTGGAAGTTCAGAGCATTTTGTGGGAATTTTTGGAAGTTCAGGGGCATTTTCTGGGTATTTTTCGAAGTTCATGGGCATTTTCTGGGAATTTTTCGAAGTTCAGGGGCATTTTCTGGGAATTTTTCGAAGTTCAGGGGCATTTTATGGGTATTTTTCGAATTTCAGGGGCATTTTATGGAAATTTTTGGAAGTTCAGGGGTATTTTCGGGGATTTTTTCGAAGTTCAGGGGCATTTTCTGGGAATTTTTGGAAGTTCAAGGGCATTTTCTGGGAATTTTTCGAAGTTCAGGGTCATTTTTTGTAAGTTCAGGGGCAAGTTCAGGGGAATTTTTCGAAGTTCAGGGGCATTTTCTGGGTATTTTTCGAAGCTCAGGGGCATTTTCTGGGAATTTTTGGAAGTTCAGAGCATTTTGTGGGAATTTTTGGAAGTTCAGGGGCATTTTCTGGGTATTTTTCGAAGTTCATGGGCATTTTCTGGGAATTTTTCGAAGTTCAGGGTCATTTTCTGGGTATTTTTCGAAGTTCATGGGCATTTTCTGGGAATTTTTCGAAGTTCAGGGGCATTTTCTGGGAATTTTTCGAAGTTCAGGGTCATTTTCTGGGAATTTTTCGAAGTTCAGGGGCATTTTCTGGGAATTTTTCGAAGTTCAGGGGCATTTTCTGGGAATTTTTCGAAGTTCAGGGGCATTTTCTGGGAATTTTTGGAAGTTCAGGGGCATTTTCTGGGAATTTTTCGAAGTTCAGGGTCATTTTCTGGGAATTTTTCGAAGTTCAGGGTCATTTTCTGGGTATTTTTCGAAGTTCATGGGCATTTTCCATTTTCTGGGAATTTTTCGAAGTTCAGGGGCATTTTTTGGGTATTTTTCGAAGTTCATGGGCATTTTCTGGGAATTTTTCGAAGTTCAGGGGCATTTTCTGGGAATTTTTCGAAGTTCAGGGTCATTTTATGGGAATTTTTTCGAAATTCAGGGGCATTTTCTGGGAATTTTTGGAAGTTCAGGGGCATTTTCTGGGAATTTTTCGAAGTTCAGGGTCATTTTCTGGGAATTTTTCGAAGTTCAGGGTCATTTTCTGGGTATTTTTCGAAGTTCATGGGCATTTTCTGGGAATTTTTGGAAGTTCAGGGGTATTTTCGGGGATTTTTTCGAAGTTCAGGGGCATTTTCTGGGAATTTTTGGAAGTTCATGGGCATTTTCTGGGAATTTTTGGAAGTTCAGGGGCATTTTCTGGGAATTTTTGGAAGTTCAGGGGCATTTTCTGGGAATTTTTCTAAGTTCAGGGTCATTTTCTGGGAATTTTTCGAAGTTCAGGGGCATTTTCAGGGGAATTTTTGGAAGTTCAGGGGCATTTTCTGGGTATTTTTCGAAGTTCAGGGGCATTTTCTGGGAATTTTCGAAGTTCAGGGTCATTTTCGGGGAATTATTTGGAAGTTCAGGGGCATTTTCTGGGAATTTTTCGAAGTTGAGGGTAATTTTCTGGGAATTTTTCGAAGTTCATGGGCATTTTCTGGGAATTTTTCGAAGTTCAGGGGCATTTTATGGGTATTTTTCGAATTTCAGGGGCATTTTATGGGAATTTTTGGAAGTTCAGGGTCATTTTATGGGAATTTTTTCGAAATTCAGGGTCATTTTCTGGGTATTTTTCGAAGTTCATGGGCATTTTCCATTTTCTGGGAATTTTTCGAAGTTCAGGGGCATTTTCTGGGTATTTTTCGAAGTTCATGGGCATTTTCTGGGAATTTTTCGAAGTTCAGGGGCATTTTCTGGGAATTTTTCGAAGTTCAGGGTCATTTTATGGGAATTTTTTCGAAATTCAGGGGCATTTTCTGGGTATTTTTAGAAGTTCAGGGTCATTTTCTGGGTATTTTTCGAAGTTCAGGGGCATTTTCTGGGAATTTTTCGAAGTTCAGGGCATTTTCTGGGAATTTTTCGAAGTTCAGGGGCATTTTATGGAAATTTTTGGAAGTTCAGGGGTATTTTCGGGGATTTTTTCGAAGTTCAGGGGCATTTTCTGGGAATTTTTGGAAGTTCAGGGGCATTTTCTGGGAATTTTTCGATGTTCAGGGTCATTTTCTGGGAATTTTTCGAAGTTCAGGGTCATTTTCTGGGTATTTTTCGAAGTTCATGGGCATTTTCTGGGAATTTTTGGAAGTTCAGGGGTATTTTCGGGGATTTTTTCGAAGTTCAGGGGCATTTTCTGGGAATTTTTGGAAGTTCATGGGCATTTTCTGGGAATTTTTGGAAGTTCAGGGGCATTTTCTGGGAATTTTTGGAAGTTCAGGGGCATTTTCTGGGAATTTTTCTAAGTTCAGGGTCATTTTCTGGGAATTTTTCGAAGTTCAGGGGCATTTTCAGGGGAATTTTTGGAAGTTCAGGGGCATTTTCTGGGTATTTTTCGAAGTTCAGGGGCATTTTCTGGGAATTTTCGAAGTTCAGGGTCATTTTCGGGGAATTATTTGGAAGTTCAGGGGCATTTTCTGGGAATTTTTCGAAGTTCAGGGGCATTTTCTATGTATTTTTAGAAGTTCAGGGGCATTTTCTGGGAATTTTTGGAAGTTCAGGGCATTTTCTGGGAATTTTTGGAAATTCAGGGGCATTTTCTGGGTATTTTTCGAAGTTCAGGGGCATTTTCTGGGAATTTTTGGAAGTTCAGGGGCATTTTCTGGGAATTTTTGGAAGTTCAGGGGCATTTTCTGGGAATTTTTCGAAGTTCAGGGGCATTTTCTGGGAATTTTTGGAAGTTCAAGGGCATTTTCTGGGAATTTTTCGAAGTTCAGGGTCATTTTCTGGGAATTTTTCGAAGTTCAGGGGCATTTTTTGTGAATTTTTCGAAGTTCAGGGGCATTTTCTGGGTATTTTTCGAAGTTCAGGGGCATTTTCTGGGAATTTTTCGAAGTTCAGGGTCATTTTCTGGGAATTTTTCGAAATTCAGGGGCATTTTTTGGGAATTTTTCGAAGTTCAGGGGCATTTTCTGGGTATTTTTCGAAGTTCAGGGGCATTTTCTGGGAATTTTTCGAAGTTCAGGGTCATTTTCTGGGTATTTTTCGAAGTTCATGGGCATTTTCTGGGAATTTTTCGAAGTTCAGGGGCATTTTCTGGGAATTTTTGGAAGTTCAGGGGTATTTTCTGGGAATTTTTAGAAGTTCAGGGGCATTTTCTGGGAATTTTTGGAAGTTCAAGGGCATTTTCTGGGAATTTTTCGAAGTTCAGGGTCATTTTCTGGGAATTTTTTGGAAGTTCAGGGGAATTTTTCGAAGTTCAGGGGCATTATCTGGGTATTTTTCGAAGCTCAGGGGCATTTTCTGGGAATTTTTGGAAGTTCAGAGCATTTTGTGGGAATTTTTGGAAGTTCAGGGGCATTTTCTGGGTATTTTTCGAAGTTCATGGGCATTTTCTGGGAATTTTTCGAAGTTCAGGGTCATTTTCTGGGTATTTTTCGAAGTTCATGGGCATTTTCTGGGAATTTTTCGAAGTTCAGGGGCATTTTCTGGGAATTTTTCGAAGTTCAGGGGCATTTTATGGGTATTTTTCGAATTTCAGGGGCATTTTATGGAAATTTTTGGAAGTTCAGGGGTATTTTCGGGGATTTTTTCGAAGTTCAGGGGCATTTTCTGGGAATTTTTGGAAGTTCAAGGGCATTTTCTGGGAATTTTTCGAAGTTCAGGGTCATTTTATGGGTATTTTTCGAATTTCAGGGGCATTTTATGGGAATTTTTGGAAGTTCAGGGGTATTTTCTGGGAATTTTTCGAAGTTCAGGGGCATTTTCTGGGTATTTTTAGAAGTTCAGGGGCATTTTATGGAAATTTTTGGAAGTTCAGGGGTATTTTCGGGGATTTTTTCGAAGTTCAGGGGCATTTTCTGGGAATTTTTGGAAGTTCAGGGGCATTTTCTGGGAATTTTTCGATGTTCAGGGTCATTTTCTGGGAATTTTTCGAAGTTCAGGGTCATTTTCTGGGTATTTTTCGAAGTTCATGGGCATTTTCTGGGAATTTTTGGAAGTTCAGGGGTATTTTCGGGGATTTTTTCGAAGTTCAGGGGCATTTTCTGGGAATTTTTGGAAGTTCATGGGCATTTTCTGGGAATTTTTGGAAGTTCAGGGGCATTTTCTGGGAATTTTTGGAAGTTCAGGGGCATTTTCTGGGAATTTTTCTAAGTTCAGGGTCATTTTCTGGGAATTTTTCGAAGTTCAGGGGCATTTTCAGGGGAATTTTTGGAAGTTCAGGGGCATTTTCTGGGTATTTTTCGAAGTTCAGGGGCATTTTCTGGGAATTTTCGAAGTTCAGGGTCATTTTCGGGGAATTATTTGGAAGTTCAGGGGCATTTTCTGGGAATTTTTCGAAGTTCAGGGGCATTTTCTATGTATTTTTAGAAGTTCAGGGGCATTTTCTGGGAATTTTTGGAAGTTCAGGGCATTTTCTGGGAATTTTTGGAAGTTCAGGGGCATTTTCTGGGTATTTTTCGAAGTTCAGGGGCATTTTCTGGGAATTTTTGGAAGTTCAGGGGCATTTTCTGGGAATTTTTGGAAGTTCAGGGGCATTTTCTGGGAATTTTTCGAAGTTCAGGGGCATTTTCTGGGAATTTTTGGAAGTTCAAGGGCATTTTCTGGGAATTTTTCGAAGTTCAGGGTCATTTTCTGGGAATTTTTCGAAGTTCAGGGGCATTTTTTGTGAATTTTTCGAAGTTCAGGGGCATTTTCTGGGTATTTTTCGAAGTTCAGGGGCATTTTCTGGGAATTTTTCGAAGTTCAGGGTCATTTTCTGGGAATTTTTCGAAATTCAGGGGCATTTTTTGGGAATTTTTCGAAGTTCAGGGGCATTTTCTGGGTATTTTTCGAAGTTCAGGGGCATTTTCTGGGAATTTTTCGAAGTTCAGGGTCATTTTCTGGGTATTTTTCGAAGTTCATGGGCATTTTCTGGGAATTTTTCGAAGTTCAGGGGCATTTTCTGGGAATTTTTGGAAGTTCAGGGGTATTTTCTGGGAATTTTTAGAAGTTCAGGGGCATTTTCTGGGAATTTTTGGAAGTTCAAGGGCATTTTCTGGGAATTTTTCGAAGTTCAGGGTCATTTTCTGGGAATTTTTTGGAAGTTCAGGGGCAAGTTCAGGGGAATTTTTCGAAGTTCAGGGGCATTATCTGGGTATTTTTCGAAGCTCAGGGGCATTTTCTGGGAATTTTTGGAAGTTCAGAGCATTTTGTGGGAATTTTTGGAAGTTCAGGGGCATTTTCTGGGTATTTTTCGAAGTTCATGGGCATTTTCTGGGAATTTTTCGAAGTTCAGGGTCATTTTCTGGGTATTTTTCGAAGTTCATGGGCATTTTCTGGGAATTTTTCGAAGTTCAGGGGCATTTTCTGGGAATTTTTCGAAGTTCAGGGGCATTTTATGGGTATTTTTCGAATTTCAGGGGCATTTTATGGAAATTTTTGGAAGTTCAGGGGTATTTTCGGGGATTTTTTCGAAGTTCAGGGGCATTTTCTGGGAATTTTTGGAAGTTCAAGGGCATTTTCTGGGAATTTTTCGAAGTTCAGGGTCATTTTATGGGTATTTTTCGAATTTCAGGGGCATTTTATGGGAATTTTTGGAAGTTCAGGGGTATTTTCTGGGAATTTTTCGAAGTTCAGGGGCATTTTCTGGGTATTTTTAGAAGTTCAGGGCCATTTTCTGGGTATTTTTCGAAGTTCAGGGGCATTTTCTGGGAATTTTTGGAAGTTCAGGGCATTTTCTGGGAATTTTTCGAAGTTCAGGGGCATTTTATGGAAATTTTTGGAAGTTCAGGGGTATTTTCGGGGATTTTTTCGAAGTTCAGGGGCATTTTCTGGGAATTTTTGGAAGTTCAGGGGCATTTTCTGGGAATTTTTCGATGTTCAGGGTCATTTTCTGGGAATTTTTCGAAGTTCAGGGTCATTTTCTGGGTATTTTTCGAAGTTCATGGGCATTTTCTGGGAATTTTTGGAAGTTCAGGGGTATTTTCGGGGATTTTTTCGAAGTTCAGGGGCATTTTCTGGGAATTTTTGGAAGTTCATGGGCATTTTCTGGGAATTTTTGGAAGTTCAGGGGCATTTTCTGGGAATTTTTGGAAGTTCAGGGGCATTTTCTGGGAATTTTTCTAAGTTCAGGGTCATTTTCTGGGAATTTTTCGAAGTTCAGGGGCATTTTCAGGGGAATTTTTGGAAGTTCAGGGGCATTTTCTGGGTATTTTTCGAAGTTCAGGGGCATTTTCTGGGAATTTTCGAAGTTCAGGGTCATTTTCGGGGAATTATTTGGAAGTTCAGGGGCATTTTCTGGGAATTTTTCGAAGTTCAGGGGCATTTTCTATGTATTTTTAGAAGTTCAGGGGCATTTTCTGGGAATTTTTGGAAGTTCAGGGCATTTTCTGGGAATTTTTGGAAGTTCAGGGGCATTTTCTGGGTATTTTTCGAAGTTCAGGGGCATTTTCTGGGAATTTTTGGAAGTTCAGGGGCATTTTCTGGGAATTTTTGGAAGTTCAGGGGCATTTTCTGGGAATTTTTCGAAGTTCAGGGGCATTTTCTGGGAATTTTTGGAAGTTCAAGGGCATTTTCTGGGAATTTTTCGAAGTTCAGGGTCATTTTCTGGGAATTTTTCGAAGTTCAGGGGCATTTTTTGTGAATTTTTCGAAGTTCAGGGGCATTTTCTGGGTATTTTTCGAAGTTCAGGGGCATTTTTTGGGAATTTTTCGAAGTTCAGGGGCATTTTCTGGGTATTTTTCGAAGTTCAGGGGCATTTTCTGGGAATTTTTCGAAGTTCAGGGTCATTTTCTGGGTATTTTTCGAAGTTCATGGGCATTTTCTGGGAATTTTTCGAAGTTCAGGGGCATTTTCTGGGAATTTTTGGAAGTTCAGGGGTATTTTCTGGGAATTTTTCGAAGTTCAGGGGCATTTTCTGGGAATTTTTGGAAGTTCAAGGGCATTTTCTGGGAATTTTTCGAAGTTCAGGGTCATTTTCTGGGAATTTTTTGGAAGTTCAGGGGCAAGTTCAGGGGAATTTTTCGAAGTTCAGGGGCATTATCTGGGTATTTTTCGAAGCTCAGGGGCATTTTCTGGGAATTTTTGGAAGTTCAGAGCATTTTGTGGGAATTTTTGGAAGTTCAGGGGCATTTTCTGGGTATTTTTCGAAGTTCATGGGCATTTTCTGGGAATTTTTCGAAGTTCAGGGTCATTTTCTGGGTATTTTTCGAAGTTCATGGGCATTTTCTGGGAATTTTTCGAAGTTCAGGGGCATTTTCTGGGAATTTTTCGAAGTTCAGGGGCATTTTATGGGTATTTTTCGAATTTCAGGGGCATTTTATGGAAATTTTTGGAAGTTCAGGGGTATTTTCGGGGATTTTTTCGAAGTTCAGGGGCATTTTCTGGGAATTTTTGGAAGTTCAAGGGCATTTTCTGGGAATTTTTCGAAGTTCAGGGTCATTTTCTGGGAATTTTTTGTAAGTTCAGGGGCAAGTTCAGGGGAATTTTTCGAAGTTCAGGGGCATTTTCTGGGTATTTTTCGAAGCTCAGGGGCATTTTCTGGGAATTTTTGGAAGTTCAGAGCATTTTGTGGGAATTTTTGGAAGTTCAGGGGCATTTTCTGGGTATTTTTCGAAGTTCATGGGCATTTTCTGGGAATTTTTCGAAGTTCAGGGTCATTTTCTGGGTATTTTTCGAAGTTCATGGGCATTTTCTGGGAATTTTTCGAAGTTCAGGGGCATTTTCTGGGAATTTTTCGAAGTTCAGGGTCATTTTCTGGGAATTTTTCGAAGTTCAGGGGCATTTTCTGGGAATTTTTCGAAGTTCAGGGGCATTTTCTGGGAATTTTTCGAAGTTCAGGGGCATTTTCTGGGAATTTTTGGAAGTTCTGGGGCATTTTCTGGGAATTTTTCGAAGTTCAGGGTCATTTTCTGGGAATTTTTCGAAGTTCAGGGTCATTTTCTGGGTATTTTTCGAAGTTCATGGGCATTTTCCATTTTCTGGGAATTTTTCGAAGTTCAGGGGCATTTTCTGGGTATTTTTCGAAGTTCATGGGCATTTTCTGGGAATTTTTCGAAGTTCAGGGGCATTTTCTGGGAATTTTTCGAAGTTCAGGGTCATTTTATGGGAATTTTTTCGAAATTCAGGGGTATTTTCTGGGAATTTTTGGAAGTTCAGGGGCATTTTCTGGGAATTTTTCGAAGTTCAGGGTCATTTTCTGGGAATTTTTCGAAGTTCAGGGTCATTTTCTGGGAATTTTTCGAAGTTCAGGGGCATTTTCTGGGAATTTTTGGAAGTTCAGGGGCATTTTCTGGGAATTTTTCGAAGTTCAGGGTCATTTTATGGGAATTTTTAGAAGTTCAGGGGCATTTTCTGGGAATTTTTGGAAGTTCAGGGGCATTTTCTGGGAATTTTTCGAAGTTGAGGGTAATTTTCTGGGAATTTTTCGAAGTTCATGGGCATTTTCTGGGAATTTTTCGAAGTTCAGGAGCATTTTATGGGTATTTTTCGAATTTCAGGGGCATTTTATGGGAATTTTTGGAAGTTCAGGGGTATTTTCTGGGAATTTTTCGAAGTTCAGGGGCATTTTCTGGGTATTTTTAGAAGTTCAGGGCCATTTTCTGGGTATTTTTCGAAGTTCAGGGGCATTTTCTGGGAATTTTTGGAAGTTCAGGGCATTTTCTGGGAATTTTTCGAAGTTCAGGGGCATTTTATGGAAATTTTTGGAAGTTCAGGGGTATTTTCGGGGATTTTTTCGAAGTTCAGGGGCATTTTCTGGGAATTTTTGGAAGTTCAGGGGCATTTTCTGGGAATTTTTCGATGTTCAGGGTCATTTTCTGGGAATTTTTCGAAGTTCAGGGTCATTTTCTGGGTATTTTTCGAAGTTCATGGGCATTTTCTGGGAATTTTTCGAAGTTCAGGGTCATTTTCTGGGTATTTTTCGAAGTTCATGGGCATTTTCCATTTTCTGGGAATTTTTCGAAGTTCAGGGGCATTTTCTGGGTATTTTTCGAAGTTCATAGGCATTTTCTGGGAATTTTTCGAAGTTCAGGGGCATTTTCTGGGAATTTTTCGAAGTTCAGGGTCATTTTATGGGAATTTTTTCGAAATTCAGGGGCATTTTCTGGGAATTTTTGGAAGTTCAGGGGCATTTTCTGGGAATTTTTCGAAGTTCAGGGTCATTTTCTGGGAATTTTTCGAAGTTCAGGGTCATTTTCTGGGAATTTTTCGAAGTTCAGGGGCATTTTCTGGGAATTTTTGGAAGTTCAGGGTCATTTTCTGGGAATTTTTCGAAGTTCAGGGGCATTTTCTGGGAATTTTTGGAAGTTCAGGGGCATTTTCTGGGAATTTTTCGAAGTTCAGGGTCATTTTATGGGAATTTTTCGAAGTTCAGGGGCATTTTCTGGGAATTTTTGGAAGTTCAGGGGCATTTTCTGGGAATTTTTCGAAGTTGAGGGTAATTTTCTGGGAATTTTTCGAAGTTCATGGGCATTTTCTGGGAATTTTTCGAAGTTCAGGGGCATTTTATGGGTATTTTTCGAATTTCAGGGGCATTTTATGGGAATTTTTGGAAGTTCAGGGGTATTTTCTGGGAATTTTTCGAAGTTCAGGGGCATTTTCTGGGTATTTTTAGAAGTTCAGGGCCATTTTCTGGGTATTTTTCGAAGTTCAGGGGCATTTTCTGGGAATTTTTGGAAGTTCAGGGCATTTTCTGGGAATTTTTCGAAGTTCAGGGGCATTTTATGGAAATTTTTGGAAGTTCAGGGGTATTTTCGGGGATTTTTTCGAAGTTCAGGGGCATTTTCTGGGAATTTTTGGAAGTTCAGGGGCATTTTCTGGGAATTTTTCGATGTTCAGGGTCATTTTCTGGGAATTTTTCGAAGTTCAGGGTCATTTTCTGGGTATTTTTCGAAGTTCATGGGCATTTTCTGGGAATTTTTGGAAGTTCAGGGGTATTTTCGGGGATTTTTTCGAAGTTCAGGGGCATTTTCTGGGAATTTTTGGAAGTTCATGGGCATTTTCTGGGGAATTTTTGGAAGTTCAGGGGCATTTTCTGGGAATTTTTGGAAGTTCAGGGGCATTTTCTGGGAATTTTTCTAAGTTCAGGGTCATTTTCTGGGAATTTTTCGAAGTTCAGGGGCATTTTCAGGGGAATTTTTGGAAGTTCAGGGGCATTTTCTGGGTATTTTTCGAAGTTCAGGGGCATTTTCTGGGAATTTTCGAAGTTCAGGGTCATTTTCGGGGAATTATTTGGAAGTTCAGGGGCATTTTCTGGGAATTTTTCGAAGTTCAGGGGCATTTTCTATGTATTTTTAGAAGTTCAGGGGCATTTTCTGGGAATTTTTGGAAGTTCAGGGCATTTTCTGGGAATTTTTGGAAGTTCAGGGGCATTTTCTGGGTATTTTTCGAAGTTCAGGGGCATTTTCTGGGAATTTTTGGAAGTTCAGGGGCATTTTCTGGGAATTTTTGGAAGTTCAGGGGCATTTTCTGGGAATTTTTCGAAGTTCAGGGGCATTTTCTGGGAATTTTTGGAAGTTCAAGGGCATTTTCTGGGAATTTTTCGAAGTTCAGGGTCATTTTCTGGGAATTTTTCGAAGTTCAGGGGCATTTTTTGTGAATTTTTCGAAGTTCAGGGGCATTTTCTGGGTATTTTTCGAAGTTCAGGGGCATTTTCTGGGAATTTTTCGAAGTTCAGGGTCATTTTCTGGGAATTTTTCGAAATTCAGGGGCATTTTTTGGGAATTTTTCGAAGTTCAGGGGCATTTTCTGGGTATTTTTCGAAGTTCAGGGGCATTTTCTGGGAATTTTTCGAAGTTCAGGGTCATTTTCTGGGTATTTTTCGAAGTTCATGGGCATTTTCTGGGAATTTTTCGAAGTTCAGGGGCATTTTCTGGGAATTTTTGGAAGTTCAGGGGTATTTTCTGGGAATTTTTCGAAGTTCAGGGGCATTTTCTGGGAATTTTTCGAAGTTCAGGGGCATTTTATGGGTATTTTTCGAATTTCAGGGGCATTTTATGGAAATTTTTGGAAGTTCAGGGGTATTTTCGGGGATTTTTTCGAAGTTCAGGGGCATTTTCTGGGAATTTTTGGAAGTTCAAGGGCATTTTCTGGGAATTTTTCGAAGTTCAGGGTCATTTTCTGGGAATTTTTTGTAAGTTCAGGGGCAAGTTCAGGGGAATTTTTCGAAGTTCAGGGGCATTTTCTGGGTATTTTTCGAAGCTCAGGGGCATTTTCTGGGAATTTTTGGAAGTTCAGAGCATTTTGTGGGAATTTTTGGAAGTTCAGGGGCATTTTCTGGGTATTTTTCGAAGTTCATGGGCATTTTCTGGGAATTTTTCGAAGTTCATGGGCATTTTCTGGGAATTTTTCGAAGTTCAGGGGCATTTTCTGGGAATTTTTCGAAGTTCAGGGGCATTTTCTGGGAATTTTTCGAAGTTCAGGGGCATTTTCTGGGAATTTTTCGAAGTTCAGGGGCATTTTCTGGGAATTTTTCGAAGTTCAGGGGCATTTTCTGGGAATTTTTCGAAGTTCAGGGGCATTTTCTGGGAATTTTTCGAAGTTCAGGGGCATTTTCTGGGAATTTTTCGAAGTTCAGGGTCATTTTCTGGGTATTTTTCGAAGTTCATGGGCATTTTCCATTTTCTGGGAATTTTTCGAAGTTCAGGGGCATTTTCTGGGTATTTTTCGAAGTTCATGGGCATTTTCTGGGAATTTTTCGAAGTTCAGGGGCATTTTCTGGGAATTTTTCGAAGTTCAGGGTCATTTTATGGGAATTTTTTCGAAATTCAGGGGCATTTTCTGGGAATTTTTGGAAGTTCAGGGGCATTTTCTGGGAATTTTTCGAAGTTCAGGGTCATTTTCTGGGAATTTTTCGAAGTTCAGGGTCATTTTCTGGGAATTTTTCGAAGTTCAGGGGCATTTTCTGGGAATTTTTGGAAGTTCAGGGGCATTTTCTGGGAATTTTTCGAAGTTCAGGGTCATTTTATGGGAATTTTTAGAAGTTCAGGGGCATTTTCTGGGAATTTTTGGAAGTTCAGGGGCATTTTCTGGGAATTTTTCGAAGTTGAGGGTAATTTTCTGGGAATTTTTCGAAGTTCATGGGCATTTTCTGGGAATTTTTCGAAGTTCAGGGGCATTTTATGGGTATTTTTCGAATTTCAGGGGCATTTTATGGGAATTTTTGGAAGTTCAGGGGTATTTTCTGGGAATTTTTCGAAGTTCAGGGGCATTTTCTGGGTATTTTTAGAAGTTCAGGGCCATTTTCTGGGTATTTTTCGAAGTTCAGGGGCATTTTCTGGGAATTTTTGGAAGTTCAGGGCATTTTCTGGGAATTTTTCGAAGTTCAGGGGCATTTTATGGAAATTTTTGGAAGTTCAGGGGTATTTTCGGGGATTTTTTCGAAGTTCAGGGGCATTTTCTGGGAATTTTTGGAAGTTCAGGGGCATTTTCTGGGAATTTTTCGATGTTCAGGGTCATTTTCTGGGAATTTTTCGAAGTTCAGGGTCATTTTCTGGGTATTTTTCGAAGTTCATGGGCATTTTCTGGGAATTTTTGGAAGTTGAGGGGTATTTTCGGGGATTTTTTCGAAGTTCAGGGGCATTTTCTGGGAATTTTTGGAAGTTCATGGGCATTTTCTGGGAATTTTTGGAAGTTCAGGGGCATTTTCTGGGAATTTTTGGAAGTTCAGGGGCATTTTCTGGGAATTTTTCTAAGTTCAGGGTCATTTTCTGGGAATTTTTCGAAGTTCAGGGGCATTTTCAGGGGAATTTTTGGAAGTTCAGGGGCATTTTCTGGGTATTTTTCGAAGTTCAGGGGCATTTTCTGGGAATTTTCGAAGTTCAGGGTCATTTTCGGGGAATTATTTGGAAGTTCAGGGGCATTTTCTGGGAATTTTTCGAAGTTCAGGGGCATTTTCTATGTATTTTTAGAAGTTCAGGGGCATTTTCTGGGAATTTTTGGAAGTTCAGGGCATTTTCTGGGAATTTTTGGAAGTTCAGGGGCATTTTATGGGTATTTTTCGAAGTTCAGGGGCATTTTCTGGGAATTTTTGGAAGTTCAGGGGCATTTTCTGGGAATTTTTGGAAGTTCAGGGGCATTTTCTGGGAATTTTTCGAAGTTCAGGGGCATTTTCTGGGAATTTTTGGAAGTTCAAGGGCATTTTCTGGGAATTTTTCGAAGTTCAGGGGCATTTTCTGGGAATTTTTCGAAGTTCAGGGGCATTTTTTGTGAATTTTTCGAAGTTAGGGGCATTTTCTGGGTATTTTTCGAAGTTCAGGGGCATTTTCTGGGAATTTTTCGAAGTTCAGGGTCATTTTCTGGGAATTTTTCGAAATTCAGGGGCATTTTTTGGGAATTTTTCGAAGTTCAGGGGCATTTTCTGGGTATTTTTCGAAGTTCAGGGGCATTTTCTGGGAATTTTTCGAAGTTCAGGGTCATTTTCTGGGTATTTTTCGAAGTTCATGGGCATTTTCTGGGAATTTTTCGAAGTTCAGGGGCATTTTCTGGGAATTTTTGGAAGTTCAGGGGTATTTTCTGGGAATTTTTCGAAGTTCAGGGGCATTTTCTGGGAATTTTTGGAAGTTCAAGGGCATTTTCTGGGAATTTTTCGAAGTTCAGGGTCATTTTCTGGGAATTTTTTGGAAGTTCAGGGGCAAGTTCAGGGGAATTTTTCGAAGTTCAGGGGCATTATCTGGGTATTTTTCGAAGCTCAGGGGCATTTTCTGGGAATTTTTGGAAGTTCAGAGCATTTTGTGGGAATTTTTGGAAGTTCAGGGGCATTTTCTGGGTATTTTTCGAAGTTCATGGGCATTTTCTGGGAATTTTTCGAAGTTCAGGGTCATTTTCTGGGTATTTTTCGAAGTTCATGGGCATTTTCTGGGAATTTTTCGAAGTTCAGGGGCATTTTCTGGGAATTTTTCGAAGTTCAGGGGCATTTTATGGGTATTTTTCGAATTTCAGGGGCATTTTATGGAAATTTTTGGAAGTTCAGGGGTATTTTCGGGATTTTTTCGAAGTTCAGGGGCATTTTCTGGGAATTTTTGGAAGTTCAAGGGCATTTTCTGGGAATTTTTCGAAGTTCAGGGTCATTTTCTGGGAATTTTTTGTAAGTTCAGGGGCAAGTTCAGGGGAATTTTTCGAAGTTCAGGGGCATTTTCTGGGTATTTTTCGAAGCTCAGGGGCATTTTCTGGGAATTTTTGGAAGTTCAGAGCATTTTGTGGGAATTTTTGGAAGTTCAGGGGCATTTTCTGGGTATTTTTCGAAGTTCATGGGCATTTTCTGGGAATTTTTCGAAGTTCAGGGTCATTTTCTGGGTATTTTTCGAAGTTCATGGGCATTTTCTGGGAATTTTTCGAAGTTCAGGGGCATTTTCTGGGAATTTTTCGAAGTTCAGGGTCATTTTCTGGGAATTTTTCGAAGTTCAGGGGCATTTTCTGGGAATTTTTCGAAGTTCAGGGGCATTTTCTGGGAATTTTTCGAAGTTCAGGGGCATTTTCTGGGAATTTTTGGAAGTTCAGGGGCATTTTCTGGGAATTTTTCGAAGTTCAGGGTCATTTTCTGGGAATTTTTCGAAGTTCAGGGTCATTTTCTGGGTATTTTTCGAAGTTCATGGGCATTTTCCATTTTCTGGGAATTTTTCGAAGTTCAGGGGCATTTTCTGGGTATTTTTCGAAGTTCATGGGCATTTTCTGGGAATTTTTCGAAGTTCAGGGGCATTTTCTGGGAATTTTTCGAAGTTCAGGGTCATTTTATGGGAATTTTTTCGAAATTCAGGGGCATTTTCTGGGAATTTTTGGAAGTTCAGGGGCATTTTCTGGGAATTTTTCGAAGTTCAGGGTCATTTTCTGGGAATTTTTCGAAGTTCAGGGTCATTTTCTGGGTATTTTTCGAAGTTCATGGGCATTTTCTGGGAATTTTTGGAAGTTCAGGGGTATTTTCGGGGATTTTTTCGAAGTTCAGGGGCATTTTCTGGGAATTTTTGGAAGTTCATGGGCATTTTCTGGGAATTTTTGGAAGTTCAGGGGCATTTTCTGGGAATTTTTGGAAGTTCAGGGGCATTTTCTGGGAATTTTTCTAAGTTCAGGGTCATTTTCTGGGAATTTTTCGAAGTTCAGGGGCATTTTCAGGGGAATTTTTGGAAGTTCAGGGGCATTTTCTGGGTATTTTTCGAAGTTCAGGGGCATTTTCTGGGAATTTTCGAAGTTCAGGGTCATTTTCGGGGAATTATTTGGAAGTTCAGGGGCATTTTCTGGGAATTTTTCGAAGTTGAGGGTAATTTTCTGGGAATTTTTCGAAGTTCATGGGCATTTTCTGGGAATTTTTCGAAGTTCAGGGGCATTTTATGGGTATTTTTCGAATTTCAGGGGCATTTTATGGGAATTTTTGGAAGTTCAGGGTCATTTTATGGGAATTTTTTCGAAATTCAGGGTCATTTTCTGGGTATTTTTCGAAGTTCATGGGCATTTTCCATTTTCTGGGAATTTTTCGAAGTTCAGGGGCATTTTCTGGGTATTTTTCGAAGTTCATGGGCATTTTCTGGGAATTTTTCGAAGTTCAGGGGCATTTTCTGGGAATTTTTCGAAGTTCAGGGTCATTTTATGGGAATTTTTTCGAAATTCAGGGGCATTTTCTGGGTATTTTTAGAAGTTCAGGGTCATTTTCTGGGTATTTTTCGAAGTTCAGGGGCATTTTCTGGGAATTTTTCGAAGTTCAGGGCATTTTCTGGGAATTTTTCGAAGTTCAGGGGCATTTTATGGAAATTTTTGGAAGTTCAGGGGTATTTTCGGGGATTTTTTCGAAGTTCAGGGGCATTTTCTGGGAATTTTTGGAAGTTCAGGGGCATTTTCTGGGAATTTTTCGATGTTCAGGGTCATTTTCTGGGAATTTTTCGAAGTTCAGGGTCATTTTCTGGGTATTTTTCGAAGTTCATGGGCATTTTCTGGGAATTTTTGGAAGTTCAGGGGTATTTTCGGGGATTTTTTCGAAGTTCAGGGGCATTTTCTGGGAATTTTTGGAAGTTCATGGGCATTTTCTGGGAATTTTTGGAAGTTCAGGGGCATTTTCTGGGAATTTTTGGAAGTTCAGGGGCATTTTCTGGGAATTTTTCTAAGTTCAGGGTCATTTTCTGGGAATTTTTCGAAGTTCAGGGGCATTTTCAGGGGAATTTTTGGAAGTTCAGGGGCATTTTCTGGGTATTTTTCGAAGTTCAGGGGCATTTTCTGGGAATTTTCGAAGTTCAGGGTCATTTTCGGGGAATTATTTGGAAGTTCAGGGGCATTTTCTGGGAATTTTTCGAAGTTCAGGGGCATTTTCTATGTATTTTTAGAAGTTCAGGGGCATTTTCTGGGAATTTTTGGAAGTTCAGGGCATTTTCTGGGAATTTTTGGAAGTTCAGGGGCATTTTCTGGGTATTTTTCGAAGTTCAGGGGCATTTTCTGGGAATTTTTGGAAGTTCAGGGGCATTTTCTGGGAATTTTTGGAAGTTCAGGGGCATTTTCTGGGAATTTTTCGAAGTTCAGGGGCATTTTCTGGGAATTTTTGGAAGTTCAAGGGCATTTTCTGGGAATTTTTCGAAGTTCAGGGTCATTTTCTGGGAATTTTTCGAAGTTCAGGGGCATTTTTTGTGAATTTTTCGAAGTTCAGGGGCATTTTCTGGGTATTTTTCGAAGTTCAGGGGCATTTTCTGGGAATTTTTCGAAGTTCAGGGTCATTTTCTGGGAATTTTTCGAAATTCAGGGGCATTTTTTGGGAATTCAGGGGCGATTTTCTGGGTATTTTTCGAAGTTCAGGGGCATTTTCTGGGAATTTTTCGAAGTTCAGGGTCATTTTCTGGGTATTTTTCGAAGTTCATGGGCATTTTCTGGGAATTTTTCGAAGTTCAGGGGCATTTTCTGGGAATTTTTGGAAGTTCAGGGGTATTTTCTGGGAATTTTTCGAAGTTCAGGGGCATTTTCTGGGAATTTTTGGAAGTTCAAGGGCATTTTCTGGGAATTTTTCGAAGTTCAGGGTCATTTTCTGGGAATTTTTTGGAAGTTCAGGGGCAAGTTCAGGGGAATTTTTCGAAGTTCAGGGGCATTATCTGGGTATTTTTCGAAGCTCAGGGGCATTTTCTGGGAATTTTTGGAAGTTCAGAGCATTTTGTGGGAATTTTTGGAAGTTCAGGGGCATTTTCTGGGTATTTTTCGAAGTTCATGGGCATTTTCTGGGAATTTTTCGAAGTTCAGGGTCATTTTCTGGGTATTTTTCGAAGTTCATGGGCATTTTCTGGGAATTTTTCGAAGTTCAGGGGCATTTTCTGGGAATTTTTCGAAGTTCAGGGGCATTTTCTGGGAATTTTTGGAAGTTCAGGGGCATTTTCTGGGAATTTTTGGAAGTTCAGGGGCATTTTCTGGGAATTTTTCTAAGTTCAGGGTCATTTTCTGGGAATTTTTCGAAGTTCAGGGTCATTTTCTGGGAATTTTTCGAAGTTCAGGGGCATTTTCAGGGGAATTTTTGGAAGTTCAGGGGCATTTTCTGGGAATTTTCGAAGTTCAAGGTCATTTTCTGGGAATTTTCGAAGTTCAGGGTCATTTTCGGGGAATTATTTGGAAGTTCAGGGGCATTTTCTGGGAATTTTTCGAAGTTCAGGGGCATTTTCTGGGAATTTTTGGAAGTTCAGGGCATTTTCTGGGAATTTTTGGAAGTTCAGGGGCATTTTATGGGTATTTTTCGAAGTTCAGGGGCATTTTCTGGGAATTTTTGGAAGTTCAGGGGCATTTTCTGGGAATTTTTGGAAGTTCAGGGGCATTTTCTGGGAATTTTTCGAAGTTCAGGGGCATTTTCTGGGAATTTTTGGAAGTTCAAGGGCATTTTCTGGGAATTTTTCGAAGTTCAGGGGCATTTTCTGGGAATTTTTCGAAGTTCAGGGGCATTTTTTGTGAATTTTTCGAAGTTAGGGGCATTTTCTGGGTATTTTTCGAAGTTCAGGGGCATTTTCTGGGAATTTTTCGAAGTTCAGGGTCATTTTCTGGGAATTTTTCGAAATTCAGGGGCATTTTTTGGGAATTTTTCGAAGTTCAGGGGCATTTTCTGGGTATTTTTCGAAGTTCAGGGGCATTTTCTGGGAATTTTTCGAAGTTCAGGGTCATTTTCTGGGTATTTTTCGAAGTTCATGGGCATTTTCTGGGAATTTTTCGAAGTTCAGGGGCATTTTCTGGGAATTTTTGGAAGTTCAGGGGTATTTTCTGGGAATTTTTCGAAGTTCAGGGGCATTTTCTGGGAATTTTTGGAAGTTCAAGGGCATTTTCTGGGAATTTTTCGAAGTTCAGGGTCATTTTCTGGGAATTTTTTGGAAGTTCAGGGGCAAGTTCAGGGGAATTTTTCGAAGTTCAGGGGCATTATCTGGGTATTTTTCGAAGCTCAGGGGCATTTTCTGGGAATTTTTGGAAGTTCAGAGCATTTTGTGGGAATTTTTGGAAGTTCAGGGGCATTTTCTGGGTATTTTTCGAAGTTCATGGGCATTTTCTGGGAATTTTTCGAAGTTCAGGGTCATTTTCTGGGTATTTTTCGAAGTTCATGGGCATTTTCTGGGAATTTTTCGAAGTTCAGGGGCATTTTCTGGGAATTTTTCGAAGTTCAGGGGCATTTTATGGGTATTTTTCGAATTTCAGGGGCATTTTATGGAAATTTTTGGAAGTTCAGGGGTATTTTCGGGGATTTTTTCGAAGTTCAGGGGCATTTTCTGGGAATTTTTGGAAGTTCAAGGGCATTTTCTGGGAATTTTTCGAAGTTCAGGGTCATTTTCTGGGAATTTTTTGTAAGTTCAGGGGCAAGTTCAGGGGAATTTTTCGAAGTTCAGGGGCATTTTCTGGGTATTTTTCGAAGCTCAGGGGCATTTTCTGGGAATTTTTGGAAGTTCAGAGCATTTTGTGGGAATTTTTGGAAGTTCAGGGGCATTTTCTGGGAATTTTTGGAAGTTCAGGGGCATTTTCTGGGAATTTTTCGAAGTTCAGGGTCATTTTCTGGGAATTTTTCGAAGTTCAGGGTCATTTTCTGGGTATTTTTCGAAGTTCATGGGCATTTTCCATTTTCTGGGAATTTTTCGAAGTTCAGGGGCATTTTCTGGGTATTTTTCGAAGTTCATGGGCATTTTCTGGGAATTTTTCGAAGTTCAGGGGCATTTTCTGGGAATTTTTCGAAGTTCAGGGTCATTTTATGGGAATTTTTTCGAAATTCAGGGGCATTTTCTGGGAATTTTTGGAAGTTCAGGGGCATTTTCTGGGAATTTTTCGAAGTTCAGGGTCATTTTCTGGGAATTTTTCGAAGTTCAGGGTCATTTTCTGGGTATTTTTCGAAGTTCATGGGCATTTTCTGGGAATTTTTGGAAGTTCAGGGGTATTTTCGGGGATTTTTTCGAAGTTCAGGGGCATTTTCTGGGAATTTTTGGAAGTTCATGGGCATTTTCTGGGAATTTTTGGAAGTTCAGGGGCATTTTCTGGGAATTTTTGGAAGTTCAGGGGCATTTTCTGGGAATTTTTCTAAGTTCAGGGTCATTTTCTGGGAATTTTTCGAAGTTCAGGGGCATTTTCAGGGGAATTTTTGGAAGTTCAGGGGCATTTTCTGGGTATTTTTCGAAGTTCAGGGGCATTTTCTGGGAATTTTCGAAGTTCAGGGTCATTTTCGGGGAATTATTTGGAAGTTCAGGGGCATTTTCTGGGAATTTTTCGAAGTTGAGGGTAATTTTCTGGGAATTTTTCGAAGTTCATGGGCATTTTCTGGGAATTTTTCGAAGTTCAGGGGCATTTTATGGGTATTTTTCGAATTTCAGGGGCATTTTATGGGAATTTTTGGAAGTTCAGGGTCATTTTATGGGAATTTTTTCGAAATTCAGGGTCATTTTCTGGGTATTTTTCGAAGTTCATGGGCATTTTCCATTTTCTGGGAATTTTTCGAAGTTCAGGGGCATTTTCTGGGTATTTTTCGAAGTTCATGGGCATTTTCTGGGAATTTTTCGAAGTTCAGGGGCTATTTCTGGGAATTTTTCGAAGTTCAGGGTCATTTTATGGGAATTTTTTCGAAATTCAGGGGCATTTTCTGGGTATTTTTAGAAGTTCAGGGTCATTTTCTGGGTATTTTTCGAAGTTCAGGGGCATTTTCTGGGAATTTTTCGAAGTTCAGGGCATTTTCTGGGAATTTTTCGAAGTTCAGGGGCATTTTATGGAAATTTTTGGAAGTTCAGGGGTACTTTCGGGGATTTTTTCGAAGTTCAGGGGCATTTTCTGGGAATTTTTGGAAGTTCAGGGGCATTTTCTGGGAATTTTTCGATGTTCAGGGTCATTTTCTGGGAATTTTTCGAAGTTCAGGGTCATTTTCTGGGTATTTTTCGAAGTTCATGGGCATTTTCTGGGAATTTTTGGAAGTTCAGGGGTATTTTCGGGGATTTTTTCGAAGTTCAGGGGCATTTTCTGGGAATTTTTGGAAGTTCATGGGCATTTTCTGGGAATTTTTGGAAGTTCAGGGGCATTTTCTGGGAATTTTTGGAAGTTCAGGGGCATTTTCTGGGAATTTTTCTAAGTTCAGGGTCATTTTCTGGGAATTTTTCGAAGTTCAGGGGCATTTTCAGGGGAATTTTTGGAAGTTCAGGGGCATTTTCTGGGTATTTTTCGAAGTTCAGGGGCATTTTCTGGGAATTTTCGAAGTTCAGGGTCATTTTCGGGGAATTATTTGGAAGTTCAGGGGCATTTTCTGGGAATTTTTCGAAGTTCAGGGGCATTTTCTATGTATTTTTAGAAGTTCAGGGGCATTTTCTGGGAATTTTTGGAAGTTCAGGGCATTTTCTGGGAATTTTTGGAAGTTCAGGGGCATTTTCTGGGTATTTTTCGAAGTTCAGGGGCATTTTCTGGGAATTTTTGGAAGTTCAGGGGCATTTTCTGGGAATTTTTGGAAGTTCAGGGGCATTTTCTGGGAATTTTTCGAAGTTCAGGGGCATTTTCTGGGAATTTTTGGAAGTTCAAGGGCATTTTCTGGGAATTTTTCGAAGTTCAGGGTCATTTTCTGGGAATTTTTCGAAGTTCAGGGGCATTTTTTGTGAATTTTTCGAAGTTCAGGGGCATTTTCTGGGTATTTTTCGAAGTTCAGGGGCATTTTCTGGGAATTTTTCGAAGTTCAGGGTCATTTTCTGGGAATTTTTCGAAATTCAGGGGCATTTTTTGGGAATTTTTCGAAGTTCAGGGGCATTTTCTGGGTATTTTTCGAAGTTCAGGGGCATTTTCTGGGAATTTTTCGAAGTTCAGGGTCATTTTCTGGGTATTTTTCGAAGTTCATGGGCATTTTCTGGGAATTTTTCGAAGTTCAGGGGCATTTTCTGGGAATTTTTGGAAGTTCAGGGGTATTTTCTGGGAATTTTTCGAAGTTCAGGGGCATTTTCTGGGAATTTTTGGAAGTTCAAGGGCATTTTCTGGGAATTTTTCGAAGTTCAGGGTCATTTTCTGGGAATTTTTTGGAAGTTCAGGGGCAAGTTCAGGGGAATTTTTCGAAGTTCAGGGGCATTATCTGGGTATTTTTCGAAGCTCAGGGGCATTTTCTGGGAATTTTTGGAAGTTCAGAGCATTTTGTGGGAATTTTTGGAAGTTCAGGGGCATTTTCTGGGTATTTTTCGAAGTTCATGGGCATTTTCTGGGAATTTTTCGAAGTTCAGGGTCATTTTCTGGGTATTTTTCGAAGTTCATGGGCATTTTCTGGGAATTTTTCGAAGTTCAGGGGCATTTTCTGGGAATTTTTCGAAGTTCAGGGGCATTTTATGGGTATTTTTCGAATTTCAGGGGCATTTTATGGAAATTTTTGGAAGTTCAGGGGTATTTTCGGGGATTTTTTCGAAGTTCAGGGGCATTTTCTGGGAATTTTTGGAAGTTCAAGGGCATTTTCTGGGAATTTTTCGAAGTTCAGGGTCATTTTATGGGTATTTTTCGAATTTCAGGGGCATTTTATGGGAATTTTTGGAAGTTCAGGGGTATTTTCTGGGAATTTTTCGAAGTTCAGGGGCATTTTCTGGGTATTTTTAGAAGTTCAGGGCCATTTTCTGGGTATTTTTCGAAGTTCAGGGGCATTTTCTGGGAATTTTTGGAAGTTCAGGGCATTTTCTGGGAATTTTTCGAAGTTCAGGGGCATTTTATGGAAATTTTTGGAAGTTCAGGGGTATTTTCGGGGATTTTTTCGAAGTTCAGGGGCATTTTCTGGGAATTTTTCGAAGTTCAGGGGCATTTTCTGGGAATTTTTGGAAGTTCATGGGCATTTTCTGGGAATTTTTGGAAGTTCAGGGGCATTTTCTGGGAATTTTTGGAAGTTCAGGGGCATTTTCTGGGAATTTTTCTAAGTTCAGGGTCATTTTCTGGGAATTTTTCGAAGTTCAGGGGCATTTTCAGGGGAATTTTTGGAAGTTCAGGGGCATTTTCTGGGTATTTTTCGAAGTTCAGGGGCATTTTCTGGGAATTTTCGAAGTTCAGGGTCATTTTCGGGGAATTATTTGGAAGTTCAGGGGCATTTTCTGGGAATTTTTCGAAGTTCAGGGGCATTTTCTATGTATTTTTAGAAGTTCAGGGGCATTTTCTGGGAATTTTTGGAAGTTCAGGGCATTTTCTGGGAATTTTTGGAAGTTCAGGGGCATTTTCTGGGTATTTTTCGAAGTTCAGGGGCATTTTCTGGGAATTTTTGGAAGTTCAGGGGCATTTTCTGGGAATTTTTGGAAGTTCAGGGGCATTTTCTGGGAATTTTTCGAAGTTCAGGGGCATTTTCTGGGAATTTTTGGAAGTTCAAGGGCATTTTCTGGGAATTTTTCGAAGTTCAGGGTCATTTTCTGGGAATTTTTCGAAGTTCAGGGGCATTTTTTGTGAATTTTTCGAAGTTCAGGGGCATTTTCTGGGTATTTTTCGAAGTTCAGGGGCATTTTCTGGGAATTTTTCGAAGTTCAGGGTCATTTTCTGGGAATTTTTCGAAATTCAGGGGCATTTTTTGGGAATTTTTCGAAGTTCAGGGGCATTTTCTGGGTATTTTTCGAAGTTCAGGGGCATTTTCTGGGAATTTTTCGAAGTTCAGGGTCATTTTCTGGGTATTTTTCGAAGTTCATGGGCATTTTCTGGGAATTTTTCGAAGTTCAGGGGCATTTTCTGGGAATTTTTGGAAGTTCAGGGGTATTTTCTGGGAATTTTTCGAAGTTCAGGGGCATTTTCTGGGAATTTTTGGAAGTTCAAGGGCATTTTCTGGGAATTTTTCGAAGTTCAGGGTCATTTTCTGGGAATTTTTTGGAAGTTCAGGGGCAAGTTCAGGGGAATTTTTCGAAGTTCAGGGGCATTATCTGGGTATTTTTCGAAGCTCAGGGGCATTTTCTGGGAATTTTTGGAAGTTCAGAGCATTTTGTGGGAATTTTTGGAAGTTCAGGGGCATTTTCTGGGTATTTTTCGAAGTTCATGGGCATTTTCTGGGAATTTTTCGAAGTTCAGGGTCATTTTCTGGGTATTTTTCGAAGTTCATGGGCATTTTCTGGGAATTTTTCGAAGTTCAGGGGCATTTTCTGGGAATTTTTAGAAGTTCAGGGGCATTTTATGGGTATTTTTCGAATTTCAGGGGCATTTTATGGAAATTTTTGGAAGTTCAGGGGTATTTTCGGGGATTTTTTCGAAGTTCAGGGGCATTTTCTGGGAATTTTTGGAAGTTCAAGGGCATTTTCTGGGAATTTTTCGAAGTTCAGGGTCATTTTCTGGGAATTTTTTGTAAGTTCAGGGGCAAGTTCAGGGGAATTTTTCGAAGTTCAGGGGCATTTTCTGGGTATTTTTCGAAGCTCAGGGGCATTTTCTGGGAATTTTTGGAAGTTCAGAGCATTTTGTGGGAATTTTTGGAAGTTCAGGGGCATTTTCTGGGTATTTTTCGAAGTTCATGGGCATTTTCTGGGAATTTTTCGAAGTTCAGGGTCATTTTCTGGGTATTTTTCGAAGTTCATGGGCATTTTCTGGGAATTTTTCGAAGTTCAGGGGCATTTTCTGGGAATTTTTCGAAGTTCAGGGGCATTTTCTGGGAATTTTTCGAAGTTCAGGGGCATTTTCTGGGAATTTTTCGAAGTTCAGGGGCATTTTCTGGGAATTTTTCGAAGTTCAGGGGCATTTTCTGGGAATTTTTGGAAGTTCAGGGGCATTTTCTGGGAATTTTTCGAAGTTCAGGGTCATTTTCTGGGAATTTTTCGAAGTTCAGGGTCATTTTCTGGGTATTTTTCGAAGTTCATGGGCATTTTCCATTTTCTGGGAATTTTTCGAAGTTCAGGGGCATTTTCTGGGTATTTTTCGAAGTTCATGGGCATTTTCTGGGAATTTTTCGAAGTTCAGGGGCATTTTCTGGGAATTTTTCGAAGTTCAGGGTCATTTTATGGGAATTTTTTCGAAATTCAGGGGCATTTTCTGGGAATTTTTCGAAGTTCAGGGGCATTTTCTGGGAATTTTTCGAAGTTCAGGGTCATTTTCTGGGAATTTTTCGAAGTTCAGGGTCATTTTCTGGGAATTTTTCGAAGTTCAGGGGCATTTTCTGGGAATTTTTGGAAGTTCAGGGGCATTTTCTGGAATTTTTCGAAGTTCAGGGTCATTTTATGGGAATTTTTAGAAGTTCAGGGGCATTTTCTGGGAATTTTTGGAAGTTCAGGGGCATTTTCTGGGAATTTTTCGAAGTTGAGGGTAATTTTCTGGGAATTTTTCGAAGTTCATGGGCATTTTCTGGGAATTTTTCGAAGTTCAGGAGCATTTTATGGGTATTTTTCGAATTTCAGGGGCATTTTATGGGAATTTTTGGAAGTTCAGGGGTATTTTCTGGGAATTTTTCGAAGTTCAGGGGCATTTTCTGGGTATTTTTAGAAGTTCAGGGCCATTTTCTGGGTATTTTTCGAAGTTCAGGGGCATTTTCTGGGAATTTTTGGAAGTTCAGGGCATTTTCTGGGAATTTTTCGAAGTTCAGGGGCATTTTATGGAAATTTTTGGAAGTTCAGGGGTATTTTCGGGGATTTTTTCGAAGTTCAGGGGCATTTTCTGGGAATTTTTGGAAGTTCAGGGGCATTTTCTGGGAATTTTTCGATGTTCAGGGTCATTTTCTGGGAATTTTTCGAAGTTCAGGGTCATTTTCTGGGTATTTTTCGAAGTTCATGGGCATTTTCTGGGAATTTTTGGAAGTTCAGGGGTATTTTCGGGGATTTTTTCGAAGTTCAGGGTCATTTTCTGGGAATTTTTCGAAGTTCAGGGGCATTTTTTGTGAATTTTTCGAAGTTCAGGGGCATTTTCTGGGTATTTTTCGAAGTTCAGGGGCATTTTCTGGGAATTTTTCGAAGTTCAGGGTCATTTTCTGGGAATTTTTCGAAATTCAGGGGCATTTTTTGGGAATTTTTCGAAGTTCAGGGGCATTTTCTGGGTATTTTTCGAAGTTCAGGGGCATTTTCTGGGAATTTTTCGAAGTTCAGGGTCATTTTCTGGGTATTTTTCGAAGTTCATGGGCATTTTCTGGGAATTTTTCGAAGTTCAGGGGCATTTTCTGGGAATTTTTGGAAGTTCAGGGGTATTTTCTGGGAATTTTTCGAAGTTCAGGGGCATTTTCTGGGAATTTTTGGAAGTTCAAGGGCATTTTCTGGGAATTTTTCGAAGTTCAGGGTCATTTTCTGGGAATTTTTTGGAAGTTCAGGGGCAAGTTCAGGGGAATTTTTCGAAGTTCAGGGGCATTATCTGGGTATTTTTCGAAGCTCAGGGGCATTTTCTGGGAATTTTTGGAAGTTCAGAGCATTTTGTGGGAATTTTTGGAAGTTCAGGGGCATTTTCTGGGTATTTTTCGAAGTTCATGGGCATTTTCTGGGAATTTTTCGAAGTTCAGGGTCATTTTCTGGGTATTTTTCGAAGTTCATGGGCATTTTCTGGGAATTTTTCGAAGTTCAGGGGCATTTTCTGGGAATTTTTAGAAGTTCAGGGGCATTTTATGGGTATTTTTCGAATTTCAGGGGCATTTTATGGAAATTTTTGGAAGTTCAGGGGTATTTTCGGGGATTTTTTCGAAGTTCAGGGGCATTTTCTGGGAATTTTTGGAAGTTCAAGGGCATTTTCTGGGAATTTTTCGAAGTTCAGGGTCATTTTCTGGGAATTTTTTGTAAGTTCAGGGGCAAGTTCAGGGGAATTTTTCGAAGTTCAGGGGCATTTTCTGGGTATTTTTCGAAGCTCAGGGGCATTTTCTGGGAATTTTTGGAAGTTCAGAGCATTTTGTGGGAATTTTTGGAAGTTCAGGGGCATTTTCTGGGTATTTTTCGAAGTTCATGGGCATTTTCTGGGAATTTTTCGAAGTTCAGGGTCATTTTCTGGGTATTTTTCGAAGTTCATGGGCATTTTCTGGGAATTTTTCGAAGTTCAGGGGCATTTTCTGGGAATTTTTCGAAGTTCAGGGTCATTTTCTGGGAATTTTTCGAAGTTCAGGGGCATTTTCTGGGAATTTTTCGAAGTTCAGGGGCATTTTCTGGGAATTTTTCGAAGTTCAGGGGCATTTTCTGGGAATTTTTGGAAGTTCAGGGGCATTTTCTGGGAATTTTTCGAAGTTCAGGGTCATTTTCTGGGAATTTTTCGAAGTTCAGGGTCATTTTCTGGGTATTTTTCGAAGTTCATGGGCATTTTCCATTTTCTGGGAATTTTTCGAAGTTCAGGGGCATTTTCTGGGTATTTTTCGAAGTTCATGGGCATTTTCTGGGAATTTTTCGAAGTTCAGGGGCATTTTCTGGGAATTTTTCGAAGTTCAGGGTCATTTTATGGGAATTTTTTCGAAATTCAGGGGCATTTTCTGGGAATTTTTCGAAGTTCAGGGGCATTTTCTGGGAATTTTTCGAAGTTCAGGGTCATTTTCTGGGAATTTTTCGAAGTTCAGGGTCATTTTCTGGGAATTTTTCGAAGTTCAGGGGCATTTTCTGGGAATTTTTGGAAGTTCAGGGGCATTTTCTGGGAATTTTTCGAAGTTCAGGGTCATTTTATGGGAATTTTTAGAAGTTCAGGGGCATTTTCTGGGAATTTTTGGAAGTTCAGGGGCATTTTCTGGGAATTTTTCGAAGTTGAGGGTAATTTTCTGGGAATTTTTCGAAGTTCATGGGCATTTTCTGGGAATTTTTCGAAGTTCAGGAGCATTTTATGGGTATTTTTCGAATTTCAGGGGCATTTTATGGGAATTTTTGGAAGTTCAGGGGTATTTTCTGGGAATTTTTCGAAGTTCAGGGGCATTTTCTGGGTATTTTTAGAAGTTCAGGGCCATTTTCTGGGTATTTTTCGAAGTTCAGGGGCATTTTCTGGGAATTTTTGGAAGTTCAGGGCATTTTCTGGGAATTTTTCGAAGTTCAGGGGCATTTTATGGAAATTTTTGGAAGTTCAGGGGTATTTTCGGGGATTTTTTCGAAGTTCAGGGGCATTTTCTGGGAATTTTTGGAAGTTCAGGGGCATTTTCTGGGAATTTTTCGATGTTCAGGGTCATTTTCTGGGAATTTTTCGAAGTTCAGGGTCATTTTCTGGGTATTTTTCGAAGTTCATGGGCATTTTCTGGGAATTTTTGGAAGTTCAGGGGTATTTTCGGGGATTTTTTCGAAGTTCAGGGGCATTTTCTGGGAATTTTTGGAAGTTCATGGGCATTTTCTGGGAATTTTTGGAAGTTCAGGGGCATTTTCTGGGAATTTTTGGAAGTTCAGGGGCATTTTCTGGGAATTTTTCTAAGTTCAGGGTCATTTTCTGGGAATTTTTCGAAGTTCAGGGGCATTTTCAGGGGAATTTTTGGAAGTTCAGGGGCATTTTCTGGGTATTTTTCGAAGTTCAGGGGCATTTTCTGGGAATTTTCGAAGTTCAGGGTCATTTTCGGGGAATTATTTGGAAGTTCAGGGGCATTTTCTGGGAATTTTTCGAAGTTCAGGGGCATTTTCTATGTATTTTTAGAAGTTCAGGGGCATTTTCTGGGAATTTTTGGAAGTTCAGGGCATTTTCTGGGAATTTTTGGAAGTTCAGGGGCATTTTCTGGGTATTTTTCGAAGTTCAGGGGCATTTTCTGGGAATTTTTGGAAGTTCAGGGGCATTTTCTGGGAATTTTTGGAAGTTCAGGGGCATTTTCTGGGAATTTTTCGAAGTTCAGGGGCATTTTCTGGGAATTTTTGGAAGTTCAAGGGCATTTTCTGGGAATTTTTCGAAGTTCAGGGTCATTTTCTGGGAATTTTTCGAAGTTCAGGAGCATTTTTTGTGAATTTTTCGAAGTTCAGGGGCATTTTCTGGGTATTTTTCGAAGTTCAGGGGCATTTTCTGGGAAATTTTCGAAGTTCAGGGTCATTTTCTGGGAATTTTTCGAAATTCAGGGGCATTTTTTGGGAATTTTTCGAAGTTCAGGGGCATTTTCTGGGTATTTTTCGAAGTTCAGGGGCATTTTCTGGGAATTTTTCGAAGTTCAGGGTCATTTTCTGGGTATTTTTCGAAGTTCATGGGCATTTTCTGGGAATTTTTCGAAGTTCAGGGGCATTTTCTGGGAATTTTTGGAAGTTCAGGGGTATTTTCTGGGAATTTTTCGAGGTTCAGGGGCATTTTCTGGGAATTTTTGGAAGTTCAAGGGCATTTTCTGGGAATTTTTCGAAGTTCAGGGTCATTTTCTGGGAATTTTTTGGAAGTTCAGGGGCAAGTTCAGGGGAATTTTTCGAAGTTCAGGGGCATTTTCTGGGTATTTTTCGAAGCTCAGGGGCATTTTCTGGGAATTTTTGGAAGTTCAGAGCATTTCGTGGGAATTTTTGGAAGTTCAGGGGCATTTTCTGGGTGTTTTTCGAAGTTCATGGGCATTTTCTGGGAATTTTTCGAAGTTCAGGGTCATTTTCTGGGTATTTTTCGAAGTTCATGGGCATTTTCTGGGAATTTTTCGAAGTTCAGGGGCATTTTCTGGGAATTTTTCGAAGTTCAGGGGAATTTTCTGGGTATTTTTCGAAGTTCATGGGCATTTTCTGGGAATTTTTCGAAGTTCAGGGGCATTTTCTGGGAATTTTTGGAAGTTCAAGGGCATTTTCTGGGAATTTTTCGAAGTTCAGGGTCATTTTCTGGGAATTTTTTGTAAGTTCAGGGGCAAGTTCAGGGGAATTTTTCGAAGTTCAGGGGCATTTTCTGGGTATTTTTCGAAGCTCAGGGGCATTTTCTGGGAATTTTTGGAAGTTCAGAGCATTTTGTGGGAATTTTTGGAAGTTCAGGGGCATTTTCTGGGTATTTTTCGAAGTTCATGGGCATTTTCTGGGAATTTTTCGAAGTTCAGGGTCATTTTCTGGGTATTTTTCGAAGTTCATGGGCATTTTCTGGGAATTTTTCGAAGTTCAGGGGCATTTTCTGGGAATTTTTCGAAGTTCAGGGTCATTTTCTGGGAATTTTTCGAAGTTCAGGGGCATTTTCTGGGAATTTTTCGAAGTTCAGGGGCATTTTCTGGGAATTTTTCGAAGTTCAGGGGCATTTTCTGGGAATTTTTGGAAGTTCAGGGGCATTTTCTGGGAATTTTTCGAAGTTCAGGGTCATTTTCTGGGAATTTTTCGAAGTTCAGGGTCATTTTCTGGGTATTTTTCGAAGTTCATGGGCATTTTCCATTTTCTGGGAATTTTTCGAAGTTCAGGGGCATTTTCTGGGTATTTTTCGAAGTTCATGGGCATTTTCTGGGAATTTTTCGAAGTTCAGGGGCATTTTCTGGGAATTTTTCGAAGTTCAGGGTCATTTTATGGGAATTTTTTCGAAATTCAGGGGCATTTTCTGGGAATTTTTGGAAGTTCATGGGCATTTTCTGGGAATTTTTCGAAGTTCAGGGTCATTTTCTGGGAATTTTTCGAAGTTCAGGGTCATTTTCTGGGAATTTTTCGAAGTTCAGGGGCATTTTCTGGGAATTTTTGGAAGTTCAGGGGCATTTTCTGGGAATTTTTCGAAGTTCAGGGTCATTTTATGGGAATTTTTAGAAGTTCAGGGGCATTTTCTGGGAATTTTTGGAAGTTCAGGGGCATTTTCTGGGAATTTTTCGAAGTTGAGGGTAATTTTCTGGGAATTTTTCGAAGTTCATGGGCATTTTCTGGGAATTTTTCGAAGTTCAGGGGAATTTTATGGGTATTTTTCGAATTTCAGGGGCATTTTATGGGAATTTTTGGAAGTTCAGGGGTATTTTCTGGGAATTTTTCGAAGTTCAGGGGCATTTTCTGGGAATTTTTGGAAGTTCAAGGGCATTTTCTGGGAATTTTTCGAAGTTCAGGGTCATTTTCTGGGAATTTTTTGGAAGTTCAGGGTCATTTTCTGGGAATTTTTTGGAAGTTCAGGGGCATTTTCTGGGAATTTTTCGAAGTTCAGGGGCATTTTCTGGGTATTTTTAGAAGTTCAGGGCCATTTTCTGGGTATTTTTCGAAGTTCAGGGGCATTTTCTGGGAATTTTTGGAAGTTCAGGGCATTTTTTGGGAATTTTTCGAAGTTCAGGGGCATTTTATGGAAATTTTTGGAAGTTCAGGGGTATTTTCGGGGATTTTTTCGAAGTTCAGGGGCATTTTCTGGGAATTTTTGGAAGTTCAAGGGCATTTTCTGGGAATTTTTCGATGTTCAGGGTCATTTTCTGGGAATTTTTCGAAGTTCAGGGTCATTTTCTGGGTATTTCTCGAAGTTCATGGGCATTTTCTGGGAATTTTTCGAAGTTCAGGGGCATTTTCTGGGTATTTTTCGAAGTTCATGGGCATTTTCTGGGAATTTTTCGAAGTTCAGTGGCATTTTCTGGGAATTTTTCGAAGTTCAGGGTCATTTTCTGGGAATTTTTTCGAAATTCAGGGGCATTTTCTGGGAATTTTTGGAAGTTCAGGTGCATTTTCTGGGAATTTTTCGAAGTTCAGGGGCATTTTCTGGGAATTTTTCGAAGTTCAGGGTCATTTTCTGGGAATTTTTCGAAGTTCAGGGGCATTTTCTGGGAATTTTTGGAAGTTCAGGGGCATTTTCTGGGAATTTTTCGAAGTTCAGGGGCATTTTCTGGGAATTTTTCGAAGTTCAGGGGCATTTTCTGGGAATTTTTGGAAGTTCAGGGGCATTTTCTGGGAATTTTTCTAAGTTCAGGGTCATTTTCTGGGAATTTTTCGAAGTTCAGGGTCATTTTCTGGGTATTTTTCGAAGTTCATGGGCATTTTCCATTTTCTGGGAATTTTTCGAAGTTCAGAGGCATTTTCTGGGTATTTTTCGAAGTTCATGGGCATTTTCTGGGAATTTTTCGAAGTTCAGGGGCATTTTCTGGGAATTTTTCGAAGTTCAGGGTCATTTTATGGGATTTTTTTCGAAATTCAGGGGCATTTTCTGGGAATTTTTGGAAGTTCAGGGGCATTTTCTGGGAATTTTTCGAAGTTCAGGGTCATTTTCTGGGAATTTTTCGAAGTTCAGGGTCATTTTCTGGGAATTTTTCGAAGTTCAGGGTCATTTTATGGGAATTTTTCGAAGTTCAGGGGCATTTTCTGGGAATTTTTGGAAGTTCAGGGGCATTTTCTGGGAATTTTTCGAAGTTGAGGGTAATTTTCTGGGAATTTTTCGAAGTTCATGGGCATTTTCTGGGAATTTTTCGAAGTTCAGGGGCATTTTATGGGTATTTTTCGAATTTCAGGGGCATTTTATGGGAATTTTTGGAAGTTCAGGGGTATTTTCTGGGAATTTTTCGAAGTTCAGGGGCATTTTCTGGGAATTTTTGGAAGTTCAAGGGCATTTTCTGGGAATTTTTCGAAGTTCAGGGTCATTTTCTGGGAATTTTTTGGAAGTTCAGGGTCATTTTCTGGGAATTTTTTGGAAGTTCAGGGGCATTTTCTGGGAATTTTTCGAAGTTCAGGGGCATTTTCTGGGTATTTTTAGAATTTCAGGGCCATTTTCTGGGTATTTTTCGAAGTTCAGGGGCATTTTCTGGGAATTTTTGGAAGTTCAGGGCATTTTCTGGAAATTTTTCAAAGTTCAGGGGCATTTTATGGAAATTTTTGGAAGTTCAGGGGTATTTTCGGGGATTTTTTCGAAGTTCAGGGGCATTTTCTGGGAATTTTTGGAAGTTCAAGGGCATTTTCTGGGAATTTTTCGATGTTCAGGGTCATTTTCTGGGAATTTTTCGAAGTTCAGGGTCATTTTCTGGGTATTTTTCGAAGTTCATGGGCATTTTCTGGGAATTTTTCGAAGTTCAGGGGCATTTTCTGGGTATTTTTCGAAGTTCATGGGCATTTTCTGGGAATTTTTCGAAGTTCAGGGGCATTTTCTGGGAATTTTTCGAAGTTCAGGGTCATTTTCTGGGAATTTTTTCGAAATTCAGGGGCATTTTCTGGGAATTTTTGGAAGTTCAGGTGCATTTTCTGGGAATTTTTCGAAGTTCAGGGGCATTTTCTGGGAATTTTTCGAAGTTCAGGGTCATTTTCTGGGAATTTTTCGAAGTTCAGGGGCATTTTCTGGGAATTTTTGGAAGTTCAGGGGCATTTTCTGGGAATTTTTCGAAGTTCAGGGTCATTTTATGGGAATTTTTCGAAGTTCAGGGGCATTTTCTGGGAATTTTTTCGAAATTCAGGGGCATTTTCTGGGTATTTTACGAAGTTCATGGGCATTTTCTGGGAATTTTTCGAAGTTCAGGGTCATTTTCTGGGTATTTTTCGAAGTTCATGGGCATTTTCTGGGAATTTTTCGAAGTTCAGGGGCATTTTCTGAGTATTTTTCGAAGTTCATGGGCATTTTCTGGGAATTTTCGAAGTTCAGGGTCATTTTCTGGGTATTTTTCGAAGTTCATGGGCATTTTCTGGGAATTTTTCGATGTTCAGGGGCATTTTCTGGGTATTTTTCGAAGTTCATGGGCATTTTCTGGGAATTTTTCGAAGTTCAGGGTCATTTTCGGGGAATTTTTTGGAAGTTCAGGGGCATTTTCTGGGAATTTTTCGAAGTTCAGGGGCATTTTCTGGGTATTTTTAGAAGTTGAGGGTCATTTTCTGGGAATTTTTCGAAGTTCAGGGGTATTTTCGGGGATTTTTTCGAAGTTCAGGGGCATTTTCTGGGAATTTTTGGAAGTTCAAGGGCATTTTCTGGGAATTTTTCGAAGTTCAGGGTCATTTTCTGGGAATTTTTTGTAAGTTCAGGGACAAGTTCAGGGGAATTTTTCGAAGTTCAGGGGCATTTTCTGGGAATTTTTCGAAGCTCAGGGGCATTTTCTGTGAATTTTTGGAAGTTCAAGGGCATTTTCTGGGAATTTTTTGGAAGTTCAGGGGCATTTTATGAGTATTTTTCGAAGTTCAGGGGCATTCTATGGGAATTTTTGTAAGTTCAGGGGTATTTTCTGGGAATTTTTCGAAGTTCAGGGGCATTTTCTGGGTATTTTTCGAAGTTCATGGGCATTTTCTGGGAATTTTTCGAAGTTCAGGGTCATTTTCTGGGTATTTTTCGAAGTTCATGGGAATTTTCTGGGAATTTTTCGAAGTTCAGGGGCATTTTCTGGGTATTTTTCGAAGTTCATGGGCATTTTCTGGGAATTTTTTGAAGTTCAGGGTCATTTTCTGGGAATTTTCGAAGTTCAGGGGCATTTTCAGTTCAGGGGAATTTTTCGAAGTTCAGGGTCATTTTCTGGGAATTTTTCGAAGTTCAGGGGCATTTTCTGGGAATTTTTGGAAGTTCAGGGTCATTTTCTGGGAATTTTTCGAAGTTCAGGGGCATTTTCTGGGAATTTTTCGAAGTTCAGGGGCATTTTCTGGGAATTTTTGGAAGTTCAGGGTCATTTTCTGGGAATTTTTCGAAGTTCAGGGGCATTTTCTGGAAATTTTTCGAAGTTCAGGGGCATTTTCTGGGTATTTTTCGAAGCTCAGGGGCATTTTCTGGGAATTTTTGGAAGTTCAGAGCATTTTGTGGGAATTTTTGGAAGTTCAGGGGCATTTTCTGGGTATTTTTCGAAGTTCAGGGGCATTTTCTGGGAATTTTTCGAAGTTCAGGGTCATTTTCTGGGTATTTTTCGAAGTTCATGGGCATTTTCTGGGAATTTTTCGAAGTTCAGGGGCATTTTCTGGGAATTTTTCGAAGTTCAGGGTCATTTTCTGGGAATTTTTCGAAGTTCAACGGCATTTTCTGGGTATTTTTCGAAGTTCAGGGGCATTTTCTGGGCATTTTTCGAAGTTCATGGGCATTTTCTGGGAATTTTTGGTAGTTCAGGAGCATTTTCTGGGAATTTTTGGAAGTTCAGGGGCATTTTCTGGATATTTTTCGAAGTTCAGGGGCATTTTCTGGGATTTTTTCGAAGTTCAGTTGCATTTTCTTGGAATTTTTCGAAGTTCAGGGACATTTTCTGGGTATTTTTCGAAGTTCAGGGGCATTTTCTCGGAATTTTGGAAGTTCTTGGGCATTTTCTGGGAATTTTGGAAGTTCTTGGGCATTTGCGGGGAATTTTTGAAAGTTCTTGGGCATTTTCTGGGAATTTTGGAAGTTCTTGAGCATTTTATGGGAATTTTTGGATGTTCTTGGGCATTTTTGGAATTTTTGAAATTTATTGGCATATCAGAATTCGAATTAATGTATGCTAAGCCAGGATTCGATATATCAAGCTAGAATTTGATTCGTCCTGTCAAAATTAGTGTTAATGCTATCAATCATGAAGGATGTCAAGCGATTACCTTCTGGAAGATATTCAGTTGCTTTACCAGTTAATTAAAAATCAGGAGCGCTTGGTTCTTCACGTGAAAGTGTTCGGCGACAATTCTTCAATATTAAAAGGCAATAATTTATTCAATTAAATCATATGGATACTGTTGATAATCCCAGCATCAACGAATGTATTTTATCTAGAAAAGAATCTAGTTTGACCACTAAATTACGCGTTTTGTTTAATGCTTATCATAAGTTATCCTCGCGAATCTCATTGAATGGTTGGCCCAGTGGTTCAAACCGATTTATTTTCTTTAGTGCTTCAGTTTCGTAAATACAAAGTGGTATTTTTGGCTGATATAGCCAAAATGGACCGCCAAATACTATTATACGACGATCAACAGTATCTTCATCGCACTTGGTGGCGCAATTCACAGCAAGATCCTTTACAGTGTTACAAACTTCGCACTGTTACATACGGAACTACAAATCAAATCACTCTTATTGAAAAACCCTGTATAAGAAATTGATTTAGAAATATATTGAAAAAAAAATATTTTATCCCGATGATATGGGCCTGATGTGGTTTTGGTCTCTTGATATTGCCATTGCCTAACTGGCCATATAAAATCCTTATAATATTTATCTCTAGTATTGGTTCCATATCATGTATAAGAAATTGATTTAGAAAAATTAAAAAAAAAATATTTTATCCCCATGATATGGGTCTGATGGGGCTCTTGGTCTCTTGATATTCCATTGCCTAACTGGCCATATAAAATCCTTATAAGATTTATCTCAAGTATTGGCTCCATGTCTTGTATAAGAAATTGATTTAGAAAAATGATGAAAAACAATTATTTTATCCCCATGATATGGGTCTGATGGGGCTCTTAGTCTCTTGATATTGCCATTGCCTAACTGGCCATATAAAATCCTTATAAGATTTATCTCTAGTATTGGCTCCATATCATGTATAAGAAATTGATTTAGAAAAATTAAAAAAAAAAAAATTTATCCCCATGATATGGGTCTGATGGGGCTCTTGGTCTCTTGATATTGCCATTGCCTAACTGGCCATATAAAATCCTTATAAGATTTATCGTTAATATTGGCTCCATATCATGTATAAGAAATTGATTTAGAAAAATTAAAAAAAAAAAATTTATCCCCATGATATGGGTCTGATGGGGCTCTTGGTCTCTTGATATTCCATTGCCTAACTGGCCATATAAAATCCTTATAAGATTTATCGTTAGGATTGGCTCCATATCATGTATAAGAAATTGATTTAGAAAAATTAAAAAACAAATATTTTATCCCCATGATATGGATCTGATGGGACTCTTGGTCTTTTGATATTGCCATTGCGTAACTGGCCATATAAAATCCTTATAAGATTTATCTCAAGTATTGGCTCCATGTCTTGTATAAGAAATTGATTTAGAAAAATGTTGAAAAACAATTATTTTATCCCCATGATATGGGTCTGATGGGGCTCTTAGTCTCTTCATATTGCCATTGCCTAACTGGCCATATAAAATCCTTATAAGATTTATCGTTAGGATTGGCTCCATATCATGTATAAGAAATTGATTTAGAAAAATTTAAAAAAAATATTTTATCCCCATGATATGGGTCTGATGGGGCTCTTAGTCTCTTCATATTGCCATTGCCTAACTGGCCATATAAAATCCTTATAAGATTTATCTCTAGTATTGGCTCCATATCATGTATAAAAAATTGATTTAGAAAAATTAAAAAAAAAAAAATTTATCCCCATGATATGGGTCTGATGGGGCTCTTGGTCTCTTGATATTGCCATTGCCTAACTGGCCATATAAAATCCTTATAAGATTTATCTCTAGTATTGGCTCCATATCATGTATAAGAAATTGATTTAGAAAAATTAAAAAAAAAATATTTTATCCCCATGATATCGGCCTGATGGGGCTCTTGGTCTCTTGATATTGCCATTGCCTAACTGGCCATATAAAATACTTATAAGATTTATCTCTAGTATTGGCTCCATATCATGTATAAGAAATTGATTTAGAAAAATTAAAAAAAAAATATTTTATCCCCATGATATGGGTCTGATGGGGCTCTTGGTCTCTTGATATTGCCATTGCCTAACTGGCCATATAAAATCCTTATAAGATTTATCGTTGGTATTAACTCCATATCATGTATAAGAAATTGATTTAGAAAAATTAAAAAACAAATATTTTATCCCCATGATATGGGTCTGATGGGGCTCTTGGTCTCTTGATATTGCCATTGCCTAACTGGCCATATAAAATCCTTATAAGATTTATCGTTAGGATTGGCTCCATATCATGTATAAGAAATTGATTTAGAAAAATTTAAAAAAAATATTTTATCCCCATGATATGGGTCTGATGGGGCTCTTGTCCTCTTGATATTGCCATTGCCTAACTGGCCATATAAAATCCTTATAAGATTTATCTCTAGTATTGGCTCCATATCATGTATAAGAAATTGATTTAGAAAAATTAAAAAGAAAAAAATGTATCCCCATGATATGGGTCTGATGGGGCTCTTGGTCTCTTCATATTGCCATTGCCTAACTGGCCATATAAAATCCTTATAAGATTTATCTCTAGTATTGGCTCCATATCATGTATAAGAAATTGATTTAGAAAAATTAAAAAAAAAAAAATGTATCCCCATGATATGGGTCTGATGGGGCTCTTGGTCTCTTGATATTGCCATTGCCTAACTGGCCATATAAAATCCTTATAAGATTTATCTCTAGTATTGGCTCCATATCATGTATAAGAAATTGATTTAGAAAAATTAAAAAACAAATATTTTATCCCCATGATATCGGTCTGATGGGGCTCTTGGTCTCTTGATATTGCCATTGCCTAACTGGCCATATAAAATACTTATAAGATTTATCTCTAGTATTGGCTCCATATCATGTATAAGAAATTGATTTAGAAAAATTAAAAAAAAAATATTTTATCCCCATGATATGGGTCTGATGGGGCTCTTGGTCTCTTGATATTGCCATTGCCTAACTGGCCATATAAAATCCTTATAAGATTTATCGTTAGGATTGGCTCCATATCATGTATAAGAAATTGATTTAGAAAAATTTAAAAAAAATATTTTATCCCCATGATATGGGTCTGATGGGGCTCTTGTCCTCTTGATATTGCCATTGCCTAACTGGCCATATAAAATCCTTATAAGATTTATCGTTGGTATTAACTCCATATCATGTATAAGAAATTGATTTAGAAAAATTAAAAAAAAAATATTTTATCCCCATGATATGGGTCTGATGGGGCTCTTGGTCTCTTGATATTGCCATTGCCTAACTGGCCATATAAAATCCTTATAAGATTTATCGTTAGGTTTGCTCCATATCATGTATAAGAAATTGATTTAGAAAAATTAAAAAAAAAAAATTTATCCCCATGATATGGGTCTGATGGGGCTCTTGGTCTCTTGATATTGCCATTGCCTAACTGGCCATATAAAATCCTTATAAGATTTATCTCTAGTATTGGCTCCATATCATGTATAAGAAATTGATTTAGAAAAATTAAAAAAAAAATATTTTATCCCCATGATATGGGTCTGATGGGGCTCTTAGTCTCTTCATATTGCCATTGCCTAACTGGCCATATAAAATCCTTATAAGATTTATCTCTAGTATTGGCTCCATATCATGTATAAAAAATTGATTTAGAAAAATTAAAAAACAAATATTTTATCCCCATGATATGGGTCTGATGGGGCTCTTGTCCTCTTGATATTGCCATTGCCTAACTGGCCATATAAAATCCTTATAAGATTTATCGTTGGTATTAACTCCATATCATGTATAAGAAATTGATTTAGAAAAATTAAAAAACAAATATTTTATCCCCATGATATGGGTCTGATGGGGCTCTTGGTCTCTTGATATTGCCATTGCCTAACTGGCCATATAAAATCCTTATAAGATTTATCGTTAGGATTGGCTCCATATCATGTATAAGAAATTGATTTAGAAAAATTTAAAAAAAATATTTTATCCCCATGATATGGGTCTGATGGGGCTCTTGTCCTCTTGATATTGCCATTGCCTAACTGGCCATATAAAATCCTTATAAGATTTATCGTTGGTATTAACTCCATATCATGTATAAGAAATTGATTTAGAAAAATTAAAAAACAAATATTTTATCCCCATGATATGGGTCTGATGGGGCTCTTGGTCTCTTGATATTGCCATTGCCTAACTGGCCATATAAAATCCTTATAAGATTTATCGTTAGGATTGGCTCCATATCATGTATAAGAAATTGATTTAGAAAAATTAAAAAAAAAAAATTTATCCCCATGATATGGGTCTGATGGGGCTCTTGGTCTCTTGATATTCCATTGCCTAACTGGCCATATAAAATCCTTATAAGATTTTTCGTTAGGATTGGCTCCATATCATGTATAAGAAATTGATTTAGAAAAATTAAAAAAAAAAAATTTATCCCCATGATATGGGTCTGATGGGGCTCTTGGTCTCTTGATATTGCCATTGCCTAACTGGCCATATAAAATCCTTATAAGATTTATCTCTAGTATTGGCTCCATATCATGTATAAGAAATTGATTTAGAAAAATTAAAAAAAAAATATTTTATCCCCATGATATGGGTCTGATGGGGCTCTTAGTCTCTTCATATTGCCATTGCCTAACTGGCCATATAAAATCCTTATAAGATTTATCTCTAGTATTGGCTCCATATCATGTATAAAAAATTGATTTAGAAAAATTAAAAAACAAATATTTTATCCCCATGATATGGGTCTGATGGGGCTCTTGTCCTCTTGATATTGCCATTGCCTAACTGGCCATATAAAATCCTTATAAGATTTATCGTTGGTATTAACTCCATATCATGTATAAGAAATTGATTTAGAAAAATTAAAAAACAAATATTTTATCCCCATGATATGGGTCTGATGGGGCTCTTGGTCTCTTGATATTGCCATTGCCTAACTGGCCATATAAAATCCTTATAAGATTTATCGTTAGGATTGGCTCCATATCATGTATAAGAAATTGATTTAGAAAAATTAAAAAACAAATATTTTATCCCCATGATATGGGTCTGATGGGGCTCTTGTCCTCTTGATATTGCCATTGCCTAACTGGCCATATAAAATCCTTATAAGATTTATCGTTGGTATTAACTCCATATCATGTATAAGAAATTGATTTAGAAAAATTAAAAAACAAATATTTTATCCCCATGATATGGGTCTGATGGGGCTCTTGGTCTCTTGATATTGCCATTGCCTAACTGGCCATATAAAATCCTTATAAGATTTATCGTTAGGATTGGCTCCATATCATGTATAAGAAATTGATTTAGAAAAATTTAAAAAAAATATTTTATCCCCATGATATGGGTCTGATGGGGCTCTTGTCCTCTTGATATTGCCATTGCCTAACTGGCCATATAAAATCCTTATAAGATTTATCGTTGGTATTAACTCCATATCATGTATAAGAAATTGATTTAGAAAAATTAAAAAACAAATATTTTATCCCCATGATATGGGTCTGATGGGGCTCTTGGTCTCTTGATATTGCCATTGCCTAACTGGCAATATAAAATCCTTATAAGATTTATCGTTAGGATTGGCTCCATATCATGTATAAGAAATTGATTTAGAAAAATTAAAAAAAAAAAATTTATCCCCATGATATGGGTCTGATGGGGCTCTTGGTCTCTTGATATTGCCATTGCCTAACTGGCCATATAAAATCCTTATAAGATTTATCTCTAGTATTGGCTCCATATCATGTATAAGAAATTGATTTAGAAAAATTAAAAAAAAAATATTTTATCCCCATGATATCGGTCTGATGGGGCTCTTGGTCTCTTGATATTGCCATTGCCTAACTGGCCATATAAAATACTTATAAGATTTATCTCTAGTATTGGCTCCATATCATGTATAAGAAATTGATTTAGAAAAATTAAAAAAAAAATATTTTATCCCCATGATATGGGTCTGATGGGGCTCTTAGTCTCTTCATATTGCCATTGCCTAACTGGCCATATAAAATCCTTATAAGATTTATCTCTAGTATTGGCTCCATATCATGTATAAAAAATTGATTTAGAAAAATTAAAAAAAAAAAAAAATATCCCCATGATATGGGTCTGATGGGGCTCTTGGTCTCTTGATATTGCCATTGCCTAACTGGCCATATAAAATCCTTATAAGATTTATCTCTAGTATTGGCTCCATATCATGTATAAGAAATTGATTTAGAAAAATTAAAAAAAAAATATTTTATCCCCATGATATCGGTCTGATGGGGCTCTTGGTCTCTTGATATTGCCATTGCCTAACTGGCCATATAAAATCCTTATAAGATTTATCGTTGGTATTAACTCCATATCATGTATAAGAAATTGATTTAGAAAAATTAAAAAACAAATATTTTATCCCCATGATATGGGTCTGATGGGGCTCTTGGTCTCTTGATATTGCCATTGCCTAACTGGCCATATAAAATCCTTATAAGATTTATCGTTAGGATTGGCTCCATATCATGTATAAGAAATTGATTTAGAAAAATTTAAAAAAAATATTTTATCCCCATGATATGGGTCTGATGGGGGCTCTTGTCCTCTTGATATTGCCATTGCCTAACTGGCCATATAAAATCCTTATAAGATTTATCTCTAGTATTGGCTCCATATCATGTATAAGAAATTGATTTAGAAAAATTAAAAAGAAAAAAATGTATCCCCATGATATGGGTCTGATGGGGCTCTTGGTCTCTTCATATTGCCATTGCCTAACTGGCCATATAAAATACTTATAAGATTTATCTCTAGTATTGGCTCCATATCATGTATAAAAAATTGATTTAGAAAAATTAAAAAAAAATATTTTATCCCCATGATATCGGTCTGATGGGGCTCTTGGTCTCTTGATATTGCCATTGCCTAACTGGCCATATAAAATACTTATAAGATTTATCTCTAGTATTGGCTCCATATCATGTATAAGAATTTGATTTAGAAAAATTAAAAAAAAATATTTTATCCCCATGATATGGGTCTGATGGGGCTCTTGGTCTCTTGATATTGCCATTGCCTAACTGGCCATATAAAATCCTTATAAGATTTATCGTTGGTATTAACTCCATATCATGTATAAGAAATTGATTTAGAAAAATTAAAAAACAAATATTTTATCCCCATGATATGGGTCTGATGGGGCTCTTGGTCTCTTGATATTGCCATTGCCTAACTGGCCATATAAAATCCTTATAAGATTTATCGTTAGGATTGGCTCCATATCATGTATAAGAAATTGATTTAGAAAAATTTAAAAAAAATATTTTATCCCCATGATATGGGTCTGATGGGGCTCTTGTCCTCTTGATATTGCCATTGCCTAACTGGCCATATAAAATCCTTATAAGATTTATCGTTGGTATTAACTCCATATCATGTATAAAAATTGATTTAGAAAAATTAAAAAAAAATATTTTATCCCCATGATATGGGTCTGATGGGGCTCTTGGTCTCTTGATATTGCCATTGCCTAACTGGCCATATAAAATCCTTATAAGATTTATCGTTGGTATTAACTCCATATCATGTATAAGAAATTGATTTAGAAAAATTAAAAAACAAATATTTTATCCCCATGATATGGGTCTGATGGGGCTCTTGGTCTCTTGATATTGCCATTGCCTAACTGGCCATATAAAATCCTTATAAGATTTATCGTTAGGATTGGCTCCATATCATGTATAAGAAATTGATTTAGAAAAATTTAAAAAAAATATTTTATCCCCATGATATGGGTCTGATGGGGCTCTTGTCCTCTTGATATTGCCATTGCCTAACTGGCCATATAAAATCCTTATAAGATTTATCGTTGGTATTAACTCCATATCATGTATAAGAAATTGATTTAGAAAAATTAAAAAACAAATATTTTATCCCCATGATATGGGTCTGATGGGGCTCTTGGTCTCTTGATATTGCCATTGCCTAACTGGCCATATAAAATCCTTATAAGATTTATCGTTAGGATTGGCTCCATATCATGTATAAGAAATTGATTTAGAAAAATTAAAAAAAAAAAATTTATCCCCATGATATGGGTCTGATGGGGCTCTTGGTCTCTTGATATTCCATTGCCTAACTGGCCATATAAAATCCTTATAAGATTTTTCGTTAGGATTGGCTCCATATCATGTATAAGAAATTGATTTAGAAAAATGTTGAAAAACAATTATTTTATCCCCATGATATGGGTCTGATGGGGCTCTTAGTCTCTTCATATTGCCATTGCCTAACTGGCCATATAAAATCCTTATAAGATTTATCTCTAGTATTGGCTCCATATCATGTATAAAAAATTGATTTAGAAAAATTAAAAAAAAAAAATTTATCCCCATGATATGGGTCTGATGGGGCTCTTGGTCTCTTGATATTGCCATTGCCTAACTGGCCATATAAAATACTTATAAGATTTATCTCTAGTATTGGCTCCATATCATGTATAAGAAATTGATTTACAAAATTAAAAAAAAAATATTTTATCCCCATGATATGGGTCTGATGGTGCTCTTAGTCTCTTGATATTGCCATTGCGTAACTGGCCATATAAAATCCTTAAAAGATTTATCTCCAGTATTAGTTACGAACATTCAATTTAAGAATTTACAAAATTTAAATTTATTCAAAAAAATTCAAATAAATTTTTTTTTAATAAACTTTATTTTCTAAGTAATTTTGGAAAACGTTTTCTTTTAATTTAGATTTTGCTAATCGCTTACGTTTTAAAAAAATTATTTCTCTTTAGTCAAGACACAAACCTAAACAATTACAGTTTGGGCTAACTTCACTGACTTCGTCACCGATATAAAAATAAATACCTAGGTTATCTAGATATCAATTGTTGCAACAAATGTTACATCAATTTTGGAAGAGATGGCATCGCGAATATTTATGAGAATTACAAAACCGTCATAAATGGAATAAACCTGCAAAAAATATTAAAATTAACGATTGAGTAGTAGGAAAATATAATTCGAAATAACAATTAGCATAAATTTTAAGGCATAATTGCTACAAAATTTTTTTGCCAATTCGCTCCAACTCATTTCAAATATTTCATAACAAAAATACTCACATATAAATTGTGAGTTTGACCTACACTAATAAATTACTGATCGCATCAAAACAAAAACAAAAACGAATACAAATAAAATTTTATTAATTTTATACAAAATAATAATAAAAATAATAATTATCTAATTATTTATATAATTAATATAATTATTTATAATAAGACAGTCTTTTATATCATCAAAATCTCTATTCGATTGAATTTTATTCAGGTTAATCCGCATTCGTCATCCGTCATCCGTCGGTCCACTATTTTAACGTTACCTTCCCACTCATTTGCATTAATTTATTTGAACTGTACGGACAATTAGGCCACAGCTGCGCACATCCCAGTGATGAAATATCGCCCGAATGTCGTAACAATTGTCCCATATGTGCGGCAAAATGCCATTTCGTTGGTGTAATAGACATTGAAAGTGACATCGTTGTTGATCTACAAAAAAAACAAAAAGAAAATCATTAGAAATAATCTTTTCTTAACGACACGTAAATGAGAGCTAAAATATAAACAAGAGAATATTAATGTTACAATATGTACAATGCATAAATCATTATATACAAGAATTCAATTTAACAAAAAACAAAAACAAAAACTACAAAATGAAAAGTGAAAGTAGATACAACAACACAAAATACTATTAACCAATGAATAAGCAAAAGGTGACTTTAATGATATAACTATCGCGCGGTTATTACACGATTTGTTGAGTAACATTTCCGTAGAAACATAAAAAAAAACTCAATTTAGATTAATGTTGCTGCACATTCTTTTATTATTTATCGGTTCATTGGGCTAATTGAACAAATATAAAAGTATAACATATGAATATATTTAACATTTGACTAATTGTTAAATCAAAACCATCAATTTTATAGCTCAATTAAACATGGTCCACTTTTTTTCTTGCTTTTGTGGTCTGTGATGCGTGATCGTGACATACTTTACATGGTAGTGCATTGTACATAATGCAATTTTTGTGTGTTACTCAGTCAGTATGTGTAGATTTCGAAACTGAATGTAGAACTTGGAATTTAAGCTCTTTATGAATATAATGGATACAAATTGTCTGAATATGGAAATCGTATTGATCGAGAAATGTCTTGTTGGCTTTGTGCTTATATAGTAACAACGATGGATATTGATAATTGGCTATTGAAATAATGTTTATAGGCTTCATGCAACTTCCTTTGAATCTTTTTTACTTGAAATGATTTGTTTCGTAATATTAAATCAAATAATCTTCACATTGTTAAAGAGGATACTGACAAAGAAAAAGAAGCGTTTTCAAACAACCGCTTGGTGATGTCATAAAGAATTTTAACCTGGTCAATGAAATTTTAACGAAAAAGCCTAAAGCCATCACCAAACCGTCATTGAAAATACGCCTAGTAGAAATCGGCACCACAAGCAGCAAAATCATGTGGAAGGTACAACCAGATTGAACCAGGGTTGAAGTTACAAACGGCAATAGAAGGTAGTGCATTGATAAAAGAGAAAATTTTCTTGAAACTAAGTATCGGGAGAACTCTTTTCCAACAAGAAGTGCTGATTGCAGATATTATGGATGAACTCATTTTGGGGACGAACTTCATTAGGGCGAATGGCTTTGAAGTAAATGTTTGACGAAGAGTATTACCTTACGATAATGCCACCGAATTAGGAGACGATCGTGTGAGGAAGATTGGAAGGAGGCTCTGGGCCACTCAGGTTGTGGTTTGCGGAAGCCAACAAAAAGAAGAACGGATCTAAAGAAGTATAATAATGACTATAGAGTTTCAATTAGGACTCTAAATCTCTCGGATAAGACAAAAATGATCAAGAAAGGGGCAGTTATCAGTATATATGATGGGATATCGACGATAGTAAAATGTGAACAGAAAAGTCCAATTGGAAAAGCCAACATTGCAAGGACCGAAATCAATGGTAGAACAACTTATGCAGAAATGGACCGAAGATCTTATAGTACATGTCTGTATTCTGCAGTACACCAGAAAATATTGAAAGGACCTCAATGGTAAAGCACCGAATTGTTACGGGGACAGAATTTACGATTCGTCAACTACCCAGAAGGTTACCATTGGCAAAACTAGAAGAAATCGACCTGAGTTGAACAGATATGCAGATGCATATGGCAGGTTTAATCGAACCGATTTAACAGTCCGTGGAGCTCACCAGTAGTGTTAGTCGAAACAAAGATCAGTAACATGATATTCTGCGTGGATTACAGAAAACTCAATACTGTGACTAAAAAAGGTAGCTTAAGTACCTTAATGGCCAAAAGTTCCATTTACGGACGGATCACGAAGCTTTACGGTGGCAGTTAGAAGTCAGAGAAATAAGTAGCGCGGTAGATCGAACGTCTTCAAAGCTACGATTTCCAGATCAAATATCGGAAGGAAAATACATACGAAAATGCCGATGCATTATTAATACGACTATGTCCAGTAGGATGCAAACATTCTGGTTACATATTGCAGCAAATGAAGGCATTACCGACGTTAGGCTTTTGCAAGTGCAGCCTGATGGGGATTGGACTGACAAAATTGAATTTAGCCGCTCATAACGGTAGACTTAAGGGGTCTGTACCTGGAGTAAAAATCAAATAAGTTTGGCTGTCATGTGATAATTTCATGTAATTTGCGTATTTGGTTGGTGCACACGATACAAATGCAGTCGACATGCTGCGAAGGTTTTAAGTTTTGATTCAACACTGATTTTGGCAGTCCATAACTTTGAATCTAAAAGGCAGCACTTTAAATTTGTGAAATGGGAGGGAACTATTAAAAGTGTCTTCAGCTATTTTCTATACGAATTGATTTACGATAAATTGATTTTCGGTAGATTGCTTTACGATAAATTGCTCTACGATAAATCACATTTCGATGAATCGTGAATGATAAATTGTTTTACGTTAAATCGCTTTATGATAAATTGGTTTACGATAAATTGCTTTATGATAAATTGCTCTATGATAAATTAGTTTTTGATAATTTGTTATTACGACAAATTGCTTTACGATAAACTGCTTTACGATAAATTGCATTACGATAAATTGATTTACGATAAAGTGTGTTACGATAAATTGATTTACGGTAAATTGCATTACAATAAATTATTTTACGACAAATTGCTTTACCATAAATTGAATTACGATAGATTGCTTTACGATGAATTGCTTTACGGTAAATCACTTTTCGATAAATTGTTACGATAAATAATTTTTTTTAAATAATTAATAATTCGAACAATAAACAATTATTGTTTTATGATAAATCGTTGTATGATAAATTGCTTTACGATAAATTGCTTTACGATAAATTCCTTTACGATAGATTGCCTTTTGGTAATTCGTTCTTAAGATAAATTGCTTTACAAAATTAATAAATCAATTTTCGATAAATTTTTAACGATAAATTATTTTACGATAAATTGTGTTACGGTAAATTGCTTTACAATAAATTGCTTTACGATAAATTGGTTTACGATAAATTATTGTAATTTTCGATAAATTTCTTAACGATAAAATGAATTTTGATAGATTGCTTTACGATAAATTGCTTTACGCTAAATCACTTTTCGATAAATCGTTAATGATAAATTTTTTTACGATACAGTGCTTTATGATACATGATTTTACGATAAATTACTTTACGGTAAATTGCTTTTCGATAGATTGCTTTATGATGAATTGCATTACGGTAAATCACTTTTCGATAAATTGATAAAAAAAATTGCTTTACTATAAATTACTTTACGATATATTCCTTTACGATAAATTACATTTTGATAATTTGTTCTTAAGATAAATTCCTTTACGAGAAATGGCTTTACGATAAATTATTTTACAATAAATTATTTTATGATAAATTGTGTTACGCTAAATTGTTTTCCGATAATTTGCTTAACGGTAAATCGATTTTTGATAAATTGTTCTTACGATAAATTGCTTTACGATAAATTGTTTTGCGATAAATTGCATTACGATAAATTGTTCTACGATAAAGTGTGTTACGATAAATTAATTTACGGTAAATTGCATTACAATAAATCATTTTACGATAAATTGCATTACAATTGGTTTACGATAAATTGCTTTATGATAAATTGATCGATGTTAAATTCGTTTTTGATAATTTGTTATTACGACAAATTGCTTTACGATAAATTGTTATACGATAAATTGTAATAACTAATATCTAATTCGTTAAATTTTGCAAATTTTATAAATTCGATGAATTCTATAAATTCTAGTAAGTTAGAAATTCTCTAAACTCTATCAATTCCATTAATTCAATAAATTTTTTAGTGTTAATGATAAATTGTTTTATGATAAATTGCTTTACGAGAAATTCCTTTACGATAAATTATTTTACAATAAATTGCTTTACGATAAATCAATTTTCGATAAATTTTTACCGATGAATTGTTTTTCGGAAAATTGCATTATGATAAATTGATTTATGATAGATTGCTTTACGATAAATTGCTTTACGTTAAATCAATTTTAGATAAATTTTTAACGATAAACTGTTTAACGATTAATTGCTTAACGATAAATTATTTTACGATAAATTGTGTTACGGTAAACTGCTTTACGATAAATTGCTTAACGATAAATTATTTTACGATAAATTGATTTAGGATAAATTGCTCTACGATAAATCGATTTTTGATAAATTGTTCTTACGATAAATTGTTTTACGATAAATTGCTTTGCGATAAATTGCTCTACGATAAATTGTTTTACGATAAATTGTGTTACGATAAATTGTTTTACGGTAAATCATTTTTTGATAAATTGTTAACGATAAATTGTTTTACGATAAATTGCTTTATGATACATTGATTTACGATAAATTGCTTTATGATAAATTGCTCTTCTATAAATTGGTTTTTGATAATTTGTTATTACGATAAATCGCTTTATGATAAATATATTACAATGAATTGTTTTACGATAAATTGATTTTCGATAGATTGCTATACGATAAATTGCTTTACAGTAAATTGCTTTACGATAAATTGTTTTACGATAAATTGTGTTTTGACCAATTGTTTTACGACAAATTGCTTTATGATACATTGGTTTACGATAAATTGTTTATGATAAATTACTCTACGATAAATTGGTTTTTGATAATTTGTTATTACGATAAACTGCTTTACGATAACTGCTTTACGATAAATTGCTTTTTGATAAATAGTTCTTACGATAAATTGCTTTAAGATAAATTGCTTTACGGTAAATTGTTTTACGATAAATTGCTTTACGATAAATTGCGTTACGTTAAATTGATTTTCGATAGATTGCTTCACGAAAAATTATTTAACGATAAATTGTGTCACGATAATTTGCTTCACGATAAATTGCTCTACGATAATTTTTTTTTTTTTTTTTTTTCGCTGGCGCTATATCCCATAGAAGGATTTCGCCGCTTCATTTTGAAGTTTCGTAATCATTTTTGCTAATGGATAATGGGCCAGATACACGATACTCTAGCAATTCGCAAATCGATAAATATGGCGGATTTGCTAATCGAAAATTTGGTTGCATAAGCTACTCGATTATTTTAGCAAAGTAAAATATATTTTTGTATTCAGCACACACGATAAAGTGCGTTAAAGTATCTCATTTTCTGAAATTCAGAAACAAATTGGGTTGCTAAATTATAGTGTATAACATTTCTAGCAAATTCGCAAAAAATAACTGCTTATCTGCTTATCTGAGTATCGAGTATCTAGCCCAATGAGTGATTAATTCATTGATCCTACCCTTAACCAGCCGTGATTTTTTCATCATCCGCCGGAATCAAACCCGGGACCTCCGGAGCGTAAAGCAAGTATGCTAACCACTGTGCCACCGGGGCGGCTAAATTACTTTACGATAAATTGATATACGTTAAATTGCCTTTTGATCAATTGTTCTTAAGATAAATTGTTTTACGATAAATTATTTTACTATAAACTGCATTAAGATACATTGCTTTACGGTAAATCAATTTTCGATAAATTTTTAACGATAAAATATTTAACGATTAATTGCTTTACGATAAATTATTTAACGATAAATCGCTTTACGATAAATTGCTTAACAATAAATTATTTTACGATAAATTGTGTTAGGATAAATTGCTTTACGATAAATCGCTTTTGGATTAATTGTTTTACGATAAATTTCTTAACGACAAATTATTTTACGATAAACTGTTTCACGATAAATTGATTTTCGATAGATTTCTTTATGATAAATTGCTTTACGACAAATTGCTTTACAATAAATTGCTTTAAGATAAATTAATTTACGATTAATTGCTTTTCGATAAAGTTTTTAACGATTAATTGGTTTACGATAAATTGTTTTACGATAAATTGTGTTACGATAAATTGCCTTATGATAAACTTCTTTACGATAATTTGCTTCACGATAAATTGCTTTACGATAAATCGCTTTGCAATAAAATGCTTTACGATAAATTGTTTTACGAAAAATTGTTTTACGATAAATTGCCTTATGATACATTGGTTTATGCTAAATTGCTTAAAGATAATATACTCTACGATAAATTTCTTTACGATAAATTGATTTACGATAGATTGCTTTACGGTGAATTGCTTTACGGTAAATCACTTTTCGATAAATTTGTAACGATAAATTGTTTTACGATAAATTGCTTTATGATCAGCGCTGTACGATAAATTGCTTTTCGATAAATTACCTTTACGATAAATTGCCTTTTGATAATTTGTTCTTAAGATAAATTGTTTTTCGATAAATTGTTTTACGATAAATTGCTTTACGATAAATTATTTTACGATAAATTGTGTTACGATGAATTGCTTTACGATAAATTGCTTTACGATAAATTGCTTTACCATAAATTATTTTACGATAAATTGCTTTACGTTACATTGTTCTTTCGATAAACTTCTTTCCGATAAATTACTTTATGGTAAACTGTCTAAAATTTAAAATGTTTTAAGGTTGCAACACTGAAACTTGGAATTAGTTGGAAATTTGTTCTGGAATTAAAAATACTGGAATTACTAAACTTGAACTTAGATGACTAAGAAAATAGCTTATTTACAAATTTTTCAAATCTGGAAGCTCGGAAAATTCCGAAATTAAAAAATTAGTAGTTTAAAAAAATTTGAAATCAGAAATTCTTAATTAGGGTATTTAGCAAATTTTTATTTTTGATTCTCGAAATTTAAAAAATTAGTAATGGTTTGATATTTTGGGCTTTTATAAATTTACAGGTTAGAAAATTTGGGATTTTTAAATATAAGGAATTGTAGCGAGTTAGACATTAATTACGAATTGCTAAAATTTTTTATGAAACCTAAGCCATATACAATTATTTTCGATAAATTAACTGATTTTATTCCTTTGCTAAAAAATTGTTAAAATAATTATTAATATTTTTGACTAATATTTTGATGTGTCCATTTGACTTCAGTCTTTCTCGAACAGTAGTGTTGAGTTGACAGTTATTGAATGTTTGTATTTAAGCTTTTGCTATACTGAAGAGTCCCAGTATTTTTTTCTAAAATTAGTCAAGCAGAACTGGCAGCTTTCGTAAACCAGAAAATGTATTCGGCAATTATCTCAAAAATATAAGATTAATGTTCAAAAAAATTTAAATTTTTAAGAAATGTGCTTGAAATATTTCTCAAAATTCCCTGTTCGCTTATTGGCCGCAACTTAATTTTTTATTTTACTTTACGTTAACAAAATAAAGTTTAGTAAGAAAATTTTGACCTTGAGATCTATGGGGGCTTATCCGTTTTGAGGTCTAAAAAAATTGCGGTTTGAAGTAATGTCTATCTATGGGAACTCTGAAACGGAGTAAGTTAACCAATCCAACTGCAACTTATATTTATGCTTTTCTTTCTGGTGCTAGTGAACTTTTGGTAAAAATTGGCCGAATGTAATGGCGAATGTATCTCCTTTTCCTTATTTAAAAATATAAAATCGCATCATTCTTGAAAATTATCCTTTCAATATTTTGGAAAAACTGTTTTTTTGCTAATGGTAGATATTTTGTGAACTGTCAATTATTGTTACAATTTTTTTACATCCGAGATGTTGTTGTGAAACATGTTAGATTTATCTTTTAAAAATATGCAAATTGAATTTCTTTTACATAATTTCAGTGCAAAAAACGTTCAACTGCACTATAAAAGCCTAGAAGGTAGTTCTTCTAACTTCCAATAGAGTTTAGAGTGGTGGTAATGTCGCAAGATAAATGATTAACGACACCACAACGTTTGCATTTTGTATTGTGGCTCAAACCAATATAAAAAGTAGGTTTTGCCTGTTATATCGTATCGGTAAACCAAATTCTTCCGCCATTCATTCAGCTTAGCTCGTCGTGGTAGATTTAATAGGCCCATTCAATTTTTTTTTTCTGAGTGAGATCATTATTTTATAAAAGGTCACTGCTTTAGCATGCAAGCAGCCATTTCTAAACCAATCTGGTTTCGAAGGACAACTGACACATTATACTAAAAAGTTTTAGTTGTATAATAAAGATAAACCAATAAAACTGAAAAAAATGAGTTTTTCAAGTGCAATCAAATTTGACGTTTACATTATTATTACTTAAAAATCAATCTAAAAAAATATACAAGCACTCCATTAAGACATACTAAATAAACGAAAATTAACCTTCAAATTCATACAATAGATCAAACAAAATAATAATATTAAATAAATTGAAGGTGAATGTCTTAAAGATTTTGCATTGTGAAGGTTTACGATTTCAAAAAAAAAATAAGACACTGTACTTGTTTGTTATATAAAACGTTAACAAAATAAATAAACAAACTATATACTCACTTAATTAAACCCAACAAATTTTTTTCACGATCATTCAACGAATAATCCGGTCGTGCTGCCATCTCGCACAATAATTTCGGTAGGCAAGCATCTCGCAACGATTCCGTCAGCTTAATAGGTTGCATTTTTGTATTACTTTTCCGATTCTTACTATTGCTACTGTCAAATGTATTATCAATATTTTGGTTGCTATTTGATGATGCCTTGACAAATCCTATAAATAAATAATAATAATAAAAAAATTATTAACAATAATAATAGTAGAATAACAAAATAATTTATAAATAAACCAATTCTATAATTAAATTAATTTGATGAATCTAAAAATATACGCGACTTTTTATTAATTTATTGTATGAAAGTTTGCCGCGCTGTTTTATTTATTTTAGAATTTTAAACCACAACAAAAAGGTAATTTAATTAATTCATATTAGTTATCAACAATTACTCAATATTTTTGTTTTGCCACACTTAAACCATGATTTAAAAATAAAAATAAAAAATTGAATTGTTTTTCTATTAATAAGCGACTGCGGTAATGAAATTTATTAGATATCGAACCAAACAAATAGTGATTTAAATTAGCATAGGTATGCCAAAATTGATATGCTAGTGGTATGGTTGAGTATAAGCTACTACGCACGTATTATTTTAAAATTGTAAGAATACAATTTACCTATAGTAAATTTTTGAATGTCAAATTTTAATGAGTTAGTAAAATAAATGTATCATGCCAACAACACCAGCATGCAAGCGAGGCTTAAACCGGTTTATTTCTCATCTAAATGTTAAACTTAGATTGTTAAATTAAATAAAATTAAATTAATATTTCAAGATTTTTAAAACGTTGGTAAACTCTCGAATTTTTAAATTTTTGAGGGTTTTCAAAATTTATGGAGTTTTCGTAAAAAGTTTCTTTAACATGGTAAATTGATTTCTGGAATACTTAAAATTGGAAGTGATCAAACAGTTTAATAAAATTTTAAAAGTTTAGTAACGAGTAAAATTAGAACCTTTTAAAATTAATTTCCGGAACTCTCTCTAGATTTTTAAGTTATAAATCTTATAACGTTTAGCATTTTTAGAATTTATTCAAAAAAATTGTAAATCTTCCGAAAATATGGATTATTTCGAATTTTAAAAACCTTGTGACTACAAGAATTTTTCAACAAATTCGAGAAGTTAGGACAAGATTTTCTCTACAACCTTTGATTTTTTAAACATATTAGATTTTGCGGGTTCCTACAATTTCTAGGGATTTCCGAACCATTTTTCAATTTTTTTGTATATATCAACGGAAATAGAATTCTAATAAAATTTCTAAATTTTAGACTAAACTTATCTTTCACAATCTGAGCTGAAATATTGATAGATCTACGAAATGTTTTTTGGATATGGGTTTGAATAACAGATATTCCTAAAATTGTAAATTTTTTAATATGTCTGTAAAAATTTTTATTGTTTAGTATGCATTTCAAAATTCACAAAATTATTTAATTGACACACACAATGTTTGAATTTCTAAAACTGTTGGAGTATTCCTAATTTAAAAATTTCCAACATTTTTAGGATATATTCAAATCTATCTTAAAAGTAAAAGTATTTTTAGAATATGTTGGATTTGAAATTTTATTAAATTATCAAAATTTCTTTAGTTTTTTCTAATGGAAATTTTAGAATTTTTAGTATTTCCAAACACACTAAATTTTTATATTTAAAGAACCTTTTCACAAATTTTAGAACTTTCTTAATTTCCCTGACTTTCTAAAAACTAAAATTTTCAGAATGTCAAGTTGGAAGATTTGATTTATGAATCATTTAACTTTTAGGATTTCCATAACTTTAATTAAAAATAAATTTCTAATTTCTTCAGGACATATTTACACGTAAGAGAAGTAATAATTTTCTCAATTTTTATAATTTCTAATTATTAAAATCTTCAGAATTTGGAAATTAGAATTTTAGGAATTAACTCAAAATAAAAATATATTTCCAGTATTTCGACAACTTTGAGAATTTTAAAACTTTCTAAACTGGTGAATTTCGAAATTTACGTTATATCTATTATTTAATTGTAAAAACAAATATAATTTTTGGATTTCTAAAACATTAGGAATATTCAAAATTGTAAGAATTTCCAACATGATTTACATAATATATAAACTTGTCTAGATCTCGTAATTTTCAGAACCTAAATTTTAATCAGTTTTCAGTAGTTCCTAATTTTTCATCATTTTGGAATTTTAGTAAGTTATCAAAATTTTTTGAACGATAATTTTTTGAATTTTTGAAACCCAAATAGGGCCTTCACATCACAATTTTAGAACGTTCTCAATCTTGCCTATTTTTTAAAAAATTAAAATCTTCAGAATAATGAAATTAAAAGGTTCGATTAATGAGATTTGTTATGAGATGGTTTATTTACCTTTTGGAATTTTCATACTTTAAAATAAAATTAATCTGTAGAATATTGAGAACTTCTAAAACGTTTACAATTTTCAGAATTATAATAATTCTAACATATTGAGGTAATTAATTTTTTATTAATTTCCAGAAGCTTTCAAAAATTTAGATTATTGCAACTTAAAACCCTTAGAAATTTGCAGAATATTTTAAATTTTGGAATTTTCTAAAATGTACTCAAATTTTTAAAAAAAATTTATTTGTTCCCCCACTTAAGTGCATTTCTAGAAATTTTAAAATTCTTTTATTTTACAAACCTTCAAAAATTTTAGATTGACAAAATTTTTTTTGAATTTTTAAACCTGGACAATTTGAAAAATTTTGAAAATTTGCATAATTTTCTAACGATAAAAATCTTCAAAAATCTAAAATTAAAAAATTCGATTGATTTTTATTTTTCGAACTCTCATTTAACTTGACGAATTCCATAATTTCAAATAAAAGCAAATCTCCTATAGTTTTTTTAAAATTTCAAAATTTTTCAAACATATTGAATTTCGAAATTCACTAATGTCTATTATTTAATTGAAAAACATATACAATTTTTTGAGTTCTAAAAATTTTGGAATTATCAAAATTCTAAGAACTTCTAATATTTTTAGGATTTATTTAATCAAAGATCTCAAAATTTCTAGAAATTAAAATTTTATCAATTTCCAGAAAATTTTTCAAATATTTTATTTTTTCAAGTTTTGGAATTTTAGTGTGTTATCAAAATTTTTGTAATTTTTATTAATCTTTACTACTGTATCCCTCTACCTTAATTTTAAAATTTTAGTATTTTCAAACCGTACGAAAATTTCAAGGCTACAATAATATTTGAAATTTTAAAAACCATCAGATTAAAAAATTTTGTAAACTATAAATATTTAACAATTAAGTGATATTATGTGACTTTTGAAATTAACAAAATATCACTTAAATCATGTACAATAACTGAATTTTTGAAAAGTTGGAAATATTCAAAATTTTAAAAATTTCCAATATTTTAGGAATGAATTATTTAAATTTTTCTAAATCGCCTAATTTTTTAAACTTAAATATTTATCAAGGCCCAGGAATTTTCAAAATATTTATTAGATTATCAAAATGTTTGTAATTTGTTTTAGTTTTTGTATTGCGTTTCTAGAAAGTTTAGAATTTTTAGTATTTGCATACCGTTCGAACGTCAGGAATATCTATAACCTAAAACAAAAATTAAATTCTAGAATTATGACAATTTGTAATATTTCATAACTTATCTTGGGACACTTCAAATACTTTTTCAACAAAATATTTTTTATTGAATTGTAGGAACATAACAATTTTTGAATTTCTGAAACGATTGAAATTTTTAGACATCTATGTATTTCCAAAATTTTTATGGTTTATTCCAATTTGTCTATGTAAATCTCATAATTTCTAGAAATTACATTTTTCTACTAAAAAAATCAAATTTTCAGAGTTTTGGAAGTTAAGTAAGTTACCAAGGTTTTTGTAATTTTTTCTTGGCTTGTATTTCTTAAATTTTAGTATTATTTCGAAACCGATCGGAAATTTTAGAATTAGAATAATGTTTAAAGATTTAAGAATCTTTCAGTAGAACAAATGTTCTAAAAGTTAAAATCTTCAGAATTTTGAGATTAGGAAATTCAATTTAAGAGGGTTCATTTAGTTTTTGGAGTTTCCATAACTTAAAATAAAAATAAATTTTCCGGAATTTTAAGAACTTTTAGAATTCCTAAACTGTTGCTACTATAAAAATCTCAGAATATCATGTCTTTAAAAATTAACAAAATGTCTTTGATATGTACAATAATAAATATTCTTTTTGGATTTCTAAAACGTTTGCAATTTTTAGAATTATCTCTAACATATTTAAAATTTATTCAAAATTTCCAAAATCTCATAATTATTAAAAATTGAAATTTTATCAGTTTTCAGAAGATGCAGAAGTTTTCAAATATTTAGAATATTTTAAATTTTTAAGGTTTTTATTCTTTGGCGTTGTGTTGAATTTCTAGAAATTTAAAAATGATTATATTTCCAAATAGTTAAAAATGTTAGATTGACAATAATAGTTTGAATTTTAAAACTTAAAGGCAATCATAATTTTAGAATTTTATCAATTTTGCATAATTTGCTAACAATCAAAATCTTCAGAATTTTGAAGTTAGAAGATTTGATTTATGACAGTTCGTTTTACTTTAAGATTCCCATAGCTTAAAATAAAAATAGATTTCCAGTATTTACGCAGCTTTTAGCATTTCAAGACGTTTAAAGCAACATAAATATCCGAATTCAGATAATGTCTATTATTTAATTGTTAAACATATACAATTTTGGATTTCTAAAACGTTTGGAATATTTAAAATTAGATCTTTTAACTTTTAGAACTTACTTTTTTATTCTTTTCCCGAAGTTACAAAATTTTTTAAAAATTTATTAATTTATCAACATTTTTGTAATTTTTTTTAGTGTTATACTGTACATAAATTTTTGATAATTTTGACAATTTTCAGAAAATGCAAACCTTTCCCAATACTTCTAATATTTTTCAGAATATCACACCATCTAAAATTAACAAAATATTTACTAGTTTCTTGTAGAAACTATATGTTTGGAATTTTCAGAATTCTAAGAATTTGTAATATTTTTAGGATTTATTCAAATTTGTTTATGCAGTCACATAATTTCTAGAAATTAAATTTTTATGTTTAGTAAGTTATAAAAATATTTCTAATTTTTTTAGTTTTTCTTTGCTGCTGTTCGCATTCTTAAAGCTTCTAACTTCCAATATTTTTAGGTTTTATTCAAATTTGTCTAAGAAGATCTCAAAGTTTCCGGAAATTTTTTTAATTTTTCGGAATTTTGGAATTTTAGTATTTTATCAAAATTTTTGTAATTTTTTCTAATCTTTGCTGCTGTATCGCACTTCCTAAATTTTAGAATGTTTCAAGGCTACAATAATTTTTAAAATTTTAAGAACCTAAGTAGGGCTTTCACTACACATTATAAAAACTTTGGATGTTTTCCATAATTTTCTAAAAATTAAAATCTTAAGTTTTTTGAAATTAGATGATTAGACTTATGATTTCATTTAACTTTTATAGTTTCCATAGCTTAAAATACAAATAAATCTCAAAGAGTATGAGAACTATTAAAATTTTTAAATTTTTAATTCGAATTTCAGAATAACATTTCTTCTAAAATTAACAAAATATCCAATATTAAATTATAAAAACCATTTTTAGATTTTTAAATTGGTTACAATTTTCAAAATTATAGGAACTTTTAACATGATTTATTTAAATTTTTCAAGATTTCATAATTTTAAAAATAATAATGTTGGTCAGTTTCCAGAAGTAGCAAGGTAGTTTTGAAATCTGTAGTATATTTTAAATTTTGGAATTTTATTAATTGAATCCAAATATTTGTAATTGTTTTATTCTTTGCAGCTGCATTTCTAGAAATAAGGAATTTTCAATATTTCCAAACCATTCAGAAATTTTAGATTGACAGTATTTTCGTAAATTTTAAGATCTACAAGTAGTCCACAATTTTAGAATTTTCTAATTTTTCAATAATTTTGGAATTAGAAGGTTCGATTTATGATAGTTCATTAATCAATACAGTTTATATAATTTAAAATAAAAATAAATTAAGAGTATTTTGACAATTTTGGAAATTAAAAAAATTTTATAAACTCACATATTTTGAAATTCAAATAATATCTATCATTTAATTGTAAAATCATGTACAATTACTGGAATCCTAAAAAGTTTGGAATACTCAACATTTTAAAAATTTCCAATATTTTTTGGATTTATTCAAATTTGTCTAAGAAGATCCCAAAATTTCTAGAAATAAAATTCTCATTAGTTTCCAAAAAATTTTGTAAATTTTCTAAATTTTGGAATTTTAGTATGCTACCAAAATTTCTAAATTTTTTCTAATCTTTGTTGTTGAATCACACTTCTAAAATTTTAGAATATTTCAAAGCTACAATGATTTTTTAAATTTTTGGAACCTAAGTAGGGCTTTCTTGAGTTTTGGAAATTAGAAGATTCGATTTATGATTTCATTTAACTTTTGTAATTTCCATAGTTTAAAATACAAATAAATCTCAACGAATTGGAGAACTTTTAAAAATTTTTAATTTTTAATTCATGTATCAGAATAACATTTCATCTAAAATTATCAAAATATCTAACATTTAATTATTAAAACCATTTCTGGATTTTTAAATTGTTAACAATTTTCAAAATTATAGGAACATTTAATATTTTTAGGATTTAGGTAGTAAGGTAGTTTTTAAAGCTGTAGTATATTTTAAATTTTGGAATTTCATTAGTTGAATCCAAATTTTTGTAATTTTTTTATCCTTTGCAGCTGTATTACATTTCTAGAAATTAAGAATTTTTAATATTTCCAAACCATTCAGAAATTGTAGATTGACAGTATTTTCGTGAATTTTAAGATTTAAAGGTGGTCCACAATTTTAGAATTAGAAGGTTCGATTTATAATATTTCATTAATCATTAGAGTTTCTATAATTTAAATATAGAATAATTTAAGAGTATTTTGACAACTTTTGAAATTTAAAAAATTTTATAAACTATGTGAATTTTGAAATTCAAATAATATCTATCTTACTGGATTCCTTCAAAGTTTGGAATACTCAAAATTTTAAAAATTTCCAATATTTTTAGGAATGAATTATTTAAATTTTTCTACATCTCCTAATTTCGTGAACTTTAATTTTCATCAGTTGCCCGAAGACCCAGAATTTTTGAAATTTTTTATAAGATTATCAAAATGTTTGTAAATTTTTTAGTTTTTGTATTGCATTTCTAGAAATTTTAGAAATTTTAATATTTCCAAACCGTTCGAACTTCAAGAATTTCTATAACTTACAATAAAAATAAATTCTAGAAGTCTGACAATTTGAAAAATGTCAAAACTTCTCTTGGGACATTTCTAATACGTTGTCAGAACATAACACATTCTAAAATCAACAAAATATTTATTATTGAATTGTAGGAGCAAATACAATTTTTGAATTTCTGAAACGATTGATTTTAGAATTCTAAGGGTTCCCAATATTTTAATGATTTATTCAAATTTGTCTATGTAAATCTTATAAGTTCTAGAAATTACATTTTTATAAAATAAAATTCAGATTTTCAGAGTTTTCGAAGTTAAATAAGATATCAAAGTTTGTAATTTTTTCTTAGCTCGTATTCCTCAAATTTTAGTATTTCCATTTTAGTATTTTAAAGTTTTAAGAATTTTGGAGTAGAACTTAGTCTATTTTGTTCAATTTTCTAAACAGCAAAATCTTAAAAATTCTAAAATTAGGAGATTCAATTTATGAAAGTTCACTGCCTTTTTGAAATTTCCATAACTTAAGATAAAACAAATTTCCAGAAATTTGAAAATTTTTAGAATTCCTAAACTGTTGATACTGAATGAATTTCAGAATATCATATCTTTCCAAATTAACAAAATTTCTATAATTTAATATGTACTATTTATGGATTTCTAAAACGCTTGCAATTTTCAGAATTATATAATAACTCTAACATGGTTAGGATTTAATCATATTTTTGAAAATCTCATAATTTTTAGAAACTAAAGCTTCATTAGTTTTCAGAAACTGCAAAAGTTCTCAAATATTTTGTATATTTTAATATTTCTAAATAGTTAGAAATTTCAGATTGACAATAATTTTTTGAATTTTAAGACTTATGGGCAATGATAATTTTAGAATATTTTTGAATTTTGACAACTTTTGAAATTTCAAAAATTTTATAAACTATGTGAATTTTGAAATTCACATTATGCCTATAATTTAATTGTAAATCATGTTCAATTACTGGATTCCTGTAAAGTTTGGAATATTCAAAATTTTAAAAATTTCCAATATTTTTAGGAATGAATTATTTAAATTTTTCTACATCTCCTAATTTTTTTAAAATAATTTTTATCAGTTGCCCAAAGTCCCAGAAATTTTGAATTTTTTTTTAATATTATCAAAATTTTTGTAATTTTTTTTTTAGTTTATACCGTTCGAACTTCTGGAATTACTATAATATACAATAAGATAAATTTGTAGAATTGTTAAAGTTTGTAAAATTTCAAAACTTTTCTTAGGAAGTTTCCAATACTTTGTAATTTTTAACAAAATATTTATTATTGAATTGTATGAACATATACAGCTTTTGGATTTCTGAAACGATTGGAATTTTCAGAATTCCAAGGGTTCGCAATATTTTAATGATCTATTCAAATTTGTCTTTGTAAATCTCATAATTTCTAAAAATTACATTTTTCTAAAAAAAATTCAAATTTTCAGAGTTTTCGAAGTTAAGAAAGTTATCAAAGTTTTACTAGAACTTAGTCTATTTTGCCCAATTTTCTAAACAATAAAATCTTCAAAATTTTAATATCAGAATATGAAAGTTCATTGACCTTTTGAGTTTTCCATAAATTAGGAAAAACATAAATTTCCAAAAGTTTGAGAACTTTTAGAATTCCTAAACTGTGGACACTAAATGAATTTCAGAATATCATACCTTTCCAAATTAACAAAATGTCTACATATTTTTTAATATGTACAGTATATATTCAAGTTAATGATTTATTCACATTTATCAAAATCTCATAATTTTCAGAAATTAAACTTTTATTAGTTTTCAGATGTTGCAGAAGATCTCACATATTTTGAATATTTTAAATTTTGTATTGAACTTTTAGAAATTTAAAAAAATTTAAAATTTTCTAGCGATCAAAATCTTCAGAATTTTGAAATAAGATGACTATATTTATAAAAATTCGTTTAACTTTAGGATTTCCATAACTACAAAATAACAATGAATTTCCAGTAATTAGACAGTTTTAAGAATTTCAAAACGTTTTAAACAATATAAATATTAAAATTCAGATAATGTTTATTATTTAATCGTAGAAACATTTTTGGATTTTTAAAACGTTTGGAATATTCAAAACTCTTAAGAATTATTTATTTAAATTTGTCTATATCTCGTAATTTTTTGGACTTAAATTTTGATTCTTTACTAGAAGTTACAAAATTTTTAAAAAATTTTATTAGTTTATCAAATTTTTTGTAAATTTTTTCAGTCTTTGCTTTCCACAATTTTCCAAAACTTATAATGAAAATAAATTTTTACAATTTTTCGAAATTCCAAACTTTTCCTAATACTTCTAAAATTCTTTTCAGAATATCACACTCTAAAATTAACAAACTATTTATTAGTTTTTTGTAAAAACTAAATGTTTGGAGTTTTCAGAATTCTAAGAATTGGCAATATTTTTAGGATTTATTCAAATTTTTCTATGCAGTTCTCATAATTTCTAGAAATTAAATTTTGATATTAAGTGAGTTATAAAAATGGTTCTAATTTTGTACTCTTTGCTGCTGTTCGCATTCTTAAAGTTTAGACTTTAGTATTTCCAAACCCTTTAAAATTAAAATCATTTGTAAATTTTAAGAACCTAGCTTTCCCAATACAATTTTAAAATTTTCTCACTTTTGTCTAATTTCCTAAAAATTAAAATATCTAGAATTTCGAAATCAGAAATCCGATTAATGAGAGTTCATTTATTTTTTGGAATTTCCATACCTTAAAATAAAAATAAATTTCCAAAATTTAGAATTTCCAAGCTGTTAAAACTAGTGTATGAATATCAGAATATCATATATACTAAATTTAACAAAATGTAATGTATACGGCTTTTGGCTTTCTAAAACGTTTGCAGTTTAAAGAATTATAAGAATTATTTAAATTTTTGAAATTAAATTTTGATCAGTTTTTAAATATTTTTAAAATTTTTAAGAATATTTTAAGCATATGCAAATTTTTGGAATTTTTCTATTCTTTCTGCATTTATTTCATTTAAGGAAATTTCATAATTTGTAATATTTCCAAACCATTGAAAAATTTTTAATTGATAATAACATTTTTGGATTTCTAAAACGTTTGGAATATTCAAAATTCTAGAAATTTTCAATATATTAAGGAATGATTTATTTAAATTTGTCTAGATCTCGTAATTTTTAGAACATACATTTTTATTCTTTACTACAAGTTACAAAACATTTAAAAAAATTTATTATTTAAAATTTATATAAATCAAAATTTTTGTAATTTTTTTTAGTCTTTGCTGCTGTATTGCATGTAATGCAAATTTTATAAAAAAAATTTAAGATTTTCCATAACTTATAATAAAATTAAATTTTTACAATTTTAATAATGTTCAGAAATTCCAAACATTTGCTAACTTTTCTAATACTTTCCAGAATATCACACAATCTAAAATTAACAAAATATTTAATAGTTCTTGAGAAACTGAATGTTTAAAATTTTCAGAATTCTAAAAATTTGCAATATTTTTAGGATTTCTTCAAATTTGTCTATGTAATTCTCTTAATTTCTAGGAATTAAATTTTGATGTTTAGTAAGTTATAAAAATATTTCTAATTTTTTAGTCTTTGCTGCCGTTGGAATTCTTGAAGTTTAGACTTCAGTATTACCAAACCATTCGGAAATTTTAAAACTAAAATAATATGTAAATTTTCAGAACATAATTTTCGCTATACAATCTTACAATTATCTCAGTTTTACCTAATTTCCTGAAAATTAAAATTTTTAGATTTCGAAATTAGAAATTCGATTTATCCGAGTTTCCTTACTTCAAAATAAAAATAAATTTTCAAAATTTTGAGAACTTTTAGAATTTTCAAGCTGTTAAACTTGTGTGTAAAGTTCAGAATTTATTCTGCTCTAAAATTCACAAAATCTCTTTTATTTTGTACACGCACAGTATGACTTTTGGATTTCTAAAACGTTTGCAGTTTAAAGAATTATAAGAACTCTAACATGTTTAAGATTTATTCAAAATTTTAAATTTTTTTGAAATTAAATTTTGATTAGATTTATTTTTATAAGCGTATGCAAATTTTTGGAATTTTTTTATTCTTTCTGCCTTTATTGCACATCAAGTAATTTCAAAGTTTTTAATATTTCGAAACCATTGAGAAATTTTAGATTGAAAAATATTTTTTTTAATTTTAAGACCGTCCTCAGGTCACAAGTTAAGAATTTTCTCAATTTTGCGTAACTTTCTTTCGATTAAAACCTTAAAAACTTCAGAATTTAGGAAATTCGATTTATTTGAGAACCTTAATATTTCAGTAGCTTTTTGGTTTCTAAAACGATTGTAGTTTTCAGAATTCTAAGAATCTTCAAAAATATTAAGATTTATTCAAACTTTTGTGTGAGCAGATGTCATAATTTCTAGAAAAAACATTTTTTTTCAGTTTCCAAATTTTCAGAATTTTCGAATTTTTGTAGGTTTTCAAGTAATATTTCTAGTCTTCGCTGCTGGAACGCATTCCTTAAATTTAAGAATTTTTAGTGTTTCCACAACGTTCAGAAATTTTAGTATTATAAACATTTAACGAACCTACGTGGCTTACACAATTTTAGAATTTAATCAATTTTGTAAAATTTTCTAACGTTACCATAATTTTGAAATTTTAAAAATTGATTTTAGAAATTTTGTTAAGTTTAAAATTAATTTAAGAGGGTTAAGTTAAAAATAAATTTTCAAAATCTTGAGAATCTTGACGCTTTTAAAAACACTATTTCCAAAACACTCACAATTTTTAAAACATTTGTAAATTTGAGAATTTTTGGAAATCCTTAAAAATATTCAAGATTTCGAAATTTTTTAATATTAAGCATTTTGAAAATTTATGGAATTTCTAGATATTTTTTAATATCTGGATTTTATGTAAAATTATCAGAATTTCTAGAATGTCTTGATATCACAAATTGGTTTTAGGTTTTAATTAACAGAGTTTCGATAGTTATAGAACTTCAATTTTTAAAATGTCATAGTTAGAATCTAGCAAAATATCCTTAATTTTAACAATAATTAGACGCATTTCATTTTAGAAATTTTCATAAATTCTACAAGATTACTAGAATTATTCGTTCTTTCTAGTCTCTAAACTCAAAAAATTTGAAAAGTCGTACAATTCTTAACACTGTTCGATATTTTTAACAAATTTAAAGATTTATACAATTTGAAAAATATTCAGTATTTATAAAATATTGGAAATTTTCTGAATTTTTGAAAATTTTCAAAAATTTGTTTTTCTAAATTAAACTTTTGATTTTTTTTTCAGATCAAACATAAAAACTATTACAACTACTTAATTTTAATATTAAGAATTTCTGATATGTTTAGAATTTCTGCAACTTTAAGATTTTAGATGTAAAGCGTGGTCCATCTAGCGTTTGCAATTTCAACTACCGGTTATTTGAATGTGGCAACATTTACGTCGTTCGAGTTTTGATATAAAATTAGTTTAACGTTTGACATTCACGAAATGGGTCGCTTTACGCTTGAACAATATTGGCAAATATTGAAACCTACTTTCAAAGTGGTGAGTCTTCTACCTAAACTGTAAGTAATTTTCGTGGAAAATTCAGTAGAAATGAAATGCCTACAAGGCAATTTGTGGATCAATTTGTGAAGGGAGTTCATGAAACTGGATTGTTATTGGATAAGTGTTACAGTAATCACTCAGAGACTGGAAAAGACTTGAAAGATCAAATCGAAGTTGCCATTGAATTGCATCTAAAATGTTCTGAAAAATTGGGTTGATAGAATGGAGAACTGTAAAGCCAGCCGTAGAATTCATACGAATGAAATTGGGTTCTATGCTTATTGGCAATGTATATCATTTCTAACTAAGCAAGAGCAAAATTATTTTTTGGTGGTAATGTTAGCAGGTTTAGGCTATAAAGCTATTACACTTTGATCAAATAATTCTTACAGAAATTAGAAATTTTCTTTTATCAGAACATGCAATGTATCTACATTCAATCGTTCTCTGTTTAATAAATAAAACAAATTGATGTAAGATTGAAGATTTATACGCTTAAAAGAAAAGAACTTTAAAATTATTGAAAGTTGGCCAGAAAAGTGTACTCAGAAAGTAATTGGCCAGTTTTTTTTAAAATAAATCAACTTGATGATTTCAAAGCAAACAATTAGTGTGTTCTTCAATATCAAAGTATTTCATTAAATTCTATCTATGAATTAATTTTTTCGCTTTTTGTGGCAGTTTTTAATCGTTCACCTATGTAAAATGGTTTATTATAAGGCTACTTTGGCAATTTGAATTTTTCGACCAGTGCAAATTTCATGAGTGCCTTCTTATTTTTGAACTTATATCATTTCTAAATATCCGTAAAATAAAACATTTTCATCCCAGTTTCCAGGTCATGAAACGATCTTATAAGTTGGAATTTCGATTTTTCCACGAAAGTTATAAATTAAGGCAGAACGTCAATCTAAGGTCAAAGATAAATGGGTTTTTCACCCAAATTTCAAAACATATGAAAAAATTTGTTGAACGCCAAAGACGAAGAATGGTTTGAGACTTAAGGTAGCAACATTTTTAAGGTTTAGAATAACCGAAGTGATAATTTAAGTACAACGGAATATCGCGGTTTATCTAATAAATCACTAGACCAGACAGTTGGACCACAGAACCCAACGGATCAAACAACTAAGCATTCTCTGACTATTTGATAGAGCTTGTTGTAAAATAAATTAACGCTAGTTGGATAATATTTGCAAATAAACCTGCAAGTCTACCATACTAATTAAAATTCTTAATTTATCTTTATACTGAGCTAACTTGTTTTAAGCGCTTAAGTGTTACATCACAGTGCTATAAAGACATCTTTTTGATTTATCTTATTTATTGCTTATCGAGTATTCAACATTTTACCAAGTCAAACTAATTTGAATATTTTCGCATTTTCCAGTTCGCTTAAATTTTTATTTTATTTAAAATTGTATTACAATTTCTCTTTCTTAAATATACCGGTCCCATCGTTAATACAGTTCATAAATTAACTGCATGATGAAAATATTGATTTTTGGCTAAATTTCTGTTTGAAATTATCTAAATAAAACAGCTGCCTTACATAATTTAGTCATTCTATTTAATTACAGAACAATAAGGAATTCCAAGCAATTTAAGAAGTTATTTACGTATTTTCCTCATTTACGAACATATGTTTTTCAATCAGTATAATCAAAGCCTGTATTGCTTAAAAAGCATCCATAAAAAAAATGCAGTTTTTTAGTCGTGCAAAATTAACAACAGTATTTAATTCCATAACAAACAGTTCTAATTAATGAAATTGTGAAAGTCATTAAAATGTGCACATTGTATGACAAATAAACATGTTTAGGAGTTGAAAAAGATAAACTGCGGCCTGTTGTACAACTGCAACTTGAAAAATAATAATGAAATCGTACAGTAATATGACAATTTTCAAGTTTCTAATTAAAATGTTTCACTTTATGCGATCAACCAAAACTATGATATATCGCTATTTCAATGCGATCAATAATTTGCATTGATTGATTTAATTTTTGCCAATTGATTAGCAAATCATGCTCGTTCGAAGTATTCGTGATACCTTAACATTGAGCAAACAACTTAATAACGATATAAAGGTCTTTGTAAAGTGTGATCTTATACATAAACCTTTAAAAATGTTTATGACTTTGTTTATTGGAATGCTTTATTTATAGTATAGTAAAATAGATAAAGGTATGGTAAGGTAAATAATTTAAAAAGTCACGATTTTGGTTTCAATCATGATTTAATCAAGAAGACCTTGAATATTAAAACAAATTAGATGTTTGTGCGACCTTTAACGATTTAATGAATTTTTAAACCTTTCTATAGCGTTGCAATGGAAAAAATGAAAATAATTTTTTTTTTGAGATTTTAGTTTTGAACCAAATATTTTTTTGTGAGAATCGATTGACAGTAAACTAGTGCTAGGGTATCCAATTCCAAAATTAGGAATTCCGGTATTCCGAAATACCGACCCATATCCTGGTTTCAATTATTTCAAAATTGAAAACACTAATTCCGGAATTAATGAATTTATGTGTACAGTTTAAGTGAAACCAAAATTTAGAAATTACAAATTAAAAAAAACCGGTAATTGTCTAATGATGCCATCTTTATGCATTAGGCTGTATCAGTGTTAATGTCAATTTCCCGTTGTACTTATTTTTTCTTATCTCTAAGATTTATTGTATATACAATAATAAATTTTATATTTTGCAATTCGTTATGCCACAATGAAACGTCGTTTTAAAATAAAAATGAAAAATTGGGTCTATCCGGCTCCACGGACAACACTTTTCTCACAAAGCATCCGATAAAGATCACCAAACCAACCATTTATATTTTACAAACATTTTCTGTTATTTTGGGCAGGCATTTTCTTAAATTTGGAGACCTCTTCCCCAATATCACAATTGATCACGACAATATAAATCTTCTACTCTCATGCCACCAAATTACAACCTCACAAATAATCTTACGAGGGAACTTTTTGAGTTGCCAAATTCAAAAAATTATAAAAACTATTCTAAGTTGTACTACTTTGTGAGACATTAGCAAAACCTTTTTTTACCGGCAACCAATCATTACCAATTTGTTATATCAAAAAAAGTGCAGTAGAAGTGGAGGTGTACCTATCGGAAAAAGCGTTTTTGCGGTTAAAAAAAGAGGTATCGTTAATGTCTCACAGAGTACTGTAACTTAGAACAATTTTATAATTTTTTGAATTAATTTGTAGTTTACTTAGAACTGACACATGTTTTCAACTTCGACTTTTAACAATTAGATCTAGTTATACATCTTTAGTATAATATTTAAAATCCTTAAGAATTTAAATTACTTCGTATTTATTAAAATAGGGGAATTTTAGAAAAAAAATAAAATCAAAATGAAAAACAACTTAAGTTACATAGTAGAATTTATAGAACTCTGTCAATTTAAACAATTTATAGAACTTATTATTTATTTATTTATTGAATCTATAAAATTTCTAGAAGCACCAGTTGCAACCGGAAAGAGCAAGTCTGGGGGTCCTATCATAGCGCGTAAGCTGGATATGTGTACTGACACCCTCACTTGTAGTGAAGTAATTCAAGTCTGGTTTCAACTAGACTTGAGGCACACCAAAACATTAAGCTATCGTCAATTAAGAACGAGAGCAGAAAGGGACTTTGGTTCATTTGCTTCACTCATGTCCGGCATTAGCCCGCAGAACACATAAATACTTAGGTAAGTTCAGGATGGGCAACCTGTGGAATTTTGAAAACAGTTAAGTTCGAGATGTTCTATGATATCTAAGTAACTTTAAAAGGTTCCAGTAAGAGTGAAGGGGATAAATTCTGTGCCACTTCAACTAACCTAACCTAACCTACTGAAGTTTTAGGCTTTGTATAATTCAACGATTAATAGAATTTATAGGATTTACAGAATTTATTCCATTTATTGAATTTAAAGAACGTATTGAATTTATAAAATTTATAAAAATTAAAAAGTTTAGAAATACTAAAATTTGTAGAATTTATTGAATTTATAGAAATTATGGAATTTTTAAAGTAAATCAAATTTTAATTTGTATAATTAATCATTCATATGATTTATTAAATTTATAAAATTTATACAAATTATGGAATTTTTAGAATAAGGAAAATTTGGGCTTATAGAATTTACAGTACTGACAGACTTGAAACAATTTATAGAACACATAGGATCTATAAAATTTAAATAATTTATAAAATTTATAGATTTTGTAGAGTTTCTATAAATTATAGAATTGATAGAGCTTATAAACATATGGAACATTTATTTTGCAGGTGGTGTAAGTCCATTTTTCAAAAAAAATCAAGAGAAAAAAATTCAAAAGCCCATTATATTTTTCATTTATTGGTACATAGAATTTTTTAAAATTTATAGACTTTGTAGAATTTAAAAAAATTATATAATTTATAGAATATATCGACTTTAATTTATTTATAAGAACTAAATTTAGAGATTTATAGAATTAAAGCTCTTATTGAATTTTTAAAATGTATTCATAGAACTTATAAATCTTATAAAATTTAAAGGATTTAGAGAATTTATTAAATTTATAGAATTTATAGAAATTATTGAGTTTATAGAATTGTTAAAGTTTATAGGGTTTATCGAAATGTTTGTGTTTATAGAAGAAGTAAAATTTGAGTTTCTAGAATTTAAAAAACCGACACGCTTAAAACAATTAATAGAGCTCAAAGAACCTATACAAAATTTAGAGAATTAATAAATTTTGTAGAATTTATAAAATTGATTTAATTTATAAAATTCAGAAAATTTAAAAATTTATCAAGTTTAGAGACATTTTAAAACTTATAAAATTTACCGAATTTATAGAATTTAAGAAACTTATTGGATTTTTAGACTTTAAAGAAGAGACTTTAATAAGATTGATAGAATTTTTAGCATTTAAAGAGTTTTTAAATTTAAAGATTACTACAAATCCCATACACTTTACAAATTCTATAAATTTTTTTAATTCTACAAAATGTGTTTATCCTAATTGTAACTGCGATTTAGTATTGTGCATACATATGAGCAATAATTATAGAAATATCTAATTTTTTAAACGAAATAAAAGAAATTTAATGATTTTTTTTAATCAAAGATTATTAAAAAAACAATTCCGGAATTCCGGAATCGAGAATATTCAAATTCGAAATTACGGAATTACTTGTTGGCCTAAAATTGGATGCCCTAGTTAGTACTAAGCAGCTATTATTATTATTATTACTATTACTTGAGGGCCATGTGGGCATTCAAGCCACCCTGCTCTGTTACCTAAAATATCTTTTGTGCATGGATCCTACTTAATGAGCCGTCCAGTCAATATTCAGGCTTTTAATGAACCTGATAATACTGCCGGCCGGTATATGATGCATACTATCCGGGCTCATTACTCTCCCTCCTAGATGTTGTAACCTTTTGCAGAAAATGGCTGGGCAATGGCACAGAACATGTTCCGCTGATTCCGCTTCCAGGTCGCAGAAGCGGCATCTATCCGTCGAACTTAATCCCATTTTCTTAAGGTGATACCTTAAGCGAGTGTGACCTGTGAGGAAGCCGGTAAGCAGCCTCAACTCAGGTTTCCTAAGTACAAGACATTCCTCGGCCCTGGCTGACGAAGGTGAAATGAATTCCTTCCCCTGTCGCAAACCTGGATTTCCGCGCCAGTAAGAGGATGTTTGCACATCCTCCCAGCGTTTAACCGCTGCCCTAAGGTGCCCCTTAGTGACGCCGCAGAAGGGCTCTGGTCCAATTAATGGAGAGGTAGAACCCTCGCGGGCGAGGTCATCAGCTGCCTCGTTTCCCACAGTTCCACTCTGGTTTCTCTTCAACTGTCGAATAAATCTTTCGCCTTTTACTAAGCAGCTAATTCAATCAATTATTAATTATTCGATCCTTTCAAGACGTTAGTTGTAGGGTTATCTCCCCAAAATGTCGAATCATAAAATTTCGAAAACATAAAATCCCGACAAGAAAACGTATTAAAATCCCGACTTCCCAAATTTCGACTGCACAAAATCCCGACTAAACAAAATCTCGACTCTAGAAAATTTCAAGCTAGTCAAATTGCTTATAAAAGCGAGTTTTCAAAATATTTGTATAGAAATTTCCTCCGTTTTTCATGAATATGACCCGGCTCCTTTCCAGATAAGTCAGGATTTTTTCGAGATTTTCGAGAATTTGTGCAGTCAGGATTTGGTTGCGTTTTTATTGAGTCAAGAGTTTACTTAGACGAGTATTTATTGAATTGAGATATTATTCAGTCGGATTTTTTTAATTGGGATTAACTACCATATCTTAGTTGTAGATGGCGGTAGTATGGAATTGTATCCAAGATTTTTAAGTTATTCTAATTTATTTGAGATTATTTGTATTAAAGGGTAACTATAATACCGACATTTCCGAGATCATAGCGAATACAAGTCTGAATTTTGGAAATTATTCAGATTCTTGTTTTTTTTTTTTGAAGATTTTTAGTCACAAACTAATAATCGGGGGTCATTTACCTATCAGATTTTTCGAATTTTCATTAAACTACGAAATTCTGGAAGAATCATTAATAAAATTAAATAATCCCTTCTTATAGGATCAAATAACTATTGCAGTAATAAGCATAAAATATTTTTAAATGATAAATTTTCAATTAGGTCTGTAAATTAATTTTTTTCTTCGATCAAGGCTAAATTTTTTGTTTTTCGAAAGCAGCTTACCTGTTAAATAGGTAATTATTTTTTATTTTGGAAACTTGAAGTTTTGTAGTCTAGGTACTGATTAATACTTGGCGTCAACAAAGTATAGAATTTGAAAACTAAGCATTCAAGTTTGAAATCGGATTTCTATTTGGAATGCTGTTGAAACACTATATTGAAACATTAAAATTGTATAAAAAAAATTGCTGGTTGCTGTTGATGCTTTGGATAAGTTGATATGTTACGGCTAATGTGCATAGAGTGGCGAATATGTACATTGTACAATAACTAGTAAATGTGCATATTCGCCTGCTACTTTGGATAATGTGAGTTCAACCTACATTTACCTACTAAATTTGGATAATATAAACATTTTCCAGTTATCATTGTTAAATGTAGATTATTTATGCTAGTGTACTTTCTGTAATTAAGAAAGAATTAAGATGGAACTTCGCTATTTCTTAACCGATTATGATGAAATTTACATGGGCGATGGAAATGGGATTCTAAAATGATTTTTGGATAAAGTTCTGGGACGTGACCAATTGATGTGGAACTTCTCTGTTTCTTGACAGATTATTATGAAAGTTGACATGAGCGATGGAAATGGGATTCTAAAATGATTTTTGGATAATGTTCTGGAAAGTGACCATGTAAGGTGGAACTAGGAACACGCACGCTAGTCAATCGATTTTATTGAAATTGTATATCTAAATTATTAAGCCGAGTCTGTTTAGTTCCTCGCATAAAACAAAATTATTCACAGTCTGAGGAGTTCCTTGGGTCTGATTATTTGCGGTCGGATTTCTTAAATAAAATAAGAGCCAAATTCAAGGAATATTGCGGAACACCACAAAAAGGGTCTTGGTATCATGTTTGTTAATGGATTTTAATACAATTTTACAACATCTAAGGTTGGAGGTCCTAAAATAAAATGAGCTCCGGCTCTGAAAAATTCATTCGACTGACGGCTGAAATTCAAGAAATACTGCGGGACACTGCCTATGATGTTTGTTGCTGATTCTAATATGACAGCGCTAGGCAAATATTTTGCCGATGTTGTATACCACGGATTTAAGATTTATAGTTACATTCATATTTTAAATATGAATTGGCTTCAACACCGTCGTCTTGATAGTCTCCATAATATGGCCAAAGCCATACGACATATGGCCAATTACTTCAAATATATGGGAATTAAACCATTATGATAGAAAGATAACGGTACTATTTTGATAGTTATCTGGACCACGGTCAGCAATTGCTAAAATTTGACTTATCCTACGGTACATAACGGAACTAAATTAACCCTATAATGCATCTAACCGCCTCAAGGCGGACTTTACGTTATCATGAATTGTATGTGCACGAGCGTATTTCTTTCTGTAGTTTTTACATGTGTTATTCTCTTCAAAACTAGTCTTAACATAACGGTTTGGTTTTTGTTTTTGTAATATGCACATTTGTTCAACAATTACGAGTTGAAGTTAAAGTTTTGATAGAAACTAATTAAAAGTTGTTTTGTTTTAGTTCGCATATTTTAAATAATCATAAAAAATATTTAATGACGTTTTAGAAGGTTAAAAAAATTATTGGTAAGTAGTTTTGGCTTTATTATCTTATACCCTTGACAGACTAGGGATTAGCTAAGCGCGATTAGTGAAACAAGATTAGCTAATCCACCACAAATCCATTTGCGTTGACGGACTAGGGATTAGTTTCCTATGCAGAGAACTAAAATACTGTCAATCAGCTGGACTCATTTTTTAATTCAATATTTCTAAGATTTATACATTAAATCACGCTACATTTTCTTTTTATAAACATAATCTCAAAATTTATTCATTTAGTTTTAAGATAGCAATGATTTTATAACTTCTATTGTAAACTCACGCCGCTTGCACTTTCAGCCATGTTGAAAGAATTATTTCGCATTATAGCGCCACTTATACCATCACTAATCCTAATACAACAAGATAAACTTCAAAATTTTAAAGATTAGTGCACTAATCTCGATTAGTCACTAATCGTCAAATAACACGAGATTAGCTAATCTTCAACTTGACACACGACAGCTAATCTCAAAAATCACTAATCGCGCTTAGCTAATCTCTAGTCTGTCAAAGGAATTAATTTTTGGTGTTGGTTTAGTAAACAATTATTTTGTGGTACTCTGGTGGTGAATTTTGTAATACCCGCCTGTAGGCGGACCTGTGCATTACAATGAAAATTTTAATTTATGTACATTCATAAATTTTTCTGAACAAATTTTTATTGAAATTTCGGGTACAATATTGTATTGTCTGTTTGTACGTATATATAAAAACAACTTTCCGCTGGATTTTATTTGAAACACGGTATTTTATTTCGATGTTATAGCGTCTCGAATAGCTTACAAAAATTTCCGAAATGACTGATAAGGTAATCGAAGAAGTTATGACTTCTTTACCTTCCGATATAGAAACCAATGACGATGAAGACGATTGTGCTGAAGACGACATGCTAATTGATGAAAATCCATTAAGCGATTTAACAACAACAGAACTGACTAATATCAGTAGAGAGTCATTAATAGAAGCATACGAACCTTCTCAGACTGAGTCATCAACGTCTATTCATAGTGAGCATATGGCTGCGGATGCGCTTAATAAAAGATATGGTCAAAAAAGCGAATCCGGTCACCAGACTAGGTAGAAGAAACAATCGGACCTAGTATTTTCACAGCATCTATATTTGCTAGAGCTGTTACGAATATAAAAACGACAGTCGTGTATTCAAATCTATGTATAATTTGGAAAAATCAAAGCTTAAGGTTACATATCAGCGATATAATATTTCGAGGAGACAAAGAATTACCACCAAAGTTGAACGAACTTAAAACCCCTTATGAGTGCTTCAGATATTTGGTAAGTGACGATCTTATTAGGCACATAACAGAACAATCCAATTTGTATGCGCATCAAAAGAATATCGGAACGAAATTCACAGTCGACTCTAATGACATGCAGAAATTTATAGAGGTGTAAGTCTTTATGTCGATCATACTGGGGAAGATACGCGTTTGAGGCGATCCAACAATTGATGACTGTGCTTAGGTTCCCCCATCCGATCACGTTGATCTCGTCAATTTTGTTGTCTTTTAATTTAGAATTTATAATATGTGATCGCAAGCCTTTGAATTGATTTTTAGTATTTTTGGAAGTAAATTGGCTTTTCAAAGAATTTCTTTGTACACAACATTTCGGGTAAAAACCTTGTCACTTCCTTCTATAAAGTTTCCTTGTTCTTTTGTATTAAGTACTTGTACTTTTATATTTGATTTTGGTATCACTCTGGAGAAAGCAACATACAATTATGCAACATACAAGGGTTTGTCCTTGAGATTTATTTATTGTCATGACAAAGGCTACGCGTATTGGAAACTGCCGCCTTCGTAACGTAAAGGGAAAATTGATGTCAGAAGGAGCTAATTCAATTCTTGGAATTGGAATTTCATCTCCTTTTGATCTTCTTGTCAACGCTTAAACAAATATAATGTTTGCTTTCATATGAGTAACAATGAGCCGTGTTCCATAACACAAAACTCTGTTTCTGCAAATATTTCGAAGCAATATTACTACTGCTCCAACTTTTAGCTTTAAAGCATGTACAGGCATACCTGATGGAGTAATGGAGTTTAAATTTCCGTTGGAAAATTTGTTCTCTCCTGTTCATCATTAGTGTCTACAGAATCTACACTGTAGTACACTTTCTCTTCTCCTTGTAATCGACTCAAAACCTCATCTTTCATTTTAAGAGTGTCCTCGTTTAAAGGACACAATATTGCTCTATTCGAAAAGTTTTTAGCTTCATTAGCTGAATCAATGAACCGTTGCAAATGAATCTTGGGGTGTTTCAATAATATCTTCTCCAAAATTATATGTGTTTGTTAATTTACCATCACCCAACTCAATTAACCAATCGGCAAATTCTTTATCTTTCCCCGTTCTCATATTTGTGCTCAATCTAACTTGAACAATTTTTGACCAGAGAGAACACTTCTTTACAGTGTCCTCCACTATGGTAAGTGGCAGTATTTGCCTGAAATCTCCTCCAAGGAGCATTACCGCATTTCCAAAGGTATTTTTATTACTGAAAATTTCTTTAAGAAGTCTATCAACTGCTTTCAAAGCTTTGCCAGATGTTATTGCAACCTCATCCCAAACAATAAGTTTGGCTGTTCTAATCCTTTTTGCCTCATCAGTTTTTATTCGAATAGAAGATGAGTTTGTGTCTAATAATGGCATAGGTAGTTTAAATTGAGAGTGGTATGTTATTACTCCTTCCAGCAGAGTTCCAGCAATTCGGGTGGGAGCGACCGGGAGTGTAATATATCCTTTCCCTCTTAAAACACTGAATAAAGTGTTATATAAATAGGTTTTTCCACTTCCCCTTGGTCCATCTATAAAAAAAATCCGTTGCGGTTCGTCAGGATCATTAATGGCTTGTATCACCATGTCATAAATATATTTTTGCTCGCAATTGAGTTTTGATACATATTCTTCACCTTTTTTTCGTTCAGTCTCCAAATCGTATTCTAAAACGATATCATTAATGGATTTTGTGTTTGGCAATCCTGTTTTTTCATAGTAAACGGAACTTTGACGAACAATAAGTTCAATGACAAGTAGTGCTCAAAGTGCACAAAGTCATCAGTCATAGAGTGTTTATGTTTAATCCAAAGACTCAAAATGTCTCCTGATTTTCTAAAGCATCGCCAACACCTATTTTTTCATGATGATTGTCTTGGATTTTCCCTGTTCGTGTTGCCACGATTGGAGTTTTTTGGTTTAATTTAAACCAAGCCAAAAGAGTAGTGTCTTTCACTTTCTCTGCTGCTTCCTGTTCTTGATCTTCCAAAAACACAACAGATTGTTCTTTCGGCAAATGTACTGCCAAACGTATAACAGAATGGGATGGGCAATGCATCAAATAACCATTTATACGCCACATGGCCTCGGGAGGGCTTAAATAACGCGAATCAAGGAAGTTTTTAACTTCATCATGTGTTATCTCCACATTAATACAATCTTATCATATGTGTACATATTTGTATAGGTTTTTTCTCAAGGAGAATTTGGATTTCTCACTCCACATGGGCCATGAATCATATGCTTTACGACAACTTCGTAAAGCTCAGGATATTTTTCCTTGTCTGGGATCTCTGCCCAAATAATTTTATCAATATCCTCCGTTGTCCGAGGCTTATCTTCTTCTTCTAATATAATTAAAATGTGTGCATGAGGTAAACCTCGTTTTTGAAATTCAATGACGTACACCATTGCACGTACTTTTCCAAAAACTCGTCCTTCTTTGATATCTTTCAAAAGTTGTTTCAATTTTAAATTGAAAACTTTAGCAATCAGGTTTGGTCTATTTTCCGGTTTGCAACCATTCAAGTTTTCGACAATTTCAGTCCACTTAGGATTGCATGTCATTGTTATAAAAAGATCTGGTTTCCGAAATTTTTTGACAACGGCCATAGAATCTTGATAACTCTGTTGCATATTTCTTGGACTTCCTTGAAGGATGACGGAAGAATAATTGGTGTTCCAACTTTTTCTTTTGAAAAATTGTCATTATTCACTCGCTGATGCAAGTGATCTATTAGTCCACTGTACTTTTCAACTCTAAGTTTTCGTTGAATATTCTTTATAAATTCTATTCTAATTGACTCCGTTTTTACTTGAGCGTCAACAGAAAATTGTTGTGTCAGCTTTCCCGCTGATCTAAATGGATTAAACGCCTTTGTAATTGCCATGATGTAAGCGTAATATCCCATTTGAGACATCATATGTTTTACTGCAGTGTGCCATCCGTCATTTCCATAAGGATAAAGAAGTGGATGACGTGTCGTAGTGCTTTTAGCACAATCATTATTGTAGACACGTATATCTCTGTCAAATGGTGGTTCACCATCTATGTTTTGAAATATAACAGCAATTTCATTAGCTGCTAGAGCATTGTATCGTCCTTTATCATTCTGAGGATCGTTTCGAAAAGAGAGAATCAAACAAGGAAGATCATTTCCATTAGTGATTAAACTCGCCTCTATTTCTTGCATCATCTTGTAAGATTTTGCAACCTCATTGTTTGATGACATAAAATCAGACAACTTTTGAATTGTTTGATCAAACACTTTGAAGCATAGTAGATTCCTCCGGTGGGAACTACATCTTCTCCGTTTTTATTTTGGTACGGGCCTCCCATAGAAGCAAATGCCAATGCACTATTAAAGGAGCGAATGTTCTCCATAAAATTCTTTCTTTGCCTGGCCGTTGGCCAATCTTCTTCGAATTCATCATTGACACTTTGTGTCATTAATTTTTTTAGCTCATCTGGGAACCTGTGAAGTTCCAATTTTATCTTGCCTCTATCGACAACCAATGCACTCAATAGACATTGGGCCCAATGTGTACTGTGCCACGGTACATGCCTCAGATTTGGCAATCCAGGCAGTGTGACGTTCAGTGTGAATGGAACGATATTGAGCAACTCTTTTTGCATTTTTAGCACGTTCGTTTTGTTTTTCTTGTTCAGACTGTGCAGCTCTTTTTTTGGTCATCCTAATAGCTGGCTTTGAACGTTCGTTTTATTTCTCTGGTTCAGACTGTGCAGCTTTTTTTTCTGACATTCTATTTGCCACCTTTTCACGTTCGTTCTTTTTTTCTTGTTTGGACTGATTGGCTTTTTTCTGCAAATATATTTCTCTGTCTTTAGCACGGACCGCCTCTCTCTCTTCTTCACTCATCTCTACTCTTTTTTTAGCAGGCATAATTTGCCTTTTATCAAGTTTGGTGTTGTTTATACTAGTGTTGATTTTACTCTTATGAGCTTTTTATATCCGAAAAGATTGTTGGTTTAGCTCTAATGAGCTTTTATTTCCAAAAAACAATTTTGGGTTTGCTCTAACAAGCTTTTAGTCTTCAAAAAGACAGTTTGATTAATGAGTCTACGAATTGTCTACTATTTTTGACATTGTCTACATATTGTGTATATTGTCTGCATCGAAAACTTTTGTCTACGCTAGACAACCTCAAAATATGTGTAGACGCATAACACTGAGAACAGAATGCTTTCAATTAGTTTCAAAAATTTTCGAACATGATGATTTTTGTATTATACATAAATAATTGTAGAGAATAGGTTTAACTAACCAGTTTAGCTAAATAATTACATAAATGATTCGCCAAAGTCACCAGAATGTCATGCTCGGAAACCCGTTTTAAATATTATTCAAAATATACTTTGCATTTATCAATATCAATCCGTTGCTAATTTCAGCAATTAGTTTTAATATTTATCATATTTTATAAGTAAGTAGATTTTATTTATAGTGACTTCGGTAATAAAATAAGAACTGCGATATTGTAAAATTTTTAGTACAAATATCCCTTCACTTCACTCACTATAACAATAACAACAATTCGCGACCTTTAATATTAACATATTCTAAATACATTCATACATTAACACAGCAGAAAACTAGTTTTGGACCAACTTTATAATTTAAAATTCTTGTACTCAATTTATTTTCATGCTGCACCAAGGCTATTTCATCGTATTTATTTATGTTTCTGTTAAATCAGAATGTAATTAAAGTCATTGAAATCCAACGAACCGAAATAAAGTAATACGAGGCTGGATTGTATTACTCGCATACATTGTAGAATAGTCAGTTAAATTTTAATATATCGCTTTACAGTACACAGTAATTGTTGATTGTTAGATATTTTATATTTTGTTGATACAATTACTGTAAAATCAAAAGAATTAGATTGCATTTTACCTTCCACTTGAATATAATATCTTATCGATCTGATATTCTTTATCACGTACATGTCATATACTTTCTCGAAAAGTTAAATATGTAAACTCTATACCAAATTTTCACTTTTTAGCACTAACCAAATGTAATTATAAGTGTAAATGTAGAAAGATGTTCAAATCTATATGTACAATACCGTCATACCAAATTACAAAACCACTTTAAAACAAATAATTTAGATAACATGTGTATTTAAATCTCATCAAATATTTGTTATTTACACTTTCAAAATTAAAATTACATTTCAGAATAATTTCGGAACATTCTAATCATACTTAGCGCGGAAAGTTTTCTACAACTCATCAAGAAAATCAAATTTTATTTATATGCCTAAATTATTAGTTTTTTGTTTAGAAATCGGGTTAATTTTTTTTTTTTAATTTCGTTTATGTACTTACACAAACACATATAATTAAAATTATTAAAATTTGATGGAAATTAATCCATCAAAACAGCTCAATCATGTTTCTTTAGTATTACTAATCATATTCAACTCCGCACATTTTTATGAATGCACAAAACTATGATAGCTAAAACTTAATTTTATTTCGAAATTTACTTTCTCGATAATCTACATAAATATATCATCTTCATTTAGCTATGTATTAATTTGTTCAATAGCAATTTGGTTTCATAGTAAACGTACGCTTGAACCGCGGCACGCACGATTACATAAAGTTCAACAATTTTATCGAAAGTTTAAATCACTTTTATGTAAACGAATCGGTTTTGTTTTATTGCTTGTCAAAATAATCGTTTTTAATCCGGAAAAATCTTTTTAATCTTTATCTACGGTTTTAATAAAGGGTTATTAATTAGGTATATGACCAAGGTTGAATGAAATAAATTTCACCTGAAAAGTTTGAGTCTGCTGAATCGTTATTTCTACGTTGATGAATAAAGAGTTTCTCTTTCACAATAATACGAAATATTTTAGAACCATATGTCAATAATGGTTAATTAAATTCTTATGTTTTTTTAAATCATTAAACAAGTGGAAAGTAAACAATAAAATAAAATCGATACATTTCCCACCTTACGCGTGAAACTTCAGTAAGACGATTATAACAAATTGGTTATTTGACAGATAAATAACGAAAAACCAAAAGAAATTTTGAAAATAAAACACTTTAAAAATAGAAAGGAATCAAAAAGATAGACGTAAAAAACCAATTCTTCGAAAGTTATTTTGTATTGCAAGGTCTTGGGGCAAAAGTCTTATCATGTTGACATATGACATATAGTTAACTTGGTGTTATTTTTTTAGGCCCAATTGAACAATCTCAAATAAAATATGTTGAGTTCGAATTGTGTTGGTCATTCCTCTTCAATATCGTTTTTCTAAAACTAACAACAAGCTGTCATAACTCGTGTCACTCTATGAATTAATTGCTATTATTGATATGGATATTACCTCTTTCGTTTTTATTAACTCGTTTTCTTGCCTGTTCGGTTCACATATTTCAATCAATTTCAAACTAAAGTCCCGATGTGCTTGTGATTTGAAATATTATATACATATATACAGAGATGCTTTCACTATAACGGATATCGACGGGACCAAAAATTGACCATTGTAGTGAGCTGTCCCGCACAGAACTAAGGTTTTTAAGGTTTTGTGATTTGTTTTACAAACATTTTATTGGGATTCTATTTCTTATCCGATTTTGATGAAATTCAGCATCCACGATTGAAATGGGATTCTCAAATGATTTTTGGATGAAATTCTGTAATATGGCCTAATAGGATAAAAATTCACTATTTCTAAATCGGATTTACTGAAATTTGACACCTTCGATGGAAATGGGTTTCTAAACTGATTTTTGAATGAAGTTCTGGAATATGACCAAGTATAATAAAACTTGCCTATTCCTTAAACGATTAAGTAGATGAAATTCGACAGGTGCGTTGGAAATGGGATATTAAAATGGTTATACATCAGTATTTAATGACTTGTTCTATAAATCATTTTAGAATCCTATTTCCACCATGCATGCTGAATTTTATCAAAATCGGATAAATTCCATTATACTTGGACATATTCCAGAACTTCAACCAAAAATCATTTTAAAATCCCATTTCCTACGCACATGTCAAATTTCATCATAATCGGCTGAGAACTAGGCAACTTCCATCATACTTGGCTATATTCCAAGAATTAAGTATGTAAAAGAGAGAATAGGAGGACAAACGAAATAATAACAAAAACAACAGTAAAGTGAAATGCCAAGGAATGAATGGGTCATGCGAGTTAATCGAGACGATGGACGCACATTCCTCTCGACTTGCCAATGACGCGCATTGACATGCAAGAGCAAATTTAATAGCCGATGAGCATATCTCTCGCCTCAAAAATCAAAGAGCACGACAAGCTTAATCGGTAGCGATAGTTATTCGAAAGCTAGAAAACACGACAAATTGCATCAAGGGCGATTGAGACACTTGATGAACATTTATCTCGCTTTGCTAGTGACGCACTTCGTCAAGCTCAAACAAGAGCGTTTGAAACCAGGCCCGCCCCTTTTGAGTTAACGAAAACTAACTTATTGAGAAATAAAAATCAAGTTTTATTATTTTTTATTTATATAACATTAATTTAATTTGCATGAATTTATTTATTTGTTTCTATCTATTAAAGTAAAGAAATCGATTTTGTCAGTAACATTTATAATTTCGTATAAAAAAAATAATCACCAATTATTAAAATTTAAAATTAATTTAAACATAAACAAGAGATTTAAAAAATAATAATATTAAGTCAAAATTTATAAAAAATTAAAATGGTGTTCTTCAAAGTTGAAGCTGTCAAAAAAATTAATCATAAATTTAAAAAATTGAGTCTATCCGACTCTCGGACGACACTTTTCACAGAAAGTATACGTTAAAGATCACCAAACCAACCATTTATGTTTTACAAACATTTTCCGTTATTTTTGGTAGGCAAGGTCCTTAAAATATGTCACGGATTTTCTTAAATTTTGGAGACCTCTTCCCCAATAACACAATTGGTCACGACAATATAAATCTTCTACTATCATACCGCTAAATCACAGATTCACAAATAATGTTAAATTATTTAGAACACGTGCTGAGCAGCAATCAAAGTCACATTCGCCGTTTTCCATCTTCGACCTTTAACAATTAGATCCAGTTATTCATCTCTAATATACCATTAAAAATCCTTAAGGATTTAATTTTTCTCTTTCTTAAAAAATTTATTTTCTGAAAATTTGTGTCATTTGTTCACATCACAAGGGCATCGCTGTGGACCATTCGAAAATACAAAATAGTAAAACACAAACAATACAAAATCAGAATTAACGTTAATTATCATTTGTTACCGAATCCCACCTCCTTGTCATATAGCATTTCAATTTATACATATATCTGCCAGCTATCCTAAACCTGCTTCCCCCTAATGGCGTGTTATTATTTTAAAGACATGGGATGTCTACTATGGAGTAATTTGCTATTAATAGTTATGCATATACGACTTTGAATACCAAGAGAATTTATTACTCAGAAATAATACCTTTAAAGGCGATTTTATGAAAGCAATTCACAAACAAATGCCGTGTTTTTTATAAGTCTCGATAGACCTCAATATATTGCATCCAGATGTTCTCTATTTTTGTGGTTAAACTGCAATTGATTCAGTTTATTTGAATCAAGAATAACTTTTTATTCAACATTTCATCGTTTTTAATTCATTCCCTTGATACTTATTAATTGTACATGAAAATCTTGCTTTTTATCCAGATATGCTATCGAGACTACAGATTTTCCCTTTTATGAGTAAAGACACACAATAAAAATTTGTATTTTAGCATGGAAGCATACCAAGGTCAATTTTTAGTACATCTATCATACAATAGGAAACTAGTAGCTGATTTACATTTAATCTTTTGCTCTATTTTAAAATGCAGAAGATGTACATTAAAAGTATACATTTTATTATTATTTCCTTCCATTATGAAGAGGCATATTCAAAATGTGTTATTTAATGCTATTTACCGCAATCCAAAAGTTTTTTTTTGGCGAAAAAAATGGAAAAAATCGAAAAATAAACCTGTTTATCATTTTTCGTAAAAGTTGCTCAAAATTTAAAAGATCATAGTAACATTTTGAAAGAAAAAAACGTTTTAGTATGGCCGTCTCATTTTTATATATGGATAAAATGTATTCGCACTTTTCCTCATGTATTTATGCTTTTGGTAAAACAAAATAATAATGAAAAAATGACGTAGCGTTGTCAAAATAAACACAAATTCTTAGTGCTGCGAGTGCCAGTATTTTTAAGTGGATGATAGAAGTAGTTACAATTTCCCATTTTTTTTTTGGCAAATATCTGAAGACTTATAAAAAAACACAGCAAAAGTTTCGATCAACATTTCGTTGAAATTTCAATCATTAAAATTTAGTAAAATTTTAATTTTGGTTATTTAGAACCAGAGACTGGAACCGAAACTGAACCGAAAACCGTAATTAACCGCTATTTTAAATGAACCGAAAACCGGAAAAGAACCGAAATAAAATAAAAAGTTGAACCTGAACCGAAACTGTTCCGGTTCAAGTTTTTGCTATCCTTGCTAAACTTAAATGTAAATGCCGCTGAAGACTATGAATTTCAACATAAAATCAATAATTTGATTTCACAAATAAATTCTTTTATTCCACCTCGGGAAACAACAAACACCGATATTTTGAAATATTGGAATCATAAATAAAAATGTTTTATTAACAAACAATTCTTGAAACGGTTTTGGAGCCGAACCGGAACCGAACCGATATTTAATGGCCGAACCGGAACTGAACCGAACCGAAATTTTAAAATTAGGAACGTAACCGAAAACCGGAACGAAAAACATTTCGATTTTAGTCTCTGACATGAGAATTGCATGTTGAATGAATTGCATTCAAAATACAAAATAAAGACGGAATAGGCCGTGAATTGAAGCATAGCTCATACAGTTACCATACATTTTAGACCCAACATTGTTGAAAACTGCGTTGTTTCTAGGAGAACGGAATAGAAGACGAAAATGACCAAAAATTGTCATATCAAAAACGAAAAAATACGAACTGGACAGTAAATCAGAATAACACAACAAATTAGAGTCGGAAATAGCACGCAGTTGAATATTTAGACAAATTAGAGACGAAATGTGCAGCAGATGCATTTCACGTTTTAAAAAAAGTAAACCACGTCTTTGAAGACGAAAAACGCATTTTAAATAGGTAATATTTCGTCGAATCGACCTAATTAGAGAATTTTTCGTCGTCGATTCGTCGTATAATTATACCTAAGAAGTGCTATTTAGGTAATATTTCACTTTCCAATTCTACCTATTTTAGGGTAATAGCAATAATTACTGAATTATTCAACTTTTAAAACGAATTGCCCCTCAGCTCTAAACGAAACTACCCAATTTAAGACGAAATTTATTATTTAAAGAATTTCTATTTTTAACTCTATTTTAAATAACGTTGTCAAATTCCATTTTATACCTATTTAGGTGAAAATTTACTAAATAAGTCGAAAAAACCTAAACTGTCGAGTCGAGTTAATTTTGTGTAGTTGAGTTCGATTTTCTTTATTCGTTTATATTTTTGTATTCAGTTAGTGATTAACCATGGCAAGAGAAGCTGTCCCAAGTACTATTTTTTTTTTAGGGGAAACTTTAAAACAGAGAGGTACACTTATTATTAAGGAGTACAATGTAGTACCACACAAATGGGTTAAAACGGGTTCTTGTGTTGGCCAAATAGAGACCTACACACTCTACAAAAATACCCTAATAGTGAACCGATCTTTTAAGAGTGGGATAAATATCGCTAGGTACTCAAACAGTCAACTATAACCTAATTTGACGAGGGATTACTGACGACAAACCAAAGTAAATTAATATTTTGTTCGATAAAATAAAGTTAAAACTAAAATGGATTTCATTTTGGCTACCAGTATTATACAGTCGGTGCAAAAAGCAGTAGAACAGCAATTCCAGCAGAGTAGAACGCGAAATTACAATTCGTATTTTATGTACATCAATCGCGTAGTCATTGGGGATGCCTGTTTCATATCTAACCCTACATGGCTGTTTAGAAATAAGTGTTTTGTATTTATTATTTTAATTAATATTGGCCCAGATACTTGATACTCTGGCAATTTGCAAATCGGTAAATATGGCGAATATGATCAATAAATATTTCCATAAATATTTACGTAGATGTGCATACTTTAAAGCGGTCGCAAAATTTCTACGATTTGCTTGCTTGCTAACCAAGAAAAAATATTGTGTATATCAATTTTCGATATTAAGCAACAAATTGGGTTGCTAAATTATCGTGAATAACATTTCTAGCAAATTCGCAAAAAATGACTGCTTATCTCCATATCTGAGTATCGAATATCTATCCCTATGTCTAAAATCTGAATAAATTGTTATTTTTGAAGGCTACAATAAACGATATGATGCATTAAACCAAAAATTCGACAGACTACACAGTCAAATGATTTCACAGCGTATCATATTAGATAGTTTGATGAAAAATGGCGAAACCAGAAGTCAAGATGCACCAGAGACGATTGAAGAGGAAATGTTAAGTGACCAATTTAAATTTCCATTAAACAATGTTACCGATTTAAAAAATTTAAATAAGGAATTAGAAAGGAACTCGAAATACGAAACTTACTTGATAACATATTTATCAGGAATTTGTGGAGTGGATGGAATCCAAAGAGGAGGTAAAGCCGGTGTTAAATTAGTTTCCGATAATTTTTTCACGAAACAGTTACTTAAGCTGACGTAATGGACAGGAATTTATCGTATAAGTGGGCATATATTTTGAAAATTCATTTCTTTGAATTTTTTTTCTTAAATTAAAATTTTCCAGCAAATGCTCGACCCATGCAGATGCCATCCTAAAAATAGAATCCCAGAAAAGGTGATGTCAGAGCAAAACGTTAAAAGTTTATTTTCTGAGGATTTTGGTGAAGCTTGCGGATCAAACGGAAGAACCGAACAAAACCAATACAAATTGATGATGTATTCTTGATTCAAGTAAAGATACAAGTTAGGCTGAGGACTGCGAAGCATCTGGATGAAAGTGCTGTTTTTTATTGTTACATTATCTAGCTCTTTTGGTATGCTCTATTATGAATGAGCTGATGCTCAAAATAGAGTGTGCTGAAAAGTATATAAATTAATAAGTGAACATTAAATAAACATTTTGTGCATTAAATAAATAAATAAATAAATAAATAAAGTTCCTCAAACTGCGACCAAAAGGTTGCATTTCGAAGTATCGAAAATATTTCAGATTTGATAAACCCGGTTCATGTGAAAGCGGATGATCACGGGTCTAAAATAGAGATTGAAAAGATATTTCGTGACAAAATATTAAAACACTCTAATAAAGGAAGTGCAGCTGAACTAAAAAGAAAAATAATTGTAAAGTCGAGGAAGAAAATAAAGAAAAGTGAACCTGAAACATAAACCGGTTACTTCAAAAAATTAAGCAAGTAAGTAAGGACTAGGCAATAAGGAAAGAAATCAAGGATCCGAGGCTGACGAAGATCTTCAAAACGAGACAATTTAATTTTATTGAAATGTGATCATATACCATATTTGTGTACTCTCTGAAGTAGTACTTAAAATCTTTGTTCTTTTTCCATTGTGTTTATTGGGTAATTTCTCAGCTAGTTCAATATATTGTAGATATTCTTGGCTGGATAGAATTGTTACAGCGCACGGCAACGTCAAAAAATTATTATAATATTCTTTGGACAGAATATCTTTTAAAACTACAGGTCCTAGATAAAGCAGAATAGTTCGATACTTGGAACCTTTCCAATATTTTAATCAAAAATGTTTTTTTAGTACATACCCAAATCTAAAAAATGAAAAGAGTCGGAAACAACAAAACATTTTACTAGATCCACCTGCATTGGCAATTTTATTAACGGTGTAGCTTCCTTATTGTGATCTTTATAAATTCCATTTGGAAAGCTCTTCTTAGTTCTAGGTGTACAATTAAAAATAGGATAACCCATTTGATGGCCACCTTTATCCCAAATACCTTCTACTATGCATTTTATACAAGCACCATTTTCTGAATTAGCACCAATTAATTAAAAATTATGCAATAAAATGATGCTTTATGGCCATGGCTTATATCAATTTTAATTAATACCTTTTAAATAGCAAATAGTTATTTTAAACAATTTTATGTCTAAAATATTTAAATTTTATTTACAATTCTGTACAAAATTATAAATAAAATTTAAATATTTTAGACATAAACTTGTTTTTTAAAATGTTTAATTAAATTATGATTACATAAGTTATAACCGTATAAGTTCGATAGTTTGATATTACAAATATTACTAATTTTCTATTTTTAGCTTTAAGGAAAGCTCGAGCTAGTGTATCGCAAACAAAACAATTTATACTCAGATCTACTATATGGTCTAAAATTTCATTTAATTCGGTCGCGAAAGGCTTAAGATTTTAATAGCCATCGGTTTTTAAAGTTTCATATATCTAATTCTAAATAAAATTGATCAAAATTCATACATAGGGCTTTCGAACGATGATAATCCATCTACATTGATTATCGTACTAATCGACACCGAATTTTTAATATCACAGTGCGCTCTTTCTAAATTATATTTTATGCCATAATATCAATATTGTCCGCTTCCCACCTCAATAATATTAACTTTTACTGGAGTTTCTAACAGCGTCCGACTACTGGTTGGAAGTTCCGCATGTTCATGATCTTTTAATATTTTTAATATACTAGTGATTGCAGTATGGGTACATTTGTTATCTAAACCCCAATGCCTTAACTTTTGTTGAAACTTGACTTTATCCGAAATGCTAAAAACACCTTCTTCGCCAAAAATAAGGTCATTATTTATGGATATTTCCGTATATGTAACTGCCGCAGCTGATAATGATCAACATGCCCCAATTAGAGTTGACAATTCATTTGTATAATGAGAGATGCCTATGTGTTTGTGATGAGATAGAAAAATCTATCAGATTCCAAATTTAAAAGTGAGGGCTTCAAGTTCATGGCCAGCTGGGCTTCTCTCCAACCAAACCAATAAAAGCCAAAATAGATGTAATATCTTCGCATAATAACAACTTGAAGAATAAATCTTTATAATTCATCAAAATATACATAGAAGCCTTAGGTAAAATTTCAATTTATTTGTTGCTAACATTGCTGCACTTGACATATTGCCGCGAATCATTCTTATATCTGAGGTTACGGAAGAATTATATGAACTTTAAAATTATAAAATCTCGGGATTTACCATTTACGATTAATATAATGCTACATCTAGGGCCAGTGGAGTTTTTGTTTATCTACAAAATGTGATCGATGCTACTGATAACCTAGAAGTTTTTGGTTGGTGAAATGCAAAACTGTAGGGAAAAGTCGCTCTTTTTCTCTGGATTCAATACAAAATATTAAATTTCGGGTCGAAGTGAATGTTTTGGTCGGTTAGTGTTTAGTGAGAAAAGTTGTTAGTGTGTAATTTACAATAGTATATAAAATGTCTCGATTCAATTAAATTACCGATACATTTTAATTTGTGTGCGACCAAATTATTTCGATGAATTACCTAAAATAGTTATCGTCGGATGGAACACTCACGCGGAATTTAATCGAATGCAAGGATGATTGGATAATCGTGTGGAATTTAAACGATAGAAATTCATGGTTTTGAATTGGCGTAGGGCCTGTCTAAGAGATGGCAAGAGGATAAATATCAGGGAAGTGAATTTTGTTTTTGGTTTTTGAGGTTATGTAATGCTGGAGTTTGGATTTTGTGATTTTTGAGGCTTATTCGAGGCTAAATTTTATTATAGCGGTTATGTACGGTTTTATGTGAATATTTTAGTCGGTTAGTGCTTAGTGAGAATTCGATAAAATTACCGATCCAGTTAGTTGGTGTGAGACCAATTTTTCGATGAAATACCTGAAATCGTTTACTCTATACGGGACATCACTGTTTTTCCATAATAAACTTGCGGTCAATGATATAGACAGACTTATCGATAATGCGACGGCGATAGTGTGACGGCGATCTTTTGAATAGAAGGATACTAATATATTATTTTTACACTAGGTCAGATCTGTGGTACCGCTCTAGATTTTTTGAAGACAGATTAATGGCATTGATGATATATTTAGTTGATTGCTTTTACTATAGTTATTTAACAATCAATCCATGAGGATTTTAGAGTTCAATAATTTTTGGTTTATTTAAAAGTAGTAGTTGGCGACGATTAACTAGTTTTGGATCTTGATTTTTAGAAATATTCGGAGTAACCAAATGCAGATTTACTGAAACTTTGGGCCGAATTAATTTGAAATTTAAATCATTAATTAAGATGAGTAAAAATTATTACCTATGTTCTAAAGTTATTTTCATAGAATGTTTTGCTGTAGTGGTTTTTGTTCTTTTTGGTGACTATTTGATGAATTCCTGAAGGAAACTGAGTTAGCAGTAATTTTGTAAGCTGATTCAATAGTTAATTAATTTTTAAAATTTGTAGAGGTGTCACCTAGAGGATTTTTTAAAATATTTTAATTTTATATCTAGTAACTGGGTATATGAGCGTCTTATAATTTTATTATTTTATTTTGGGATACTGATCACATTAATTAGAATTCATTACAGTACAGCGCCTATTATAGATCAAACCACGAGAATCTTATGGGCAGATTTGGCTGAAACGCTATATGTATTATAGGTTGAACTAAATTGTAGTTATAAGTAGTGACAGGGACCAGGATGGAGGAAATTTTGTGAACAAACAGATAATCTCGATGATATTATTAGCTCTAAGTCAATGTTAAAATAATTTATGATTATATATAGCCAATAGTTAGTAACACAATTCTAGTCTACTTATATGATTATTATTTTGATTTAAAACTGTACTCTAAAATAACATTTATTAGTTTGCTGCATTAGATTCTTGGGCTCTTCTGAAAATCATAATCATAATTAGTAAATATATAATTTTAGGTGTCTGTAACCGGGTCAATTTCTATCTCACTAACTAAACCTATCCAAATCATCTTTTTGTTTTATGTAACAAGGTGTTCGGTAAGGCCCGACCATTAATCAATTTTATTGGTAAATTTTGAATTTAATTTTCCACAGCACGTAGTAAAAGCTAAGGACAAAAATATTAAGACTTGGATTTCAGCAATTCTACTTAAAAAATTTAATTTATTTATTTATTTAGATCAAAGGGAAAAATTTTTTTTTGACAATAATATGGACATCAAATAATTACAATTTACATTTAATTTGCTTTTTAAATAAACATTTGGATAAGTTGAAATCGAACACATTAAAATTAGCATTAAATTGCCGATACATAGCCGGAATAGGGGCATTATGCGCATAATTTTACTCGAAAGTCGGTAAATAAATAAAATGTTTGACCCGAACTGGTTTACAGGGCACATAAATATCAATATTGGCAAGAAATATAGTGAAATCAACGATGAACATAGAAGCCGTAACCTTACGCCTTACGTCTATCATTGATTCCAACTTTACAATTTGACAGCGTTCTTCATAAGACGATAAATTCCTTTTATTCTGCCACATTAAAAGTTTATAATCAAATGACTACTTCATTTTGTGCAGCAAGTATAGTTTTAATTATTTTTGTACTCGTTCAATTCGGTCGATATCAATCTTATACATCGGATCCCAAATAATCGATGCATTACTCCAGGTTAGAGCGTACAAGAGAACAGTACAAACTCTTAACGGAAAGTGGATAATGAAAATTCTTGGTGGCACGACGCACGAAACCCAGTAAACTAATATGATCCCGGAAATTCAACTGATGGTCCAAGATGACTCCCAAATCCTTAAATGTCGTCACTCTTTCGAGCGGATGATTATTAACGTGATAAGGATGACTGATGAGTAATCATCTCTCATCTCCTGAAGAAACTCATAACCTTACATTTTTCTAGATTTAAGTATAATTTATTCGTAATGGTCCATTTATATAATACATCTAGATCACTCTGCAGTTCCATACATTGCTGCGAAGTAGTTATCAGGTTTGATATTTTCAGGTCATTCGGATTCAATCCAAAAATAATTAGCATACTCCAAACCTGTCTAATTTTCCAAGAAGAATATCAAACTGCGGTGTATCAAATGCCTTCGAAAAATCAGTAAAAATGACATCTAGCTGACTTTTAGACGAAAAAGCATCAAATATTTTCGATGTCAAGCTTAACAGATTTATATTGGTAGAACGTTGACGGATGAACCCATGTAGTTGAATTGCTAATAAAGATTTGACATTAAAATACAGATAATTAGTTATAATCAGTTCAAATAATTTGAGTATGGATGATAGTATGGGTATTACGTTAACCAGATTTGAAGACTGGGATAATGATTGACTTCTTCCACTTTCAAAGAGTTGTTTTTTTTTTAATTTTGCAGACGATGACTGTTGATGGTATTGGTTTTCATAAACTTTACACAATATTTTTAATAGCGGCTATGTTTTATTTAGCAGGGCCAAGGACAGTGATTTAGCATCAATATAATTACTCATGTGATCATTCTTTTCCTTGAGAATTTTTATCCACACACACCACATCGCCAAGATATTTGTGCAACAAGTACAGGAGGGTTTTTGTATGCAAAAACTATCATTATCTAAAGTCAATAATTTCAAGAAATATTAATTACTGATTGATACACCGGGTATCAAAGAGAGGAATACTTAGCGGATTTGGAGAGCTCTCTATTTTAGTTTGTGAATAATTATCAAATCAAAAAACAAATTGTTTTCAAAAATATTCTAATTTCTATAAAATTTCAAAAAATCGTCAAATCAGAGGTTTGGGGCCATTCTGATGTCACCAACCTCTTTCAAATGTTTAGATTTAGGACGACAAGTATCGTCATAGGTACAAATATAAAAACTATTACTTATATGTAAAATCATTCGTCCGAGTGACCATCTATAAGATATGCACTATTTATATACTCATAGGTACCTACTCTGGAGTATCGTGTAGTACTAATAATTCTCTCCATGCATCTTATGAAAAGTTATGACGCCGCTTTTTTAAAATCCATAGAGTTTTAAAGTGAAAAATAAATAATAAACAACCAATTGAGCTCTTCAATAAAGCTGTAATATAACAAACGACTAATTATAGACTTAAACTAACTTCCTATACATACATGGAATAATGTGTATCGTTTATTTGTTTCGATTGTTTATCTTGTTCAAACTCGATGCAACAAGTGAAATTAAAAGAAAACTTCTCTGTAGACGTGAAAATATTTACAAAATATTACACATGTTTAAGTACTTGTGTATTATATAATACAATTATTTACAATAAAAAAAAAAAGTTTTGCGTATTTTGTATCTTGTATGTAATCTTATCTTGCCTTCTTCACTTGAAAAATCTAAATGCGGTTGATTTTCTCTCAATGCTGATGGATTATTTCTTCTTCCACCTTTATCTATTTTAGCATTACCATAACCTAAAAAATCACCAAATATTATAACGGCAAATGCCATTAGTAGCATTATACGAAATCTCCATGCTGTTTCCATAATATATACTGTATAATACTGTGCACACCGTAACTTTATAATTTATTGTTTGAAATCAACCGCGTAAAATTTTATTGATTCGGTTTAAAATGTTAAAAACGAAACGTCCTTCAAGTACAAAATTTGTTAACAAGTTTTTTTCTTCTGTTTACTATTTTTATATAATAAAGCACACACAACACTTTTTTTTTCCACTAAATTAAGTGTAAATAAAAATTCTTGTTAATTAATTAAAAAAATATTATCACAAATTCTTATTACACACATTATCTGTATAAAATTAAAATATTTTAGCACACACAACGTTATTATACAACAAAGTGTTTAAAACTGAAATATGATTTTCACTTTTCACAAGCACCAAAACAAAGTAAAATAAACAAAAAAAAAAACGTTTTTTATTAATTTATTTCACGTCGCGTCGCGTCGCAGAGAATTTATTTAAAATTGTGTTACTGATCGCGAGTTACCAATCAACTAAAAGTAAAATTAAATAAAAAGAAATAAATTATTGTAAATTAAAAATAAAAATAAAAAAAAAAAATTAAAAGTTTGTTGTACTATACATATTTATTTAAACTTTTTGATTACACTGTATATTCACACACTTCTCTGGTTATATAGTGACGATGTGAATGTAACGAATTGGTGTATAGAGCAGAAAACTACATTGTGGAGAGTTGATTTGTATTATTTCATCAACACTTTATTATTATAGCTTAAAAGTGGGATTTGTCTTTAGGTATTAAGTTGTAAACGTTTACTGGATTGCTAAACGAATAATAATTAATGACATCATTGTAGTACTTAGTAATTCAATTATTTTGTTTGATCAAGTTGATCAGAATTTTGTGAATTATGTCAACAAACTTTGTCTAAATATTTAAAATTCTTTCAAATTTAAATTGTTACCAGAAAGGTTGCGTTGAGTTACCAGACTGAATTTTAACGATATCGCAATGAGTAATTTACAAAAATACAATCATTTTTATTTTTGAAAGGTTAATGAATAAAATGAAATTGAGTGCACTATAACGAGAGTACGATTCAACTAAGCGGAGAAATTCTGGTGTTAATTTGTGCATAAAAAAACTGTGACAGATAATTTATTTAAAATAAAAATTATCTACACATACATTTTAATTAAAATTATAAACTACAAAATAGCGATTTACAAAGCAATAGAGCACGGTAACGGGAGAATTCTTCATCTGATCGAAATCATTCTAGTGTCAATTTGTGAGCAAGGAACCTGTTGCAGATAATTTATATTAAATTAAAATAATTAATCTCCACATACATTTAATTAAATTTACAAACTATAAAAATATAAAAGACTGACCTCTAAAAACAATATTTGTGCAAAGTTTGGTTCAAATCAATCAATGCGTGTGGATTTGTTTAAATATCTTACACATGCACAGGTTCTACACGTCAAGTTGAACTTTTAGAAAATTGTATGTGTGGCCAATTAGGACAAAACTAATCTATTTCATAATGGATTTTAGTGAAATTTGATATCCGCAATAGAAATGGGATTCTAAAATTATTTTTGTATAAAGTTCTGGAATCTGGCCGAGTACGATAGAATTTGCCAATTTTTCAACCGATTACGATGAAATTCGATAGCTCCACTGGAAGTGGGATTCTAAAGTCATTTTTTTCAGTTCACATGTTGATTTCAAGTTCAATTGTTTCTTTTTCAAAGGAAGAAATTAATTAAATTCTCTAAAGTATATTTATTTTATCAATGATAGTGTAGTGCCTCACTCAATAATAGTGTTAGTAATTAGCACATGAGTCAGAGTCTCATGTATAAAAGACAATTTCTGCGACTTAATGAACATGCCAACCAAAATGTTATACATAAATCTACGCATGCATTTCATGTTTCATCTCATAACTTCCCTGCTTTAAATGGAAAGGCTTCCATGATTTCAAATTTCGACCAGACTAACATTATAAGTTCACCGTTATTCATCAGTAATCCATCACCATCTAACCAACCGACTGCCGGAAATGTAAGTGGTAATAAATTATATAGTGCTAGTGAATTGTTGTTAATTTTGGAAAATGTAATGAATGGTCTCAGGAGGTGTCAAATCCCGGCCGAAGACCTGCAAATATGTCTGCAAATAATATTCTAGAAGTTTTTATTTGGAACGCCCATAGCGTTCCAAAAAACAAAAAAACCTGAGCTGATTCATTTTCTCGACAAATACGACATAGATGTTATGCTAATCACACAGAAACCGTTCCAAATCCAAATTGGCGGTGGAGCTGCAATTATTATTAAAAACTCAATCAAACACTCAGTACTTTCTATATTAGCATTGCAAAGTATAGAAAATATATCTATTCTAATTCCTACGCCTAATTTAACAATAAAAATTAGTTGTTTTTATGCCCCGTATTCAAATCATCTAAATTCAGAAGCGATCTTAGTAGATTTACGAATTCTAACTCAGCTTATATAATTGGAGGATATTTTAATTGTCGTCATTCCTATTTGAATTGTAGTAGATCTAACAAGGGGGACGTATTCTCTATGATTTCCCAATGGCCAGGTCAAATTGCGTCTTACATTTCCCAGACTCTCCCACATACCATCGTTCTAATAGGTCCAATAACACGCTCGCTTTTTATCGGGCTACCCCTTCGTGTCAACAAAAAATGAGATGAACTCCGACCATCTGCCTGTTTTGTGTTTTATCAATATAGAAACTTTCCATTTCACCACGACCACAAAGTCATTTAACAACAAAGTCGCAGATTAGTCTTCTTTTAGAAATTTTATTGACAGAAATTCTAAAGCAATTTATTCTGAAGATAGTGAATTAAATACAAATAAAATTTGATGAATCAATAAATCAATTCACATTGATTGTGAATTGATTGTGTGCAACAAGCGGCAGATTTCTCTGTTCCTACTACATATATCTTCATCATCAAAGTATCAATCTATACTCTCGGATGCAGTGCTGTCCTTGATCAAATTGCGTAATGTAAGGCGGAGACAATGGATGAGAAAACGTGACCCAGGTCGGTAAAGTATTAATTGCCCATATTGCAGAATTTAATCTTAAAATCATTTAAGAATTCAGTTTCTAACCAATTTGTCGGATTTCTTTCAAATCGGTTAAGAAATAGGGAAGTTCCATCATACTTGGCCAAATTCCAGAATTGTATCCGAAAATTATTTTAAAATACCATTTGCATCGCGGATGTCATATTTCAATAAAACCGAATAAAACGTAGACAAATTCCATCTCTATTAGCTATTTTCCAGAACTTTTTCAAAAATCATTTTAGAATCCCATTTCCAAAGCACATGTCAAATTTCATCATAATCGGTAAAAAAATTGCCAAGTTCCATCCTACTTGGCCATATTCCAGAGCTTCATCCAAAAATCATTGTAGAATCCCACGTTCATCGCAGATGTCAACTTTCACAAAAGTTCGTCAACAAATAACAAAGCTATATCCTACTTGGCCATATTCCAGGTCTTCCTTTAAAATTCATTTCAGAACCCCACTTCCATTGGAAATATTGAATTTCATCAAAATAGGATAAGATTTAGAATCCCAATAAAGTTTTTATAAAAAAAAATCATAAATCCTTAATTTAAAGGCGGATTCATAGTTGCCTTCGTTCTTTCGCTGATTGGCTGTACAATTTTTTTTAAACAATTATACATATTCCTTGAAAATGACGTCTCATTTGTGTCCCTTTGATTGGATAAAAAAAAAATACTAGAACAAATGAACGAACGAACGAAAGTAACAATAAATCCACCTTTACTGTTCACTTAACCCTTGTCCAACTCCAACTCAGCCCTAATTCAACCCGCACACGGAACCCAACTCAACCGCAAACTCTACGCCAAACTCAATCCTCAAACCAGCATATATAAAAGATTGGTTAACTGTTCACTACAAGCTAATCCAACTCCAACTCAACTTCAAATCAAGCCGCAAATTGGCCCCTAACTTAACCTCCAGCTCAATGCCCAATTCAATAATCAAACCAGCATTTATACAAAAATCGTAAATATTTATATAACCAGGTATTTTGAGTCGAAAGTTTAATGATTCGTTGGAGAGTGGTACCTTTTCAGTTCACAGAATTTATAAAATAGCTGCTCCATTTACTATAGGAACTGTAGAGACCATATTGCAATGGATAGTTGGTTGCGGCGACATAGTTCTACGAGTGACGATCCAACCGAAGGCGGCGTTTTGCAGTACTGGCATATTATCGTCGAATTTTATTTGTCCTTCCGACATTAGTGAACAGTAGAGCTCAGCCCTAATTAACATGTCTATTGTTTGTGGAGAGTTTAACTTGGGATTCGTTTTTTCTATACGACAGTATACCAATATGTCTTGAAATTTTGACTGGATTCTAGTATCTGAATCATTTGAAATAATAGAGCCAACAGCTGCATGAAAGATGTTTGATGCAGCTGGCAGACTAATGATGCCTTGGGTTAAAGCTTCTGACTATGATTTACATTTTGAATAGAACTCGACATTGGATACTTATGTAGATACGTGTGATGTTTGACTGAACACTCATGTCATCCTGATTGTTTGCCCGAGTTCGCAGTATGAGAACCACCAATCAGACAATTTGAACACAAGCGCAGACGAAAAACTTCTTTATTGAAAGGTTTATAAAGCGCCTGCATCTGTATATGTTGTGTTTTGCCATAGCGCAATACGAACAAATTTTAACGGTAGTAGTTCGCGAGACGAGCGATGATCGTTATTTGATGAAGCGATCAACGTTGTTTGATGAAGCGAGAGTTGAAGTACGATTTGCAATGATGGGTAAAGGAACAAGGGAAGATTTAGCAGTTCCTTGACAAATATTTTTCTGATTATATAGTAATGCTTGCTAGGTAGAATTTCGGCTTTTTGTTGCGTTTGCTCCTTTAATAAAGTAGGACCTTCTTAGGTGTGGTACCGTCTGTCTAAAAAGGTCAAAAGTTCATTAAACCTAGCTAATCTATAATGAGGACACTCATCCTCCCATTTTGTTCTCGTAAATGTATCAAGTCTTTGTAACACCATATACCACATTGGATGGCCGAGACCTTTCAAAGAGTTGAGGTGATTGTTAAGACTGTGAATCAGTTCTCTTAATTTGACTGAAGATCTTTGTCCATAACTGGCAAATTAAAGAGTGCTTTAATATAATCTTGAGCTAATAACTTTTGGTTGTCATATCTATCGGTTCGAAGTTTAATAGCAGCGGGATAATTTGTAGCAGTGACCTCCATTGACTTAATTCTATTGAATGCTGAGCCCGTTAAGCTACTCCTCAAATGGTGAAATTTCTGTATGTCATCTAACCGTTTATATTATTTTTTCATATACAAATTTCAGGAAGAAATGCTGAGCTATCATTACATAATAAACTGTTATTATATCGGCAGATATTGAAACCTTTATGGTATACAGCTATGGGGCTGTACCAAGAAAACTAACGCAAAAATAATTTAAACATTTCAAAATAAAGTCTTGCATATTATGGGCCCCTGCATAAAGAAATAAGGCACATAATGAATGATAACCTTCATAAGGACCAAAAAATTAAATATGTCAATGAAGTAATTAGGAAATATAGAAAGAAAATACGTATTTGCGTCATATGCTGATCAACCCAAACCCAGTAAGACGGCTTCGATGAACGAATTCATTTGAATGAATCCGATATTCATTTGTTTTAGTCTTTTTAAAAAGAATACGGTGGATGGGGAAGCAAGTCGACGTGTAATCAATGCAATTTTGCCACCGCTAGATTTTTCTTCTTATAAAGAATTTTAAAAAGTATCAGATTGTATAAAATTTGAAGAATTTAAAGAAACTTAAGAATTTTCAGATAAATAATTTAAAAATTTAGAAAATTAAAAACTTTAAATAAATGAACTAATTTAATGAATAAGGTATAAAGAACTTAACAAATTCACAAGAATGTAAGATTGTTTAAAATTTAGAGAACTTAACAGGTTCCCTGTCAGTGTACCACCCGGTACGACACAATGAAAAAAACTCCCATTCGCCAGTGTACCACCGGTATTACTGGTGGTACTCTGTCGGTGACTGTATTTTTCTGAGTGGAACACCGGTGGCCACTGGTAGCGTGTTGTATTATTTAGTGTGTGGTACTGGTAGTACACCGGCAGGGAACCTGTTAAAAAATTTAAAAAAGATTAAATTTAAAAGAATTTAGAAAATTTAGAGAATTTAAAAAATCAGAGAGGAGTTTTAATATTTAAAGAATTTAACAAATTTAATGATGGGAAAATAAATGTTGATGATTTTAAAAATTCAAAGAATTTTAAAATTTATAGAAATGGAAAATCTAAAGAATCTTAAATATTTTAAAAGTGTAAAATATTTAAAAATAATTATAGAATTCAAAGTATCCTAAGGATTTCAAAAATATTAGATTTTAAAAATTTAATGAAGTTAAAATTTTAAATAATTAAAGAATTTATTTTTTTTTTTAATTATAAATAATTTAAAGAGAAAAATAAAAATTGGAGTTTACAGAATTAATTTTAAAACATTTTGAAAATATAAAGAGTTTAAAGCAAATAATTTTGAAAATTTAAAAATTGTTTAAATGCTTTAAATTCTATAAATTATTCTCTTTAGATTTTATTAATTTATTTATGTTATTTAAATACTTTCCAAATAGGGGAAGAATTTATAGAGAAGAATTTAGAAGTTTAAAGAATTCAACGAGATAAATAAGGATTTGATCAAATTAAAAGAGAAAGAGACAAATTTAAAGAAATTATGGCGTTTGATCTTTTTCCTTGGTGTAAATTGCTGTGAAAATAGGCGAGTTGTTTTACAAGTATAATGGTTATTAAATATTCGGGCTTATTAATTTCCAAAATAAAAGAGTACAGAAAATATATTTTCTGGAATATATTGAAATTAAGAATTGTTTTACTTTTTTTATTTTTAAACTTGATTGTTCTATAATTTGTTATTATGTGATTATGACTAAACGAAAAACTAGAAATATTCTATAAATCGACCACTGAGACATCTATATGTTTGTATAAATTAACACACGGTTGACCGGCAATTTTACACAGAAACGGTCATTGTCACCGGATATTATTTTGTAATTGAATATGAAAGTAAAATAAAACATTCTTGGAACTTGGTTATTTCTTAACTGATTGTAGCGAAATTCGACATGAGCGATGGAATTAAGTATATTGCAAAGGAGCTCACTGTAGTGTTCGAAATATAATGTCTACACCCAAATAGGAATTTTCTACACTCAACTAATTTTGAGACGTCTCTATGGAATTTACTGTAGTTTTTGCCCTGTGTTTCATAAATTTAAATAGATAATGCAAGTGCAATGACGAGTTAACTTAAATAAAATAAAAATAAATTTGATGAACATTGCGATACATGTAAATTAAATGTTACTTAGCTATTCATGTACCATAGAAATACACAATATCAGCAAAAAAATATTATTGCACTACAGTAAAAATTTTGAGTTCTTTAAATTATAATTATTTAATCCAATAATTTCTATTTCAGATAAATTCAATGTTATTAGCAACTGTCGTATTTACCAAGATAAGTATCAATTTTTGTTCTTGTTAATGAGTGGTTGTGCGTAGTTTCGTGAAGGTTTAAAGTTGCCAAGTAAAACAAAACAATTGAAAAGAATAATATTTAATTAATTACTATGCGGGGAAAACCATTAAGAACAATTTAGGAAAAGTGAGGTGTTTAATCGGAGAATGTCGTAACGGTGCTCGCAACAAGTTGCCGGGAATTTCATTCCATCGAGAGGTTTTATTCTGGTTTGCGTAAAAAAACCGAACTTGGAATTGTGATTTGTACATTGTAATTTGTTACATAATTGGAAAAAAAAAATGTTTTGTTGTTGTTGTGTTTTTGGGATCTTACGGTTTGCTTACAACTATTTTTACCAGGTCTGCGCAGGAAGTGTAGGAAGGTTTTTTTATAGTGAAATTCTTTTTATTGGGGAATTGAACTGGATAATGGTTGTCCGTATATTTGCAATAGGGATAAAAGTCTTTTTTAAACTTTAATTGTTTATTTTGGGCAGCCCACTCCGTATCAATGCATTGAATAAAGTTCTAGATGGGGCCCCGTTCTGTTTTTCTTTTTCGTTTTTTCCCACCGATTGCTTACATTTGGCGTTTGTTTATTTCTCCTTTACAGCTTTTACCTCTAAGGTATATGGCAAAAGACATCTATACAATCTGTACATATATTTGGTTATATTGGGTCGTCTCTGAACTGGGGTTGCCTAGGTTTTTAAGAGAATATTGGATTTGAATGAGTGAGTATTGCTTCTTGGTAATAACTGAATAATAAATTTGAATTTTCGGCGATGTTGGTGGACATGATGGTGAGTTTGAATTAATAAATATTTATACTCTAGTATTTTTGACTGTTAAGCGGTACCTTTCTGAGTGTTCTACACTTTACATTTTTAAAGGATGTGTAAGTCTATGAGTATAAATGGGAAATGATCGGAATGAATTGTTGTGATGAAAGAAGTTATCAGTTAGCGGATATTCTGTTATTTAAAATTTCTATTGTAGGCTTACTCAGGGGATTTTTCAACAACCGGGCCGTGTATTTCTATGCCGTTTGGAATATGTAGTTTCAAATCAAGTTTCGTTGGTATAAAGTTATTGTAGCAATAATTTTGAAATTCTGAAACGAACGACGTGTTAGTCTAGAAATGGTGTGGTATTGTGTTTACTAATTTATCGTGTCATCTAACAAAAATATTTATTGGAATTTAAGTTATGTAAGTAATATTTGATTTATTAAGCTAAATCCTATTAATAGAGTAGCAAATATTTAGTGAGAATAGTGTCAGAGTTTTCCGCGGGATTTAATTCAGCTGCCAGAAATCTCAAGTATCCAGCGCAAATGTTGTGAAAATTGTGCTGCTTGAATTTCTGTTTTTTTAATTTACAAGCACTTCAACGAGGACTTCATAACTTTGGAACTAATTAGCGTCTTATTATTTCAATTTTGGATATTGGTGATATTAATTATTATTAATTACAGGACAGCGTCCATTACAGATCAAACTTATAGAGTCCTAGTGGCAGAGTTGCTAAAACTCTACATCTACTATAGTAGATGTAGCAGCTGATTTCGATTATATTTATTAGCTTTACGTCAATTTTAAATTAATAATGATTATAATTTTTCAGAAGTGTTCAGGAATCGGATTCAGCAAACTAATAAATATTTTAGAGTGTAGTTTTAGTTTTTATTTGAATATAACATAAAAGTAGATTAGAAAGGTTTTGACATTTCTTACTTACTATTGGCTATACTTAGGTGTCTGATCTAAACCTATCCAAATCCTCTTTATGTTGTATGTAACAGGGTGTTCGTTGAGGCCCGGCCATCTCCGGGAGGTCTTGCTTAAGGCTTGGTCGAACACTTCAATCAATGATCTTCAGTGGTATTAAATTTTCTTCTTCTACATTTTCTATAGACAAAAAAAACTGTTCCGTCAGATCATGCAATTTAATAATTATTTATACGTATACCGTATTTTCCATAGTCTGTCCCTAAGAGAGATAATTTTTGATTATGTGAAAAACCGTGAAAACTATTTTGCGACTCTTTTTAGGCTGTATAATAAAAGTGTCGCCTAGTGGCCAATTAGAGCCGGTAAGCCGGTTAACAGAAATATGTACTGTGGCTGAAAATATCTGGAATTGCTTAAGATTTTCATTTCGAAGGTGCTAGAACGGTAACCATTTGCTAAGAATGATCTACCTGAACAGATAGACCTTTACTTAATTTAAGTCAATTGTTTAACTGATAATTGCATCACCACCTTGAGCAGAATCAACCAATGTTGATGTTAACCTTTAGCTTGTTTGAACAGGAGTTGTGATATTTAAATTTTGATTTTATGATATTTGAATTTTATTAACGAGGTAACATCTTTATTCCTTTTTGTGGCGAATTATTCTTTTAGAAGTTTTAATGTCTGGTCAATAACAGTAACCTGTTTCTTTAGGTATTTTAAGTAATATTCAACGGTTTAAGAACATTTTGTAACTTGACGGCATTGTTCAATATTCGTTCATCCCCATTTCGTATATTACATTTTACTAAAGAACCATTACTACGGCAACGTACTCTTTAAATTACTCCAGCGGATATGGCTATCTAACTTAATATTCAGTTCTTTATATACTCTATACCCATCGTCGGCGAATTTCTGATTAATTCCATGAAGTTAAAAAATGACACGGTGGAGTCTTGAAATTGAATTTTCCATAAAAGAATACATTTATAGTTTCTTAAATTCCCGATATTTCCTGCGGGACGCAATTCCTAATCACATTTAAAAGGCCTAAAAATTCAACCTCCAAGTTCTCTATTTCTTCATCTCATTTAATTATTTTTGCGTTTTATGTTGATTTCTTTTGTTGATTGAATGAAACATTTAATTTTTGATAAAAGTGTTTCAAATTTCGTTTTTCCACGATACAATGACGAATAGGATTCTTCCTAACCTAAAAAAAGTTAAAATGAAATAATACCAAACTGGCATTGTTGTTGTAAAAATACCAATAAAATAGACCATTAATAGATAACAGTCTAGGAGGCTTTGATAGATATTTCGCAAAATAAAATTTCGATACGTTGAAAGCTTTTACTTTGTAAAGTTGATTTTGGTACATCGATATTTTGTAATCCCGCTACATTATCTTATAGCTACTATATATTAGTGTCATTCTATCAATGTTTTTTAGTTTGCCTTTATTGCATAAAAATCGGATATGTAATTTTAGAGTTAAAACTTATTCAGAGACAGAATCAGCCGTGAAGATATAAGCCGAATCTAAAAAAACAATTTATTAAGTTATTCATTAATATCCGTTGTTAAAAATGTTGATGCGCGTAGTATTGTTATTTATTTATAAAAATCAGCTGTTTATTATTTTTGTTATTGTTTTTGGCATAAAAGAATAAAAAAATTATTCGAATTTGGTGATCAGCGGAAAATAATTTAAACACTATAATAATACTAAATTATGTTATTCCTACTAATTGCTATTTTTAGTTGTTTTAAAAGTGTTTAGCACTTTTTTTAACCTTGAAGATGGCTTACAAAGCCGAAATATTGGTATAATAATACTTAATATAATTCAAAATTAATTTAAAAAATAAATATACAATTGGAGTTATCAACGCATCAAAATATTACAAAAACATACTCACAGATAAGTAGACATTGGTCTGCTGCAAAAAAATAAAAATCCGATACACCGATAACGCATTTTGAATATTCATTAAATGGTTAAAAATTAATTTAGGCCAGAAAACAATTTTCGGTCAAAGACTACATAATTTTTTTAAAATTATACTAAATACATATATTTGAGAACTTTAATAAGCAAATAAACTAAATTCTTTATTTTTATTTTAATTAATTAGCAATTATAAAATTAATTTGGTTTCTGTTTTACGTTGATGAATATTACAAAAACTCTGAATATATTTTGATAAGCAGATCGACGAAAACATTGAAATAAAGATTTAAAAAAATCTTTCTAAAATCAATTTTCTATTTTTGTGAATGCAATACATTCACTGTAATCACTGATTCCATTGATCATAAATAGGTAAACGATTTATCGGTTTTCATACGACGGAACCTTTTTTTTAATTTCGTATAAGTTCCTTTCGAACATGGTAGTTTTTTAACCGATTATGATAAAATTTGACTAGTGCAATGGAAATGGAATTCTAAAATGGTTTTTTGATAAAGTTTTGGAATGGGCAAAAAGTCATCCATATTATGATTACCGAGTCGATCGACAATCGACACGATTCTGTGTTGCGTTCTCATTTTTTCATTTGATATTAACAATATCTACTATTTACACTATTTAAAAAATAATAATTAAAAAACGACTTGTTTAGGACATTTATGTCCTAATTTATATATTTGCGCAATTTCATTATGTTTCGCTCTCTCTTTCGAGAAATATTCATTTTTAGTTTTGTTTGTTAGTTTGTTTGAAAATAACGGAATGTTGAATGGATTTGTTTTGTGGAAAATTTGCTTCTAGAAAAATTCAGGAGATTGGAAAGATTTTTTTTCGTAACCAATTACAGTGAAACCACACAACAACGGACATCGACGGTAACTCAAAATTTGTCCGTTGAAATAAGGTGACCGTTAAACTAAGGTCTGGTAATTTTATGATTATAAGGCGATATTTTAGAATCTTTGATTGCAAAATCGAGAAAAGAAAAAAAAATTCTATAGTGAAAGTTGACATTGATGCCAGCACAGTTATTGGCTCTTGCGGTTAATTGGTACCCTGTCATTCCCTACCGTTAGTAGCAGTTGGGTATGAAAGCTTCGGTCAAATACTAAATCCACTAGAGAAAGCATTGAACATCAAAATAAATTCAGAAAATATTCAAAATCATATAAAGGCAACATCAGACAAATTTATTAATTAAATAAAAGCAGAAGTGCATCAGAAAATGGTCTCCCTAAAAATTGACAGTGCTACCCGGCTAGATAAAAATATTCTAGGAATCAATATCTAATTTATAAAAACAGGCCAAATAATAATCAGGACAATTGGCATGATCCAAGTAGCGGAACGCATGATGTCAGAAAATTTAAAAGAAATAATATTATCAGTTTTACAAATATTTAGCATAACCATAGCATAGCTTTACTCTGTTACAACGGATAATGGGGCAAATATGATTAAAACTGGGAAGCTTTTGGCTGAATTACAAAATCTGTATTCCACTCCACCACAGGTAATGGATACGTCTAAAAACATTGATGATGAAGAAAAAGATGACGACGCTACAACAATAGCAGCAACATCTCATTATACAAACACCGAAAATCAAATACTTGATATCCTGGGGTGTGTTAGATCCGCGGTGCACACCGTACAGATCGCAGTAAATGCAGTTATAGGCAGGAAAGATATTGACGATCAATTAAAATCAATAAGAAACATAGTTCCAAACATCAAGTTATACTTTTTAGCAATTCGGACATTTGCTACAAACATTTATTTGTCCAAACTCGATTACTACTACATTAACGCTGTAATACAAACATTTTAAACAACATTCTAAAACTTTAAAAACTATAAATTTGCATACAAATAGTTTTTGGTCTAAGAATAGAATTTCGGCTATATCAATTGTTTTGATACAAACAACGAAACAAAAAAATAAATGAGATTTTGTTTTGAATAGATTGCATACCTGTAATAAATTTTTTATTAATTTCAGAGAAACTACCTTTTTTAAAATCATCACGATTTATTGAGAATTATTCGTATGGATGTAAGTAATTTTCCAATATAAGACAATACGTTAATAATTATACTTTGAATGGATTTACGACCTGAAAGTATTCAAAAACTAATAACGAATTAAACAAACTTTCTAAGATCAAATACATCAGTTTCATTAAATAATTTCTTTATGTTGTGCCAAACTTAATAAACAAGTGTAATAGAATGTCTACCTGTCAAAATACAGATAAGCAACTTTTGGTGGCGATTTAAAATTGTTTCGAACGTTTTCACTATATTACTAAAATCGAGAAAGATTAAGACGCATTATTATTAAATAAAATCCATTTTTGTTTTATACCATGAAGTATAGTCATAATAAATAGAAGTCATTAAATTTGTTTAATGATTATATCATCCACTCCAGAAACCTTAAGCTTTTCATCATTTTAACCCGTTCCAAATAATAATAATAAATAGTCCCTTCTTACAAACATCGTTATCTTCTATAAAACATACAAACAAAAAAAAAACTGTCATCTTAATCATTCGAGTAGAATTATTTTACAAAAAACTATAAAATTTGTTTCAACCCAGCAATGTTTTTTTTACATTAATTCATAACATCATAATCAACAACAAAATTGTAATTAAAAAATCATAAAAAAAAACTGAAATGACAAAATTATTACTTTGGAAACAAACCACCACACCTTAAAAACGAAACTGTTGTCTACTTAACTGTGTTGTGCAAGTACAATGCGGAACAGACAAGAGAGATAATTTTTTGAAGGAAATAAGAAGATTGCCATTCTTCTGGGTTTTTTTTACACCCGTAACACCCATCAACATTTTATTTCTATTTTTTGTCATTTTTACGATCAAAACAATAAAAAATAATTATAATTCAACTATTTTTAATTTATTTATTATCTTTTACATGATGATTATAATGACAATCATCAATTTATGTTCGATTAAAGGGTAGTAAAGGGTTATTCTATGTTTTACGATTATTTTATGAGGGGTGTCTGGTAAAAAATACAATTTTTCTAATTTCTAAATTTTGTTTTATTATAATAAACCAACAAGCAAACATTTTAATTATTTTATTTTTACAACTATACTCGGTATTTTAGAGTATTTTGGGCAATCTGCTATCTATATCTAAGTAATATTGGAATCGAAATTCGACTTTCATTAACATTACCAGTATCATTACCAGTACCAAGTATCTTAGCTTAGAAGAGCCACAAATCAGAATATTAGAATTTTGTAATTTATGAAAAGCCATAGTATATCAGGATGTATTAACCGTTATTCAGAAATTTTAATTTGCAAGAAATGTTAATTTACGCAATAATTTATATTTCAATCGTACTTAACTGTGTCAAATAAAATTTCTCAGTTTGCTGTTTATTAATTTGGCAAACAAAATAGAAATGGAAGTAAGGCCAGCATAGAATGGGGCCAATATTCACAATTAAATTAATTCGTCATATTTAGAAGAAGTCTGGGATTTTTGAAAATTTTGGTGGTGTGAGAGATGTTACATTGAAAAACGTACCTACATTATTTTTGATTTTCTACGGAAATATGTATCAAAAAATTCTCTTATTAATTAAAATATTATAGAAAACATTTAAATTAAAAACTAAAAAATTTTAACAAGCTAACTTTTTTCAGATGGCATCACCTTTATTTTTCACACAAATTTACAATGAAAAGACTAAAATATTTTACACAATTTAATTTAATTAAAATAGTTATTTGCTTAGCAGAATGCATTTCAATGTTCTTCAGCATATCACACTACACATCATCATTAGCTAAACGCCATAGCAGAAACGCATATCTCCTTATAAAAATAAAATATAAAATATAAAATCTAAATAATAAAATAGAAAATAAAAATTTTAAAATACATATAAAATATAAAATATTTAAAATAAAATTTAAAATATAAAATTAAAATAAAAAACGTAAAAAATAAAATACAAAATATAAAAATAAAATATATAATATTAAATATAAAATATAACATTTTTAAATATAAAACATAAAAACAAAATTTCAAATATAAAATATAAAAATAGAATATAAAATTAAAATAAAAATAAAAAAAATTAAATACAAAATTTAAAAAATAAATGTAAAACATAAAGTATAAAAATATAGATTATAAAATATAAAAAATAAATGTAAAAGATAAAATATATTATATAAAATAGCAAAATAAAACATTAAATATCAAATATCAAATTAAAAATATAAAAAATAAATTATAAAATATAACATATAATACCTAAAATATAAAATAGTTATAAAATATACAACATAAAATATAAGATATAAAATAAAAAATATAAAAATAAAATATAAAATATTAAAATAAAATATAAAATATGAAATACAAAATATGACATATAACATATAATATATAAAATATAAAATAAAATACAAAATATAAAATATAAAAAATTAATTAAGAAAAATAAAATATCAAAAATAAAATATAAATAAAAATAAAAATAGAAAAAAAATACAAAATATAAAATATAAAAAATAAAATATCAAATATAAAATATTAAATATCAAATATATAAATTAAATTATAAAATATAAATTTTAAAATATACATATAAAATTTAAAATATAATATAAAATATAGAATATAAAATATAAAATATTTAATATAAAATTTAAAATATAAAACATAAAATTAAAATAATAAACATAAAAAATAAAATACAAAATATAAAATATAAAAAATAAAATATCCAAAATTAAATATTAGATATAAAATATAAATTTTAAAATATACATATAAAATCTAAACTATTTAATATAAAATTTAAAATATAAAATATAAAATTAAAATAATAAATATAAAAAATAAAATACAAAATATAAACTATAAAAATAAAATTAAAATAAAAATAGAAAAAAAAATAGAAAAAATAATTGTAAGATATCAAACATAAAATTTAAAATATAAAATTAAAATATAAAATATAAAAAATAAAATACAAAATACAAAATATAAAAATAAAATATATAATATTAAATATAAAATCTATAAATATAAAACATAAAATATAAAATAAAAAATATAAATAACAAAATAGAAAATAGAAAAATAAAATATAAAATTAAAATAAAAAATAGAAAAAATAATTATAAAATATAAAACATAAAATATAAATTAGAAAATCAATAATTTAAAATTTAAAATATAAAACATAAAATATAAAACAAAAAATATTTAATATAGACTATAAAATATAAAATTTTAAATATAAAATTTAAAAATTAAATATAAAATACAAAAATAAAATTTAAAATGCAAAATATAAAAAATAAAATATAAAAAGAGAATATAAAATTAAAATAATAATAGAAAAAATTAAATACAAAATTTTAAAAAAATAGATTATAAAATATAAAATATACAATATAAAATATTTTAAAAATAAAATATAAAATTTGAAATACAAAATATAACATATAATATATAAAATATGAAATAAAATACAAAATATACAATATAAAAAATTAAATATGAAAAATAAAATAGAAAAATAAAATTATAAAACGTAAAATATTTAATATAAAATTTAAAATATAAAAAATAAAATATAAAAATAAAATATCAAATTTTTAAAGATAAAACATAAAATATAATATAAAAAACCTAAAAAATAAAATAAAAAACACAATATAAAATTATTTTAATTCTATTTTTAAAAATAGAAAAAATAAAATAAAAAATATAAAATATAAAAAATAATTATAAAACATAAATAATAAAATATAAATTATAAAATACAAAATATTAAATATAAAAAATAAAATATAAAATATTAAATATAAAATATAAAAATTAAATTACAAAATATAAATGTTTAAATATACATATAAAATATAAAATATAATATAAAATATAGAATATAAAATATAAAATATTTATTGTAAAATTTAAAATATAAAACATAAAATTAAAATAATAAACATAAAAAATAAAATATAAAATATATAAAATAAAATATAAAATATTAAATATAAAATTTAAATTTTAAAATATAAAATATAGAATATTTAATATAAAATTTAAAACATAAAATATAAAATTAAAATAATAAATATAAAAAATAAAATACAAAATATAAACTACATTTAAAAATAAAATTTAAATAAAAATAGAAAAAATAATTGTAAGATATCAAACATAAAATATAAAATTTAAATATGAAATATAAAAATAAAAAAATAAAATATAGAAAATTAAGTATAAAATATAAAATATTAAATATAAACTATAAAATTTAAAATATTATATATAAAATATAAAAAAATAAATCATAAAATATACATATAAAATATAGAAATAAAATATAAAATTTAAAAAATAAAATATAAATATTAAATAATAACATATAAAATAAAAGTTGTGTAATATACAGATAAAATATTTAATATAAAATTTAACATATAAAATTAAACAATAAAATATAAAAAATAAAATACAAAATATAAAAATAAAATATATAATATTAAATATAAATATAAAATATCAATTTGAAAATAAAAAATTTACAATATAAAATATAAAACATAAAACAAAATATAAAACAAAACATATTTAATAGCGAGTATAAAATATAAAATTTAAAATATCAAATATAAAATATAGAAATAAAATTTAAAATATAAAATATAAAATATAAAATATAAAAAATAAAATATAAAAATAGAATATGCAATTAAAATAAAAATTGAAAAAATTAAATACAAAATGTTAAATATAAAATATAAAATATAAAATATAAAATATAAAATATAAAATATAAAATATAAAATATAAAATATAAAATATAAAAATATAAAATATAAAATATAAAATATAAAATATAAAATATAAAATATAAAATATAAAATATAAAATATAAAATATAAAATATAAAATATAAAATATAAAATATAAAATATAAAATATAAAATATAAAATATAAAATATAAAATATAAAATATAAAATATAAAATATAAATATAAAATATTAAATATTAAATATTAAATATTAAATATTAAATATTAAATATTAAATATTAAATACTAAATATTAAATATTAAATATTAAATATTAAATATAAAATATAAAATATAAAATATAAAATATAAAAATATAAAATATAAAATATAAATATGAAATATAAAATATAAAATATAAAATATAAAATATAAAATATAAAATATAAAATATAAAATATAAAATATAAAATATAAAATATAAAATATAAAATATAAAATATAAAATATAAAATATAAAATATAAAATATAAAATATAAATATAAAATATAAAATATAAAATATAAATATAAAATATAAAATATAAAATATAAAATATAAATATAAAATATAAATATAAAATATAAAATATAAAATATAAAATATAAAATATAAATATAAAATATAAAATATAAAATATAAAATATAAATATAAAATATAAAATATAAAATATAAAATATAAAATATAAAATATAAAATATAAAATATAAAATATAAATATAAAATATAAATATAATAAAATATAAAATATAAATATAAAATATAAAATATAAAATATAAAAATATAAAATATAAAATATAAAATATAAAATATAAAATATAAAATATAAAATAAAAATATAAAATATAAAATATAAAATATAAAATATAAAATATAAAATATAAAATATAAAATATAAATATAAAATATAAAATATAAAATATAAAATATAAAATATAAAATATAAAATATAAAATATAAAATATAAAATATAAAATATAAAATATAAAATATAAATATAAAATATAAAATATAAAATATAAAATATAAATATAAAATATAAAATATAAAATATAAAATATAAAATATAAAATATAAAATATAAAATATAAAATATAAAATATAAAATATAAAATATAAAATATAAAATATAAAATATAAAATATAAAATATAAAATAAAATATAAAATATAAAATATAAAATATAAAATATAAAATATAAAATATAAAATATAAAATAAAAATATAAAATATAAAATATAAAATATAAATATAAATATAAAATATAAAATATAAAATATAAAATATAAAATATAAAATATAAAATATAAAATATAAAATATAAAATATAAAATATAAAATATAAATATAAAATATAAAATATAAATATAAAATATAAAATATAAAATATAAAATATAAAATATAAAATATAAAATATAAAATATAAAATATAAAATATAAAATATAAAATATAAAATATAAAAATATAAAATATAAAATATAAAATATAAAATATAAAATATAAAATATAAAATATAAAATATAAAATATAAAATATAAAATATAAAATATAAATATAAAATATAAAATATAAAATATAAAATATAAAATATAAAATATAAAATATAAAATATAAAATATAAAATAATAAAATATAAATAAATATAAATATAAAATATGAAATATGAAATATGAAAATATAAAATATAAATATAAATTAAAATATGAAATATGAAATATAAAATATAAAATATAAAATATAAAATATAAAATATAAAATATAAAATATAAAATATAAAATATAAAATATAAAACATAAAATATAAAATATAAAATAAAAATATAAAATATAAAATATAAAATATAAAATATAAAATATAAAATATAAAATATAAAATATAAAAAATATAAAATATAAAATATAAAATATAAAATATAAAATATAAAATATAAAATATAAAAATATAAAAAATAAAAAATAAAAAATAAAAAATAAAAATAAAAAATAAAATATAAAATATAAAATATAAAATATAAAATATAAAATATAAAATATAAAATATAAAATATAAAATATAAAATATAAAATATAAAATATAAAATATAAAATATAAAATATAAAATATAAATATAAAATATAAAATATAAAATATAAAATATAAAATATAAAATATAAAATATAAAATATAAAATATAAAATATAAAATATAAAATATAAAATATAAAATATAAAATATAAAATATAAAATATAAAATAAAATTATAAAATATAAAATATAAAATATAAATATAAAATATAAAATATAAAATATAAAATATAAAATATAAAATATAAAATATAAAATATAAAATATAAAATATAAAATATAAAATATAAATAAAAATATAAAATATAAAATATAAAATATAAAATATAAAATATAAAATATAAAATATAAAATATAAAATATAAAATATAAAATATAAAATATAAAATATAAAATATAAAATATAAAATATAAATATAAAATAAAAATATAAAATATAAAATATAAATATAAAATATAAAATATAAAATATAAAATATAAAAATATAAATATAAAATATAAAATATAAAAATATAAAATATAAAATATAAAATATAAAATATAAAATATAAAATATAAAATATAAATATAAAATATAAAATATAAAATATAAAATATAAAATATAAAATATAAAATATAAAATATAAAATATAAAATATAAAATATAAAATATAAAATATAAAATATAAAATATAAATATAAATATAAAATATAAAATATAAAATATAAAATATAAAATATAAAATATAAATATAAATATAAATATAAAATATAAAATATAAAATATAAAATATAAAATATAAAATATAAAATATAAAATATAAAATATAAAATATAAAATATAAAATATAAAATATAAAATATAAAATATAAAATATAAAATATAAATATAAAATATAAAATATAAAATATAAAATATAAAAATATAAAATATAAAATATAAAATATAAAATATAAAATATAAAATATAAAATATAAAATATAAAATATAAATATAAAATATAAAATATAAAATATAAAATATAAAATATAAAATATAAAATATAAATATAAAATATAAAATATGAAATATAAAATATAAAATATAAAATATAAAATATAAATATAAAATATGAAATATAAAATATAAAATATAAAATATAAAATATGAAATATAAATATAAAATATAAAATATAAAATATAAAATATAAAATATAAAATATAAAATATAAAATATAAAATATAAAATATAAAATATAAAATATAAAATATAAAATATAAAATATAAAAAATAAAATATAAAATATAAAATATAAAATATAAAATATAAAATATAAAAAATAAAATATAAAATATAAAATATAAAAAATAAAAAATAAAAATAAAAAATAAAAATAAAAAATAAAAAATAAAATATAAAATATAAAATATAAAATATAAAAAATAAAATATAAAATATAAAATATAAAATAAAATATAAAATATAAAATATAAAAAATAAAATATAAAATATAAAATATAAAAAATAAATATAAAATATAAAATATAAAATATAAAATATAAAATATAAAATATAAAATATAAAATATAAAATATAAAATATAAAATATAAATATAAATATAAAATATAAAATATAAAATATAAAATATAAAATATAAAATATAAAATATAAATATAAAATATAAAATATAAAATATAAAATATAAAATATAAAATATAAATATAAAATATAAAATATAAAATATAAAATATAAATATAAATATAAAATATAAAATATAAAATATAAAATATAAAAATATAAATATAAAATATAAAATATAAAATATAAAATATAAAATATAAAATATAAAATATAAAATATAAAATATAAAATATAAAATATAAAATATAAAATTAAAATATAAAATATAAAATATAAAATATAAATATAAAATATAAAATATAAAATATAAAATATAAAATATAAAATATAAAATATAAAATATAAAATATAAAAATATAAAATATAAAATATAAAATATAAAATATAAAATATAAAATATAAAATATAAAATATAAATATAAAATATAAAATATAAAATATAAAATATAAAATATAAAATATAAAATATAAATATAAAATATAAAATATAAAATATAAAATATAAAATATAAAATATAAAATATAAAATATAAAATATAAAATAAAAATATAAAATATAAAAATAAAATATAAAATATAAATTATAAATTATAAATATAAATTATAAATTATAAATTATAAATTATAAATTATAAATTATAAATTATAAATTATAAATTATAAATTATAAATTATAAATTATAAATTATAAATTATAAATTATAAATTATAAATTATAATTATAAATTATAAATTATAAATTATAAATTATAAATTATAAATTATAAATTATAAATTATAAATTATAAATTATAAATTATAAATTATAAATTATAATTATAAATTATAATTATAAATTATAAATTATAAATTATAAATTATAAATTATAAATTATAAATTATAAATTATAAATTATAAATTATAAATTATAAATTATAAATTATAAATTATATATTATAAATTATAAATTATAAATTATAAATTATAAATTATAAATTATAAATTATAAATTATAAATTATAAATTATAAATTATAAATTATAAATTATAAATTATAAATTATAAATTATAAATTATAAATTATAAATTATAAATTATAAATTATAAATTATAAATTATAAATTATAAATTATAAATTATAAATTATAAATTATAAATTATAAATTATAAATTATAAATTATAAATTATAAATTATAAATTATAAATTATAAATTATAAATTATAAATTATAAATTATAAATTAAAATTATAAATTATAAATTATAAATTATAAATTATAAATTATAAATTATAAATTATAAATTATAAATTATAAATTATAAATTATAAATTATAAATTATAAATTATAAATTATAAATTATAATTATAAATTAAATTATAAATTATAAATTATAAATTATAAATTATAAATTATAAATTATAAATTATAAATTATAAATTATAAATTATAATTATAAATTATAAATTATAAATTATAAATATAAAATATAAAATTTAAATTTTTAAATTTTAAATTTAAATATAAAAATTAAAAATTAAATATAAAATAGGGTATAAAATATAAAGTTAAAGATATTAATGGTACACTTAAAATTAAGCGTGAAGACAACAAGTTGTTATTGCGTAAAATTGAAGAATTAATGCAAAACGGTGGAAACCAGTAAAAAATTAACTGAAGTTGATTACAATTGGTTTATTAGAAGAGAAGCAATTAAATTATTATATTATTATTTCTGGGTTACCAATGGGCACAAATTTGCTATATGATCTACTTTCGAAATTACATAGTGTGTTACAGCGCTACAGTGATAAATCTACGAAGTTTGATATTTCTACGAAGTTAAAAATTATCTGATTTAATATAAAATGTTTTCAGCTTTGGAATCTAAGTACGCAACGCGTATGACGGTTGACACTAGAACAACATTAGGTTATATAATAACGGATAGTAAAAATTTTTAATTTAATATATATTATATATATATTATATATTTTAATTTAATATATATTATTAATTTAATATAGTGTTGATATACCTGATCACGAATTAGTTTTGTTGGATTTTAAAATGGTACAACTTTTAGCTAACAAAAATAAACCAATTAAGCCTTCACAATTATTGGTTCTAAACAAATGGTAAATGATAAAGAATTCCTTGGTGTAAGCACACCAAGTTCATTAAAATCCGACCATTCTTAAACCATGGTTAAATAATTACCTCTTAAGTCTAATAAGGACCCGGGACAAACTTCAGAAGCTTAAAAAAAATATTCGAATAGTAATTATAAAGATGAACAACATAAAATTTACAGAAATAAAACAAATAATCTTAACCATAAGCTTCAAAAATAGTTTTGTCATATTGAGTTTCAAGAAAAAATAATGGTTACGCTAAAAAGGACTGACAGTGTCTAAAATCATTGATATTTAATACCGAGTATAAATATAGAAATGAAAATATTATGCTAACCGTAGGTGATCAAACAATCTCAAATTCTACTGTAGTGGCAAATCATTTTAATAATTAATTTATAAAAGGCGTTGCGTTCTTTTGTTCCTTCTTTCCTTCTGACATTTTTTTAAACCAATTTTAAAGTATCCATAACAAACTCAAATATTTACCGCAGTAGGTGGACATCATGATGAGTCAAAATCAAAAGAGAGATTTACAGGAGCAACAGATTCATTTTTTTTCATAGAACAGTAAGTGCTACTGTGGTTTTATTAAGAGTCGGTGGCCATTTAGAGCACAGTCACTTATCATATTCAACCAAACATTATTAAAACACTTGGATTTACACGATGGGAATATTGGATCATTAACGGCCGAAATTTGGTTTACATAACTCAATGGATTATACATCTACTCATTTTAATTAATTCAGAGCTAATGCCATCTAAATTTGATAAACTCAATTCAATACATTGTTTTGCCTCTTAATTTACGAGTACAAAATAAATCAAAGCAGTGAAACTACGATTTGCTTCTGACAATGGAGAAAACCTGAAAAGATAATTTAAGGTATTAAATTGGTATTTCTAAAGATTTGAACACTATCATTGATGCCCTGCAAATATTCAGTTAACCACCATTTGACACTTACAACAAATGTGGGTGATTAATCAATACCTCTGTTATAGTTGAAACGTGAACTTTTTAATCCGTTTAGAACAATGAGGATTAGAAACAACAGGTGTATTAAAGGTTTTTGCTTTCACTTGTTTGTCCGGTAAACAAAATTAAATTACACAATAGGTTGTCATTAATCACACCTCTATAGATTGATGACAAAAATTTTGACGTTTCATATTTTATAATTAAAAAAATAAAAAATAAAAATGCATCAATGATTGAAACAGTAAAATACTAAAAGTGAAATTTAGAAGTTTTGTCCAACAAATTTTAATGTGACAGACCAAAAGCAATAACACATAATTAATAGTAGTTCTCAAAACAACACTATGCCGCCAACATTGTATACACCATTTTCCATGAATAAGTAATTGCCAACATTTTAACGACTGTAATTTTGCTATTCAATTCAAAACCAATTTGCTATATGTCAAAATGAATTATGATAATCTTAAACCGCATTGTTACTGCTGAGCTGATTCACTTAATCGAACCACCATTTATTTATTTTTTACGCGGGAAATTTAAAAATAATAAATTTTAGGTTTTCCGTATACTTATTGCCTGTTATCCGCGAAATGTTAAGCAAAAAAAAAACATTTTAAGCCAAGATTGAAAAAATAATCGAACGAGAAGAACAATAAAATAAAGATTAAGTGTTTTGTTATGAATATAACGAAAATACATTAAATAGCTTATGGATTTTATGTAATAAAATATGTATATGTTGTTATTACATATTGGGGTTATCGAAACACAAGTACTTGGTGTATAAATGTCTACATGCTTATGCAAAAACGGAAGGAAATCAGTAAAGGATTTATTTATTGGGTTACTCTCTCTCTCTAGTTATGTCTATTGTTGGTTTTGACATATTTCTTTCGTCACAAAGGGTTTTTATATAACCTGCGTATATGTGAAATCAAAAAATTCCATAAATAAAATTTCACGGTGTACTGGTAAATTTATATTATTGAAATCAACTTCAAAAATTCAATTGAATTCAAATTTAACTTATACAAAAAAAATGTATTTCGCTTTTTTTTTCATGCATGGTATAGTTAAGTAAGTTGTTGTACATAAAATATAATAGAAATCGGGGAAAATCGGGGTTTATTTGCATGTTTGAATTACGCTACTAAACACAACACAAAAAAAAATGAAAATAGCAATTTCGATTCATATTTTTAAAAAAAAAAAGCAAATTGCAAAATAAAAGGGTACACATATACCGCATGTATGACAACTGAAAAAGCAATATATTATTTTAATCGAAAAATCATAACCGCATGTCACCATATGTGAACAAAACAAAAAAAAAATGTGGACATGATATATTGGTTTAAAACGCAGATTGCTTTAAAACACGGCTGAAGATGAGATAAGGTGTAAGAGCGCACATAAATGACAAGATGTTTTGAATTAATTGGATAGCTTTTGTTAATTTTCTAATTATAATTTGCCATAATCATATTAAAATTTAAATGAACTGTTAATTTGTTGCTACACACTTATGTATTCATCACCTTAAACGTATGTACACAAAACACCAACTATACCGAGATAATTATTTATCATGTAAAATACTTGAAGAAAATGAAATTTTCCACCATCATTACACAACAAATTTAAATCGTTATCTATTGTCCCTTTTATTAAATTTAAAAGCAATTGAAAAACTTTGTAATGGTTGAAAGGTGGAAATGAAAATAAAAAAAATGTTGGGATAATTATTTTTAATTTGAAATGAATTAAAATTCTGATTAGGAAATTTGAACGTGATTAAAATACTTGTTAAAATTTACTGCAAAAAATAATTTCTATAGTCAGCCGGGTAAAATCACTAAATAATTTAATACTACTGAATAATTATTTTAGTAGTACATAATTAATTACTACTTATAATAAATTGATAATTTTAAAGAAAAGATAAAAATTAATTTTAATTAATTTTTACTTTATTTTTTAAATCAAATATTTGAACTAAATTAGAAAAAATCCAAACTCCAAAATAAATCAACATTTAAACTATTTGGGGCTTCACAAAGATAATCCCATTAAACATAATAACGGCGGCACTGTTTCAAAATTTTAAAATGTAATCTTATCCATATTTAAGTACACGATATATTCAAATTTTGTGTTATAGCCCAATATCTGAACTATATACCTTAACAACTTCAAATTGGGACTAAACAACTTCAAATTAAGACTATTTCAAATTAGGGCTAAAGAATTTCAAAATGGGACTAAACAATTTCAAAATGTGCCTTTGGCCGCGGAGGTGGGTAATAACTCATCAACTGTAGGTATTATCTTTAATTTAAATGTTTGATTTCTTAGGTTGGTCCTTAGGCTTTTTACCTCATGCATAATATTATCTCAATGACGTCATCAGGCGGCGAGGTAAGCCGCGCCACGAACTCCCGATTTCGCTCGTTTTAAATGCTTGAACAACCGTAGCGAGAGAATGCCTCATCCGATCTGAGCAATTCTGAAATCAATTTTTGCGTAAAGAAACAGTGGTGGTTAATTTATTTTAAATCGACAAAATAGCGATTTACAATGATTGAGAGCACTAAAGCGAGAGATGTATGTAGATTAGGTAGGAACCACCATTTTTTATCCGATTTTGATGAAATTCAGCATGTACGATGGAAATGGGATTCTAAAATGATTTTCAGATAAAGTTCTAGAATATGGCCAATTAGGATGGAACTTGGTGATTTCTTATCCGATTTTAAAGAAGTTCTTCAGTTTTAAAGAAGTTCTGGAATATGTCCAATTAGAAAGGACTTGGTCATTTCTTAGCCGATTATGATTTATGATGATATGTAGTTCTAAAATGATTTTTACATGAAGATCTGGAACAAATCCAATTGGCAAGGTACTTGGTTATTCAGGGTTTAGAAATAATCGAGTTTCTACATAATTAGCCATATTCCAGAATTTTATCTAATATCATAGTCTTATTTTCGTACAAATCGAACGATATAATAATCAGTTGAAAACAGCCATGCTCCTTCCTAATTGGCTGTATTCTAGAACATCATCTAAAACTCATTTTAAAATCCCATTTCCATCATGCTTCGTGAATTTTATTATAATCGGTTAAGAAACGGTCAAGTTTCATCCTTATTGGCCATATTCCATAACTTTATCTATAACAATTTTAATTTCTATCATACATGCTGATTTTCTTGATAATGTAGATTTAAGTAAATTAACCTTACGCAAAATTGATTTCAGAATTGCTCGGATCGGATGAGGCATTCTCTCGCTACAGTTGTTCAAGCATTTAAAACAAGCGAAATCGGAGGTTAGAGGCGCGGCTTGCCTCGCTGCCTGATAACGTCATTGAGATAATATTATGCATGAGCCATGAAGCCTAAGTACCTGTAGCGGCTCACACATATATCATTCAAATATCCAAATACAGTCATCAAATACACACATTCGTTTACCGCCACAGAACCACATAATCAGCGCTCACTCGTGAACATCCATAATATAACCGCAACCGCTCGAACATCGATCACTGCCCTTCTTTAATTTATTTTAACTTTAACAGTGTATTACGAAGACCAATAAACAAGGGAAACGAAATATGTAGTTCATTTTTGCTTTTTGTTCGTCGTTTCAAAAAAGGTTTTTGATATATGTATACAGTATACGTGTTCAATCGTGTAAAATTTTGATGACGCGTCTTCGCAGTGGTGAAGAATAATCAATAATTATTTAGTGTTTTAAGTGATTTATATAATAAAAAAGACAGTGTCAAATTAATACCGTCATTATTGACTTTTGTGAATTGTACTTATAGTTAAAATAATATCTCGTTGAAAATCCATATTCCTTCATTCTCGAGTAAAACAAAAACAAAAAATGAATTTGTTGTTGTATTTATTCGAGAATGAAAGAATAGGAATTTTCAGCGAGATATTATTTTAACTATAACTAATTATTAAAAGAAGTGGCGTTTTAATTCATATATGTATTAACAAATGCCATAGATAGACCAACCTAAGAAATCATACATCTAAATTAAAGGAAATGCTTACAGTTGATGAGTAATTGCCCACGACCAAATTCAAATTTTGAAATATTTAGTCCCAATTTGAAATTGTTTAGTCCCAAATTTAAATTATTTAGTCCCATTTTCAGGTGGCAAAGGTATAGGAAAATTCATATTGGGTTTACCTATTGTGGGCACAGTTTTGCCTGTTGTGAGCACAGTTTTATTGTTGACCCATAATTTTCCTTTGAGTCCATATTATGCGGAGATATGAATATCAATGGAAAGCTAGAGGTATTAGCTAACTCTTTGCTAAAGTAACTACATTGATTCCATCAACTAGGGAAATTTTACGACCAATTTTGTGCAGTCATCTTTTTTGGCAAAAAAGAAATTGTAACCGGTTATGGGCATCCTTCAAAAATTCTCGGAAAATGAAAATAGTTAAAGGAAAACGCACCTAATTCGAAAGAATTTCGAGGTTTGTTAATTTTAAAGACCTTTAGTAGCGAAAATAACAAAAAAGGGCTTTCTTAAAAATTATGTATCGTCTTCCTCATCTTTTAAGGCAGGAACACAATGTTTGCATGTGAAATAGCTGGAATGCATGTCAGTGTACTTCGAATGCACGGGCCGATCACACGTGTTGCACTTGATGGAATTTGCAGCGGTCAACTTTGATGGCAAGGGCTTCAAACAGATAATGCAGAAGTCGATATCATCATCAGATGGTGAAGAGTTCTTTTTTTAGAGCGTTTGGCCGACAGTTCTTTTTCTTATCTTTTCCTATCCTAGGCGTCACCGTAACAATATGTTATGTCGGCATAAACGATGATATCTGACAGTTTTCCAGTCAAACAGACGCTTTAAATGAAAAAAAGGGTGCCCACAACCTGAAATCACGAACATTCTCGGAGTAACCAAAAAAAATGTGGTGTCATGATTTTGATATAAATCGATGTGGCATCCCAAATCACAATGAAAATACTGTAGACATATCGATAACACTCACCTGTTGGAGATATTCACTTTGATTTATCGCACTTTTAAAACATTGGAAAATTACAATTGCGTTGATTTTTACGAATTTTTTTTTAAGTGATCGCAGCAAATGAACAAGCTCGTCTATTCACTTCGATATTAGCTAGAAAACTGCGTACTATCAAAATACAAGTAGGTACGACAACACTCAGATCAGCCATATTTGCATTTTGTCAAAAGCTATGCAGGGGTGCTCATAACAGGAGAGTCTCCCCTACTAAAATGAAAGGAGATCCATCAAAATTATATAAGGTTTGAAATGTATATTCTTGAGTTGGAATGGTGATAATGGCCCATTGGAAATATTCCGAAAAATTATTTTGCTCCTATATTCGACACAAAGGTTGGTTATTTTCATGTTTGGTACCTTTGTGGCGCTCACAAAATTGCCAAATCTAAATGTTATTCCTCGAAATAGAATTGAGTTGATTCTCCATTTTGAAAGATTTGTAATTTCCGTGACATTGATAATATTAGAGTAATAAGGCATTTGATTTAATGCAAACGGTTTCAAACCTAATTCAAAAACATATTCTTCATGAAAGAAATCTTTTTCAACTATTTAACACGAAAATCTCATAGAGAAGCTTTTATTTTTAGTGATAATGGTATATTTAATCTTGAAGTGATATTGTGTATTTAATTTATCTTCTGCCTCAAATCGGAAACATGATAAAAATTGTATAGGTCCTAAATTTCTTATGATATAGGGATAATGTACCATATTATGACTTTGAATTAAACATTGAGGTAAATTTAATGTTAGCTCATCAAACCTATAGGTAAAAGTAAAATGTCGATTAACTTAACTAAATATACACTATGGGAATAAAATGAATAAATGTCATTTGTCGTACATTACTTTTAAACAGTGAACTTTGAATGTGTAAATAAAATTATTCAAAATTACAGACAAATCGTATTTACGGACACCCAGATAAATATCTTGCATTATATCGCACAATATTTTTGATGATATAAAAATTAATAAGTGTATTAAAATGGATATTTCCCGGTAATTTCATGATCCTTTATCTGCATTATAATTTGTTACATTGCGTAAAAAATTATTCCGTTCTACACAATCTTTGCGCATTTCAATTTTGTTTCATATATACTCTGCACCAAGAATTGGATGAAAATGATTTTACGTACCGTAACAAAGTGTTAAGACCGAGATTATCACCTAATAATTGAGAAAGTTAAAAATATACATATAAGTATTAGAGATGTTGTTTTCAGATTTTATCTGTAATCCGTTTTCTTCAAGAGACTTTAAAATTTATATAAGTGATTTTAATGAACAATTACAACTAAATTCATTAAAATCAGTTGATTTCACGAAATATGCGGCAAATTATCAAATCTACTAATTTGAAAATTATTTCAGCCTTTTCAAGTAAAGCTAACATTTTAAAATCCGTAAATAGCAAAAGGGATTAATTAATGCTTGAGCGACATCGGTATTCAAAGTAACATTTTCAGGTAATTTATCATAAATAGGTGTCATTATAAACTCCGTAATTAAATTTTTTTTAAAATTATATTTTTGCGTGAAAATTCTAATTTCTGATGCAGTTTTAAAAGAAATTGTGAAACAGATACTTTAAAATAGTCGGGTTGACTATGTTCGGTGGTCAATTGATTAATATCATGAGTAAATTCAGTATTTTCAGGAAAAGAAATACATTGACTTGAACTTGGCTGATTTTCAGTCACGTGATTCGTAGTACTATTAATAGGTAATTCAATAGTTGATAGCGAATTGATTTGGATATTTAAAAGACTGGGCTTGTAAACATTTTCGTGTTTTCTTAAGTGCTTTTTAAATGCAAAAATATTTTAAAAATGTTGAAAACAATAAACGACTTGTATATATTTAGACTTTCATGAAGTGTTTTAGATTAAAGTTATTTTTGCATAAAAAGCACTGAAAATTTATTAATTTTTTGCTTGAGTAATTCTATTAAATATTGATTAATTATATTTCCAATTTTAATTGGAAGAAATATTCTTCAAGGAAGAGCCATTCTAATTTACCTTTTTTTGAGTAACGAGTTTTAAAGATATTGCACAATTTAGTTATTGTATCCTTTAACGAACGTCGTAGGTTTGTATTGTAACCCCTCGCAATATTTATAAAAATTATCCAGTCTTTCTAATTATGGCCCGATTGCTATCAATTTTGATTGTACGCAAATATTTCCTTCAGCGTCCCGTTAACTGCAATTCACTCGGATATTTTACATGTATCATAAAACCTTGTTGCCCGTCTATGATGGTTGGTTTACAATTACGACTAATTCCCGGCAGCTGAAGGGTTGCATGTAGTATTGTAACTACAATACAGGTCTCCCTTTTTTAAAATTTGTAGTATTTCGAGAGATTTTTTATCTTTAATCTCTTCATCGAAGCAAACTATTATTTTTATATCGTACATATCGTTGTAAGTTATTTTTAAATCTTTCATTAGCCAAGAATCAACCAATTGTTTTTGTTGTGTGTTGTTAAGGCGATCGTAAGCTACGTAGAATTGCAAAATATGTCCACCCTTTAATGTCGATTTCAAAATTTCTTAGGGTGGATAGTGTGGAACATTGAGAAGTTCCTGTACAAATGCGATTTGATATGTTTTCCATAAATTCTAAATCCTCCTATTTGTTATGTGGATATTATGTTGGCGTCACAAAACATTGGTTTTACCTTAGGATAAAATTTAGATTTTGATCAATACCCGTAATTTAAAAAAAACAATTTATAAGCCGAGATTTGCATATAATACAATTCTAATATTAAATATATAGATACGTTATAATACGTAATATAAGTTTCGAGGACCTAAATTTAAAATACCTTAAAAGATAACCCACATTGTGGGTTGTTGTAAAATAGGGCTTTAGATGTTTCAAATTGGGATTAATTGAAAGCACGTCTCACTGTTCTTTTAATCAACAAAAATAAATTGTCCGTAAATGGACTAATTAATAATAAAAACAAAAATCAATAGCGAAAATAACACTAGAATTAACCTGATCATTGCGCCACTTTTGATTAGTCGATTGCTTTTCAAATATTGTACAGATATTTTCAAGTTCTATTGTTCTAAATGAATTATTTTTGTAATGCCGTATAATTTGATGACACTAATTGTTGATTCCGACAGTTCCCAGGTTCGAAGCATTTCACTAATTTCTAGTCTTTTTCATCTGTTGCTCAAAATAGAGGTAGTTTTCTATGTCAACCACCTCACAATTTTCCTCACCCATTTTATATTCATATAAATTTACTAACGGTAACAGAAGTAATAATAATTGTGTATCACTATTCACTAAATAATTGTATTTCACTGTTTCTCATTTATATTACAATAGTAAAATATTATTGATTTATAATAAATGCACAAAACAATTCAACAATTGATCTGGAATGTGCTAACAAAGCAATTTAAGCCTGTATTCCATATCCATTACGAAAAAATGTTTATCAATAAATATGTATATTGAGATACATAAAAATATAAAATCGGTGGTTGTGTGAATGAGACACTCAACTTCGTCGGCAGTAAAAAATTGTATTACAAAAAAGTTGTGGCTATATTAGTATCTCACCGTTCTCACCGCCCAACCACCGATTGGCAAAATAGTAGAGACACAAAAAAAATTAATTTACTAACTATCGGCTGCTTAGGTATCTGGAACCGGCTCGAGTCTTTAATGCTAACATACCTTTCCTCTCCTTCGATCTTGTTATTCGCAAAAAGGGTATACGGTGGACCCGGCGTATCCGGAAAACTTGCCTTAGGCTTGGTTGTACATACTAAATCAATCAATTAATCAAAAAAGTTGCGGCTGTATTAGTGTGATGCCATAATTATTGATAAAAAGTATCAAATGGAGTATCTACATTTTTTTGCAAACCTCTAACATAACTACATACATAGTTTATGGGTTTCAATATTTTACTATATTGTTAGGGAATTTCAGCAGTGAAAACCAATGGTTCCATCTTAAAGTACCATTCATCACCTCTAATTCCCAATTTTAAACGTATAAACATCTTTATCTAAGACCAAGATATCGTGAATCAAATAAAGCGCGCACTAATAAATTCGCATATCGTGATTAAGGTGTGTGACATATAGGTATAAGCTCATACAAAATTCTTAATATTTTGATTTACGATATCTCGGTAATAGATAAAGATATTTAGAAGTTTAAAACTGAAATTGAGAGGGGATGAATGGTAGTTTACGATGACACTACTGATTTTTACTGCTGAAATTTCCTAACATATTTAAAACCTATAAAAACAGACTTTTTGCACTTTTAGGTTAAGATATCTCAAAATCCTGAACCGATAGGGCAATTCTGCGGCCAGATTCGGATTCCGCATTGAATTTGCGTTCGCGCAAACAGTTCAAATCTTGATAAATTTTGTGGGTATGGTTTTTTATTTAATATAGTAAGCAAGTTCAAATATTGGATTTAAGTCAATTTCCTTCCTTATACACATTCGCCCGAGTGTATGCATTTTGAAACACATACATACACATTTTTGTTGTTGTTGTTTAATCTAATATTAATTTAAGATAAACTTCATACGCATCAATATCATTGGTGTCAGAAATGGGATTCAGATCTGTTTTGATTTGGATTTTTTTTTTTTTTTATTTGGGCTTAGGATTTTTGTATCTTGAGCAAGCGTATAGACACACAGCCCTTAGTGGCACTTCCAATATTTGAAATTTAATGTAATATTTTGTGTGCATAATACGAGTGGAATTTAGAGCATTTAATTACCAACTAGGAAGTAAAAAATATTTATTTACTATATGGGGGAATGAAACAAAAAACCGAATGAGTAAAAAATATTTGTGTCTGTAGAAAACAGTGGGATACCGCAGAGGCAACATACGTTCGGTCCAAAAAATAGTCTCCAAGTAGATCAAAAGGTGTAGCGAAGAAGCCTTACAAATACGTCCGCGTTCTTTCGAGCCAAGATGGTAGATTAAACTGTAAATTAATCTTAATCTTTAATTTTTGAATGTTTTTTTAGATAATTTTAGGAGTTTCTAAGCTTTCAAGGCATTAATTTATTCACAATAATTTTGTAATTTTCCAAATTTGCCGTCCTTAATAATGACTCCTGCAGGGTTGAAAATTTGGAAAATTATAAAATTATTGTGAATAAATAAATATCTTAAGAGATAAAAAAAACTCTTATAAATTAATCAAACCTTATTTTTATTCTTCTAGATCAATAGAACTAGGTGGTATTCTTGTGGAGAGCTCTGGTGAGGATAGTGGAAGACCTAAGCCATTATTAAGCAGCAGCAGAAAGAGTAAGTGTAGATAATGTTGAATATCCAAAATAAATCAGTACCAAATGCAAATAATTTGGGAAATGATAGGGGACTGTTGTCTTGAACAAAAATATTAGAAAAATATTAAACGCATTTTTGACCCTTGTTGAGGCCGATTGCACAGATAGAGTAGCTCTTGTTCAAGGCCCTCTTTTCATCACCAAAATTATTTTCGCATCCTGGCGTCAACTTGTTAACGAGCCTGGTCCGTCAAAATAATTGGATTATTAGGGGTAAAGATGTGGTGAAAAGAGTATTCCGGCAGCGTGTCAAATGTGCCAGACAAAAACCAAAATTGGCCCAACAAATAATGGGCTCGCTACTCCAAGATAGTGTACAGCCCACCTTTCCATTCGCGGTGGTAGGAGTAGATTTCTGCGGCCCATTTAAGATGCATGCAGTTCGCAAGCGTGGAGCAGTTCCCAGCAAATCATACCTATGCATATTCGTTTGTTTTACCACTCATGCAATACACACGGAAATATGCATGAATCTAACATCGGATTCGTTCATCGTTATTTTCGACTTTTTTTTTTGGATTTTTGTAGCGTTGTTTCGAATTTGCACATGACCATTTTCCACGGATAAATTGTTGTCAAACTTGGTACCCACTTTCTTCAGGTAGCGTTGTAACGGTTGACATGTTTTTCCATGCTTGAACCAACCGTTACCATAAATTATTCGGGAAAAATAATTTTGGGTTGGTGGCAAGCTGCAAATTGCTACATGGCCGTCCTCAACCTGTAGCTCGGTCGGTGGAGGTATATTCGTCGTGGGGTTGTAGCAAGTCTTTTGGCAACCATGCCTCCGCCTTTAAATAAAACACAACACTACATTAACACTTCACAAAAAACCCACACATCATCACTATGCCCGCAACTACCTACCTCACTTCACAATCCGAGGTAGATACAGTTCAATTAATCATAATAAAAAAATTTAACACCATGTTTTAAACTCATATAAAATATTTTATTGATACACAAAAAAAATTACGTTAATAACCAAAAAAAAAAAATATATATACATAAAGCAATGATAACTTGATTCAATATGTCAAGCCGACCCAATGGGTCGCAAAAAAAATTTGTTACCTAATAACTAGGACGACCGCAATCGTACTCCTCCGTTGATTTGATTCGCCGCAAGCGCTCGCAGTGAACCAGTCGACGGCCAACACGTGTGCGTGCGTTAAACTACAAAGAAAATTATTGCTACCGGATGAGAAGAAAAAAAAAATATTAATTATCTTGACAAAGATTGAAAGTAACGAATCATTACTCTGAAAGCAAAAAACAATTATGTATACTAACATATGATTTCAAATAAAACATCAACAAAAGAAATTTAAAATTTTGTGTGTATCACATTAACCAATACTTAACTAGCTTATTAACTGCTGCCTTGAGAAGAACAACAAAAAAAAATAACAGTCCTCTGGTCAGCACCGTCTATCCTTTGTCTTTGACCGCACCCAAATTGTCTTTGCGACCGGTTGATTGATCCAAAATTCCGCCAAGAGTGTACAATAAAACCGCTATCAGCTTAATTTGAAGTTGGTTGTCTTTACCTTTGGTTTGTCATTATTCCCTTATAGTCTTTTTAGTTTAATGGTTTTGGTCACTTTACACCTTTTCACGAGACTAACACTTTCCTACTACACTATACATACTTCACACAAAATGAAAATGGAGTAATGTTTGTTTCTATTGATACCATTGTACATATATGTAGGAATGACTTTTAATTTGTATTATATATATTTAGAAAAATTATGTTTTTATGTTTTAACTCCACAATTATTATTATTATTTTTATTAATTGATCGATTAAATTATTATTTTTCAATTATATCATAAGGTTATTATCCGTATAACATGGATACTTAAGTCGATTTTTTTATTTTTTCCTTCCAAAACCACCATTCCACCACTATGGTTGGAAATTCAAAATTGACTGACTTTTTTTTTCAGTGCTAGAAAAAAAAACATCTTCTTCCCCTGTTCTTAAACATCAACAAGCAAAAATATTTCCACCGGAATATGGCTATCAAAATTGGTCATACAAATCAGAGGAGGAATAAGTGATTAACATCTACACAAAAATTGATCGCTACACCTACACAAACATGTCACCGTATCTATCATTGGTTGAATCTCTCCTCCAATTACCTGCTTGACAACGATATACTACCTTACGTGGAGACAAAAATTATATTGCAACGAAAACCAAATAAAATAAAATGAATATCGAGGGGACTGTAAGAGAATGAAGAATAAGAGAAATGATACTGTGACAGAATATGATCTATGGTGATTACGAAATTACAAAATTGATAAAGTATAAACAAGAAATGTTGTTGTTGTTGTAGGTAGTATTATGTAGTACCGACTAAAAGTATTTGACAATAAAACCCAAAATTATTATTTCCGTGTGCTTGCAACATGCAATGTTACAGCGTTGCTTGCAGTTCCTTTTGTACTTTGACTTCCGAGACTGATGTTTACAGTAAGAAGCGTAGCGCGCGAAGTGCGCAGCCGAGTACTTCATTGACTCTTCGAATCGCTCGAGAGAGAGAGACGAAGGAAGACCCTTACTCCTCCTACTTGACAAAAGGCGCTTGTGAAGCCGATAAAAATTCCGCCTTCTGTTCCCATTCCCCCGACAAAGGAGGATTTTGACCAGACCGAACACTCACGGAAAAGTACGAAAAACGTCCATCTTTTCATAAAATACGTTATGACAAAATAAACAACGATATTACACAGTGTGTTAACCAAACATATGTATTTATAAAAAAAATAACAGTGCCCACAACCGGTTACATGAAGGTGCCCATAACCGGAAATGGCCGCCATTTTTTCAATCGATCAAAAAATTGTATGATGTGAACATTTTGGTTGAAATCAATATTGAATTGCAAAATATAATAAAAATACTGCATAAATATGCATTGCACTCACCAATTAAATCACTTCGATCTATTCACTTTCAAAATATTATCAAATCACTTTTTTGTTTTTTTTGCGCCACTTATTTGTACTTTATTTACAGCTGCACAGCAAACGCGTTTATTTGTTTCGATATCAGCACAAAGACTACGTAGTCTCAATGTACACATTTGACAGTACTCAGATAAGAAGCATTTGCTTTTTAATCAAAATTTACACAATTGGTGAACCTCCCCTATTAATCCTGTAATTTATCGGCTCTCAGTTCATGAAACTTTCACTTCTCTCGCACTTATTGAAAGTATTGAAATCCTGTCAAAAATGACGAAACTCTTGATTGGTCCAAAACCACTTTGGTCGACGATTTGAAAGTCCCTGAGTCTGAAAAAACAAACAAAAAAATGCCCGTCCGTCTGTCTGGATGTCTGGACGTCTGGATGTCTTGGACGTCTGGATGGCTGTACCCATGAACCGGCCTGTCCGATTTGGAATTTTTTCGCCAATCTGTTTCTATGGCCAAGGCGGAGATTTTAAAAGCTTTTGGCAACTGTACGTCAAGAGGGTGGGGTACCTGCCACACGAATTGGCCCAAAATACCTGGTTTTATAAATATTCACGATTTTTTTATATATGCTGGTTTGATTGTTGAATTGGGCATTGAATTTGGAATTAATTTGAAGGTTATGTTAGGGGTCAATTTGCGGGTTGAGTTGAAGTTGAGTTGAAGTTGAGTTGGGGTTGGATTAGGATGTATTGAGTAGTTAACAATTTTTTTATATGGTGGATCTTGCCTATTTATCAACCGATTATTATGAAATTTGACATATGTGTAGGAAATGGAATTTTATCTGCTGTATTTTAAAATGAGTTTTGGATGAAGTACTGGAATATGGCCAAATAAGATGGAACTTGACCATTTCTCAACCGATTATGATGAAGGGGTTTCTAAAATTATTTTTGGATGAAGCTCTAGTATATGGCGAAGTAGGATGAAACTTAGCCGATTCCTTACCCGATTATTATGAAATTAAACATATGCGTTGTAAATGGGATTCTAGAAGAATTTTTGGATGAAGTTCTGGAATATGGTCAGTTGCACGGTTAGAAATATCAGTATAATTTTGTATACTACTTTCGGTATAAAGTTCTATAATACGATTTTTCGTGTTAAACTGGATGCTTGTTCCTATGTTACTGAAGCTTTTGGCCTATTTGGCTGTTGTTGTATAACTAAATAAATGTTGGTTAAAATAGAAATCAATACTGTCAAAACTGTCACACCAACTTTATGATACGGGTTAATGCTGCCCTATTGAAGACACCAAACGCCAAACTTCTGATCACCTCGTGAGGTTTCAGCCCTTTATATTTTCTTGTTTATAATCAAAATAACGAATTTACTTGACAGTATATTTGGAATAGAATAAATTCGGGCGCTAGAAATTTTAGAAATGACTGCCATCTATGATTATTTTGGTAACAACTATCTTGGTCACGAACACATTCTTTTGCTTGGCTTCAGGTTAAAAAATCATCAAATTTATTTCCTAAAATTTTTACTTACAAAATCATACAACGCTTTAAAATTCTATCAAATAAACAAGATAAATTCTAAACTAAAGTATAATTACGTTGGAATAGGGTTACAGCTCGTTAAATACTTTATTTATTATAATACGTAATAATTTTTTTGGTTACAGACAAAAAAATAACAGTTTTCCTTCCAACTTCCTTTCCTATATATCTGCAATTAATTTTATTTTATATTTTTGGAAAATTTTTAACGATTTTTGTTATTTGTAGATATATACTTTGCGACTTTGACAATTAAAAATATTATTCTTTGAACGTTAAAAAAATGTTTTTTTTTTTTTGCCAAGTATTTTTTTATGATGATGACAGAAATGAGTACTGTACGACGATGTTGTGATGATTATGATTTTATAACATAAAACATATATCTATGTAGTACCTACATAAATAGTATATATTATATAGAAGACATTTTTTTGCTTGGTTTTAAATTTCATCAACAAATGGAAAATTTATTAAATGAAAATGTTATGAGAGAATGTGTTTGTTGCCACTTCTTGTGTATTCATATAGTTTTTAAATTTGTCAGTTTTTCCTTTTTTGAATTTAATTGCTTGTGCATTTTTTTTATTAGCAGTTGGAATTTCGTTTTTTTTTTCATCCGAAAAGTATATTTGTTACACCAATAATTAAATTGTTCGAGTTGTTGTTGTCACCCATGTTGTCAAACTGGATGCTCAGTGATAACAGAATTTTTGTGAAAATTATAGTAGATGAGTAGCTCTAGAATTGTACTCTGTGTTGTGTGTATGTTACCATAAAGTCGACTAATGTTTTTAAATTGATGATGATGACGACGACGACAACGATGATGGGAATGTTATGCTTCGTATATGTATATGTATAATGAAATTAAAAAAATAGGAAAAACAATTTTAAAATGCTTTTTTATGTTAAATAGGGAAATGGATTAAATGATACCGTTATATAGTTTGCACTCCTCCACACAGCGTTTCACTCCTTACATACGATATGTTAAATGAAGTCAAAGTAGTTTGTAAAGTTTTTTTTCTGTTGCTGGATTTTATGTTTATGTGTAAAGTTTTTTGATTTAAAATTTTTTTTATTGCTTTTAATGTTTTTACTACTTTATAGATAATTCATCATATTTTTAATTAATGTTTTTCTGTGTACTGCCAAAAAGAGAAAGAATACTATTCGAAAATATTATTCTTCAAACCGCAAGAGATCGTTTATATCCATGAAAACATTGTCAAGATTTAGAGTTTAAGAAAGCTGTTAACCTAGCTGATTTGGATTTTGAAATTTTAAGCTTTTAAATTAGTAAATTTTACGCTAGGAGAAAAGTCAACGCTCTACAACAAGTACAAAAAAAAAATGAAAAATGGAAAATTTGCTGAAAGAACCAGACGATCTGGAAGAACAAATCCAGAAACGTATCACAATTATTAAGAAGAATCCAGCTACCAGAAAAACAAAGCCTTACCTGGAAAAAAGGAAAGAAGTCGCAGATCTGTACAACAGATACAAAACAAATGACCAGAAATTACTAAGCTACGCTGGCATAAACGATTTGCCTTACATTGAAGGAAGAGCGTAAGCACATATAACGTGCTTGTGAAAACATTACAGCTGATATCAACCTAAAAGATTTTCTTTATTTTTTTTTTATAATTAGATTGGGTGTTTGTAGTCCAGAGCACTGCAGTCATTGAGGCCTTTTGTGCATCCCTAGAGGTTCTTAGTTGAAATGTATGTCTATGTCCTTGATAAACGCAGCTACCTGATGCATATCCAGTTGGTCGGCATTAGGCCACTGGATTGTGTGCGCATTGAGAAACTTGAATCTTTTAGGATGATAGCATCGCATGTGAAGAGTACGTGTTCCGATGTCTCCTTACCGCAGTCAAAGAATCTGCACTGGTACGTAAAGAACCTTCCCATTTTATGTATGTAGATGGCCATTAAAAGGGCCGTGCCCTGTTATAAACCAGGTAAGGGATCTTAGGGATTGCCCATAAATATCCGGTTCCAACGACAAAAACGTTTTTTAACTTACTAAAAAATCAAAAAGAGAGAAAAAAGTGATGGAGAAAAAACGCAATGCTCGCTCTACAAACATTGCGAGTCGAATTCACAACATTCCTCCCCCTGTAATTCACTTTAGTTGATTGAATTACTCCCGTCGAACATTCAATTTTACCAGTTTCGCTACTGGCCGCTTGAATACACCGGTCTTTGTCCTGATGTCCACAACTCGAACTTGTCCGTATTTCGCGCGTTAGACCTGCACCACAATTCTCTTTGGCCAAAAGTTTCGATGGTTTTCGGAATCCATTACGATAACAAGGTCTCCAATATTAATATTCGGACATTCAGTTGTCCATTTGTTGGAAATGATGATATGTGATAAGTATTCTTTTATCCATCTTTTCCAAAATTGTTCCAACAATTGTTGAGTGGCTTTCCAGCGATTTAAAAAATGCAGGTCTTTGTCGCGCGTCTGAACAAAACGTAAACTTGCATGTGACGACCCAATCAAAAAATGATTTGGTGTCAATGGTTCTGCATCTGCTGAATCCAATGGCACATTTGTCAGTGGCCGGCTGTTTAAGTTATTTTCGATCTCACAGAATAGTGTTCGATGAACATATTCATGCGGATACTTCTCTTTATGCATTTCAAATAGGTGTTGTTTAACTGTTCGTATGAGACGCTCCCAGGCACCTCCCATATGTGGTGCGGCTGGTCGATTAAAATACCATCTGCAGTTCTTCATGGTAAATGTCTGCTGCAAATCGATGTGATCCCAACTGGAAATGGCCTCAGCTATTTCCTTTTCAGCTTTTCTGAAGTTGGTGTCATTGTCTGAATACATCTCTTCAGGGAAACCTCGCCGACTACCGAATTGTCGAAACACAAACATAAAGGCGTTACTTGACAAATCGTGTGCAATTTCCAGATGTATGGCGCGTGTGACCATGCAAGTGAAAATTACACCGTAACGTTTTATTCGACTTCGAGCAACGGTGACTTCAAAGGGTCCAAAATAATCAACCCCATATTTGATAAACGGTCTGGCGATTGGTTCCAACCGACACATAGGTAGTTGTCCAATAATTGGGATTTCCGGCATTGCCCTTTTATTTTTGCAGTGTTGACATTCACGGGAGATTTTCTTGTGGTTATTTCTCAATCGAGGAATTCAAAATCTTTCCCGAATATTGTAGATGATTGTGTCGACTTCAATATGATTATTTTTGACATGGTACCATTTGATGATTAATTTGGTGATGGGTGACTCGCGTCCAAAACAATCGGATTCTTCTTGTCATCATTATTAAGGTTCGAATTTTCTAGACGGCCCTTCAGACGAATAATTCCATCCGTATCTACCATACACGGAAAGTGTCCCAAACTGTTCTTTTCGGAATTGACTTACCATATCAGTCGAGTTGCACACGTCGAAATAATAATTTTTCAGCTTTGGCTATTTCATCCTAACGCCATATACGCACTCTGCTTAGTTCTACATCTGTCAATGAAAAGTAGCATCCAGGCTGTCGATCGTACAATTCCCCAATACTTTCCAAATTTGTTGATATCAGGAATTGAAGGAATGGCGATATCGTCAGAGATGACATTGATATACTCGGTTTTTAATTCTTCAACTTCCGAATCGTTGATCTGCGATCGAATCTTGTCTTGGTTTGGCCATGTCATTGTAGGACCGTACAAAAAAAGGGGGCCCTTAAACCATTTTGAATTATCGTCGAAATTATGGTATTTTTTTTCTTTTGTTGCGTCATTTGCTACATTGTCATCTGTTGGTATGTAATACCAATCGGATGTATTTGTCAACTCCTGCATTTCACCAACTCTTTGAGCAACGAAAACTTTGAACCGTTTAGCATGTGACTTAATCCAACGAAGAACATTTTCCGAGTCGCTCCAAAAAAATGTCGCTTGAGTGGTGCGATTCGCGATTTTGCGTTAAACAATATACACTCTATATCGTCTCCACTCCATGTTTGAACCGTAAAAATGCGATGGCTGTCGTTTATCGGAAACAATGTATAACTTCGTGGAATTTGTAGAGTTTTAACCTTCTGAAGATTTGTAATCCAAATTGTCCACATGTCCCATTGTCGGTTGTTGATTTCGTCGTCCCAATTGATATTACTTTTCCATATTTTTTGCATGATAATTTTCCCGCCAATTAGAATATTTGACAGGAGTCCAAGTGGGTCGAAGACGGACATGATTATTTTCAACACTTCTCGTTTCGTCGGTGGTCTTGATAGATTGATGACGTCCGGTTGTATTTTGTTAAAGTTTAGTAGGTATACAAAATTGTCGCTTTTGTAATCCCACCACATTCCTAAAATTCGCTCTATTTGTAGGTTGTTTTCGAAATTTAGGTTGGCATCGTTGATGGCACGCAAATTGCTGTCGATGCTTTCTAAAACAGCTTTTGAGTTGGAAACCCAATTGCAGATCACAAAGTTAAACTTCTGATGAAAGGCAATGACATCTTTAATCAGTTGCTTCGCTTTTTGTTCGTCAGTTGCACCATCCAAATAATCATCCATATAATGATTTTTGATTATTCCGTTACTGGCCTACTCCTCATATTCCGATATGAAATCGCGGGTATTTTGATTTTTTACCTTCTGAGCCAGACAGGGGCCGCAAGTGGAACCGAAAAATACCACCTGTATCTCATAAATGTCTGGCTCTCGATTTCGATCCATTCCTATCCATAGCAATCGCTGTGCTGGTCGGTCTTCTTTTCGAACTTTAATTTGTAGAAACATTTCTTTGATGTCGGCGGCGAATGCTACTGGATTAATTTGAAAATTAATCAAGATATTCGGTAGTGAATTGTACAAGTCAGGTCCGCAAAACAAGAAATTATTTAAGCACTTTCCGTTGGACTTGGACGCCGCATCAAATACGTTTGTTCGGATTAATTATCCCGAAGTGAGGCAAATACCAAGTTTTTGGATTTGGCTGGTCAATATCGTCTGATGATATTTTTTTCAAATACCCTTTATCGATATACTCCTTAATTTTCTGGCAATACAATGTAGCATAATTTGAATTTTTATGCTACAGGTTTACTTTCAGGAAGATATGGCTGGTTATCTTTCCATAAAAGTCCACACTCAAACCTCGCATCATTTACACGTCGAGTTGTATTTTCGAGGATATCGGTGCACCTTTTGTCGTCTAGAGACAATCCAAGTTCTGTCTTGGCTTTTGTTCCACACTATTCGAGTTTCCACTGTTCTTTCACTAACTCATGTAAAATGTTGATGTCGTCTCTCTCCATTTGAGACTTGTCAGTTTGGAAAACGTGACAAAAGGTAGTTCGGAGCGTTTACCGGTTCGTCAATATTTCCGAGATGATTTTACGATTGACGATGACGGGCCAATTGTCTTGTCCAATTAGAATCAATGGTTTTCCGTTGTTGTATGAGACCTTTGTGATGTTGGGTGAATATTTATAATATTTCACTATTTTATCGAATTCGATGGACTGAGTCGGCAATGAAAGGCCCTTCATCGTCTTGACACGACGTAGAATATAGGATTTCGCCTGGTCATAATTTACACTAATAGATACACTAACAGTTTTTGAATCATCCTGCTGCTTTACTTGATTATTCGTCCATTATATTTATGGGCAATTTATGGGCGATGTCTTCGTCGATGAGCGACACTGTCGATGCGTCGTCTAATAAAGCATATGTTTCAATGGTCATCTTGGGGCCTTTAAATTTTACGGGTACTATTTTGAGTAATACTTTGTGTATAGAATGGTTTACGAGGCAACTTTTGGCTGTCGGTGTTTCACTGAATTTAGTGGAACTAACGTTGTCGGGTTTGTGAAGTAGTTGGTGATGTGGTCGACTGAGTTGTTTATGCCACAATTTTTTCGCTTTTTGCAAAACTTCAACCTATGTCGCGGTTCGAGGCAAGAAAAACAGTGTGGATTTTTTGATTAACGTCGGTCTTTTGAAATTTGCCACAGTCATTTAATCTATGATTATCGGTTTTACAAAACTGACACGGCTTCTGTACGCTGTCGTTGACAATAGTGTACGTCATATCCTTTTTGAATACACCTTTGAATCTGTGCTTGTCGGATTCCATCTGTTTCTTTAATGAAGGTATCGCTAGTTGACTTGATGCATTGGCCTTTTTCCCAATCCAATTCATGAATTCTAAAATTTTTATCTTTGGAGGATCTTTGTTGAGACTGTCGAAATACTCCATGAATTGCACGGCTTGAGTGGTTGGGATTTTGCCCAAAACATCACGGAAAAGCACTGGATTTCGCAGATGGTCATCCTCTTTCAAGATTTTTAGCGTTGAAATAAAGCTGGTTAAAAAATCATAGAAATCAACTATGGTTTCTGGCTTGCCTTCCTTCACAATTGGAAAGTCTGACAATTTATCCAATAAATGATTCACTATAAAATCGGACCGTCCGAACCGATTTCGTAATATTGTTAATAATCTCGTTGAGGCTTTCTGGTAAAATCATTAAATGATCCACGAAATCTTTGGCTTTGCCACGAAGACACTTCCTTAGTCGGACTTGATTTTCCGAATCCGAAAACTGACAATCACGCTTCGAATTTTCGAATTCCGCAATAAAATGAGGCGATGAATTTTTCCATTAAATTTTCATTTCGTTTCGTTTCTTGTGCCATATAGTAGGGATTCGCACCATACTCGCGTTGACGTCGATAATCGATATTTTTATTATCAAATTCTGGTTGTTGTCTTGGATGAACTGCATTATCGATAACTGAATTGACACGCGTTTTGAGGTTATGTTGTTTGACACTTTCAACAGTCTCATCCAGCTGTTGATTTTATTCTTGTTGGCGTTTAATCCAATTACTTACTTTTGTCGAAACATTTGTAACTGATGGTAAATCATCTTCTTGACTGCTGTTGTCGTCTTCCTCCATAATTTTTATTATGTCAAGTTCTCTTTGCAACTCAATTAATTTTATGTTAATTTGTTTCTCGTTCAAGGGAATGATGGAGAAACGGATCAATACTGGAAAACGAGGCACTGCAATTTTTCACGGACGGCTCGAAGCTAGACGATAAGGTAGGAGCCGGAGTCTTCTGTGATAAACTTAATGTTAATATTTCTGGTCGTCTCCCTGACTACTGCAGCGTGTACCAGGCTGATGTGATGGCGATCGGGGAAATCATGACATGGTTGAAACATAATGTGCTATCCGTGAGGGATATCGCAATTTATGTGGACAGTCAGGCAGCGATCAAGTTACTTGGGGCAGTTTTTCTGAAGTCGCGATTGGCGCTGGATTGCCGATCACCTCTGAACGAGATGAGCGAGTATTTCAGCATCCAGATAATCTGGGTCCCGGGTCACTCGGACGTCACGGGGAACTGCAGGGCGGACGAACTAGCTAGGTACGGTACGACTCTCCAAATGCAGCCGGAAATGGAAGGTCTGGGGAGACATATGGCAGTGCTAAAATGGGCGCTCAGTAAAAAGGCAATCGCCTTGACAAATGAGGGGTGGATCAACACTCTCACGTGCAGGGTAGCAAAGCAGGTTTGGCCAAAACTGGACTTGCGGCGCTCCAAGGTACTAATATCCCTGGGAAGACAAGAAATAGGATGGGTCGTAGGGATAATAACAGGTCACTGCATGCGAGAAAGCTGGGGATACAGACGAATGACTTTTGTAGAAGTTGCATGGACGAAGAGGAGGAGGAGACTTTGGAACACTTCCTATGCTCATGTCCGGCGCTATCATACAGAAGGCATAAGTATTTGGGTGTGTACGGTATGGACAGACTTTTGGGAACTCGCGGACTGTGGAGTGTGAGATTTATTACGCTATATAAGTAGCTCTGGTTGGTTTCAACGGGAGTAATGGGGAGATGGGATCCTGTGGTATCACAACGGGTCACTGCTGGCCTAAGTGTGTGATAGCAGCCACTCTAATCTAACCTAACCTAACCTATTATATTGTCACCAGAACCAGAGGTGTGTGCAAAATTTCAGCTCAATCAGTGCTAGGAAACTGGTTTAAAATTTAGTTGCAAGATTTGACCCAAACATACTTGTTCCAACGGATGAAGTTAAATAGAAGCTTGTAAAAATAAAACTATGTATGTATGATATATGCAAATAAAATATAAACAACTATTTAATAAATTTTAAACATAATTTATTGAATTTATTTTTGTGAACATATTTATGTGCAAAGTCGGTATAACACAGTGCGTTTAATAAATGACGCATACTGTTAAATAAAGTTGCAAATATATTTTTAGTCATAATCAAATGGTGGCGGTTCATCTTGTGGTATGCCATTAATAAGATAATAAGAGTCTAGCAAGTTCGAACTATAATCGGATTTCAAACTAATTTGAATTGAATCATGGGTTCGAAAAAATGTCAATTTAGATAAAATTGATTTGAATTTATCATTCGGCAAAAAACCCTCACAATTATAAAATCTTTGTCCACGGATCGAATTGATACCTTTGTTTTTTTCCTTCTTCAATAGGTGCTCAGCGAGCTGGAAAAATAAAAGTGGTGTACACAAATTACTTCCTTCGATGTATAAATTCTGTAATATAAATAAATTACAAACTAAATATTTTCTCTGTGTGACTATTACGCTTACCTCTATTTCAATAGCCGAATTAGATACAAATTGGAACACGATTTGATCATTTAGTTCATCACAATTATTAAATCTTATTTTACTTCGTTCCGTCAATGTGCCAGACAAAGTGTTTAATTGTGCCGCAGAAAAATTCGAATATGCAAGCGAAATTGATTGGAATACTGTACCAAGTGATCCAATAACTGAACAATCTTTAAGGCACTCACAAAACTCAAATGTAATGGACAATAGGATATTTTTTTGCATTGCTGCATCGTTAAATAATTTTTTTAAATATTCCAAAAAATGTTCCAACTTCAAAACATTATTGTTGTTGCAATTTTGTATACGAATGGCAATTGAACGTCTCTTCATTGGAAATATATTAATTTGAATTGGTAATATGTTAGCCGGTATTTGAAATGTGAACTCCTTTTCAAAATTGATATGGTATGCTTGTTCACGACTTGGATGATTTAGTAGATAGCAAAAAATTGAATGAGTAAAATGTGCGTAATTTGACAAAATGTAGTCGATTATACCGTATTGAGGTAACATAGTTTTTAAAGTGTCAGGACCTGGATCAAGGCCTATCAACCTAATTTCTTTACTCGACGGAGTTTTTAATGGTATATCATATTTTTCATAATATTTAGCCTCGTTTGTATACACAGCATAAAGTGACGATATTTGATATCGAAATTGATTTATGAAATAATGAACTAAAATGTTATTTCGTTCTGGTAGTAGATAATGAAATTGGTTATCTGTTAAAATATCTGGGTACCATTTACTCAGCAATATTTTTATATATCCGTCGAGATATCCATTATAGTATGGATCCCGATAATCTTTATTAGCCAAGTCCATATTTAAAACCTCTTCGATACTAAAATCTTGGAATAAATGATTATGACGCCACTCTTCTGCGCAAATATCCATTGCTAACGTGTCAATATCGATAAATTCACCTTGTAGCTTATGCCAAACAAATTCTTTTGTAATATATAGAGATGTTTTAGATTTTATTCTTAAAAATGAATTATCGATCAACGAAATCTGCTCTTTGGTCGTTTGTGCCGAAAATTCGAAAATTTCCACATTTTCAATGTACATCCAATTAATATGCATCTGATATGGATTTTCAATCAGTGGTACAAGATTTAATGTTTGAAGGTTTTCCTTAAGAATTTTCTAAAATACAAATTTATATAAGAATTTTATGTAAACTGATTACTCACTTCACCCACCCTCTTTTCGTTTATATTTGAATCGATGCGTAAAAAGTAAGTTGGTTTTGATTTCCATACCATTTTGTATCTTAAATTTTCGATCACATCCGCCAGTTTTACGTAATACGATCGATTTAATATGCCTTGAATTGAGTTACGCGCTAATCGACGATAAAATCGTATACAATATACTTGACCTTCAAAACTGTGATGATAGATTTCTTCAACGGTACACCTCAAGTTCCAATCGGTTTGCAAAATTTCCTCATCTATAAACTTAAATATAGAGCGATACAATAAAAACAAAAAACTATGCGGTCACAACACATTTAAACTAACATTCACAAGCCAAACAAGTAGATCGTAATGTACATAAATCGATTCTGAAACTATTTAACAAAAATTAATTAAGATATCAACATTTAGAATTTAGAATTAGCACTTAACATGAAAATTTATATGCAGATTTTATCCATTCTGGATCTTGTAAATTCCAACAACTGTTTTTTTCATCTTTTTTATCGATTTCCAGGTTTTTTAAAGGTGTGGGGTCCAGAGTAGCCATATTTCAATCAATATTATGAATATGTTTTGTTGAGTTTGCACTTGGTACTAAATATTTCTATTTTAAGTCTTTTTCAATTTTGATACGACAAAATTAATTTAAAATTTGTTATCACCAATGTGGCTAAACTTGAGAAAATAATCATTATGTATGTAAAATTTAATTTGTATGTACAACATAAAGGGGTGTTTTAGTTTAATTCGGTTTTAGCTTAGATTAAAACACATACATTGCTGTCAATCGAAATTGCCTCGGAAATAAGAGCAGGGTCATTTTACGGTTTTATTTGTTTTGCATACAAACTTATTTGTACAATTTGAAAATGGTTTTAAGAAAAGTTAGTAAATTAATTAAATTTAAACTTAGGTAAGAGTATAAGAACAAGACAAACATATCTGATTTGAGTGAGTTAGTACTTTGTAGATTCTATCAAAACTAGTATTGAGTAACTGCAATCAGTATTAATCGAGCAAAACGGATACAACTACTGATTGCTGCGTATAGTCAATAGTCATGTACGAAAAATTGGATAAATGTATGCTAAAGTAGTTCTTGAAGATTATGAAAATTAACCTCACCAAAAGTACCTTAAAACAATTAATTCAGTAACCAAGTTGTTGGGAACATCGTGGTCATAAGTACCAGTCATTTACCTCTTTATTACACCCTAGAGGCTAGGACACTTTGAGCCCTATGCAAGAAACTTACCTAAATTACCAGATATTTAAAGTCTCTCTGGCATTAATGGTGGGAGAAAAGTTATTAAATTTAAAAGCAAAGACAAACAAACAAAAAAACAAAGCGAATACCTAAATATTGTTCAACTTAAAATTGAGGCCTTTTATGAAGTATGTAACAACATTTTTAAATCCGAAGTAAATTCTCGGAAATTCTGGAGCTAAATTTAAACTAAAATCTATAGGAACTTAGGTCTATGAAAATTTGCGAAATTGGATATTGAAAATGTACGTATTTAGTATATAATTTTAAAAAGTTACTCGTACTTTAATTTAATTTGAAATTTCAAATGGCAGTTTGTCGAATTTGGCTCCAACAATTTCAATTTGGTTAAATTGTATATCAGGTTAGTATTGAGAACTCCAAATCGAAAAGTCCAGGATTCTAATTTCGAGTTTTCTGTTGGGAATCCACTATACCGATTTTCAGTAAATCGGTTGATTACCGAAATGTTGGTAAATTTTTGGAATACTTAGCGAAACTTCTGTAACAGACAAAATGCCTATAAAATACAAATTATTAATAAGTTTAATAAATTTGTTGAAACCTTTACATTGGTTGTACCCATAAAAATATCTTATTCGTCATTGGTGTCATTCTAATTTTCAAACCTACCAAATCTGAATTCAATTAGTCCGATCAATTTATCATGGAAGTTGACAAAAAGGAGGCACCAAGTATGAGGAATAAAACCTTTAACTATTCAACGCAACATAGTTGACTAGAATTATAAAATGAGTAGCAGTTTTGTTTAAGTAAACAATTACGAGGGATTCTTTTTAGTTAGCCTGGCAACACTTTTTAACTATAAAACTAAAATTGATAGTAGAAAAAACCTAAAAATACCTTTGGATAACTCCGAATTTTTAGAAGAATATATTAAATCCAAATTTGGTTTTAAACCTACGTAAGAAAAATAATTTGACACAAAAACTAAAACCGAACCAAATGGTTGCGGTCAAATTAGAACAACTTGCAAAAATGAATTTTGATGCCTGTGAAATACTTTCCAAAATAAAATCCCAAATTTTCCGTATGCGTATATATTTTATGTATGTGCGGTAACATAATCGCCTAAATGCCATTACATAAAAAAATTATTTCACATAATCATCTTTTAGGAGAAAAATATATTCTATTTTATTTAAAAGATCCCATTTAGGATGCTTTTATTAGTTAAATTGACTAAAGCAAGAACCCTGCATTGGCTTTACATTATGTAAAAATTAATAAGCATTGCCAATGGTGACATGCAATGAAGTGGGACCAAATGATGATATGTAATTTTTTTCAAGAAAATCTCTTGAGGCTAACAGGGTGTTCTATGATGACGTTTAGTTTAAAAAATTAAAATCGGCCTTCGATTTGTTCCTAAGCTGTCCTAACTATTTCTAAATGCATTAATAAGCAGTGCCAATGGTGCCATGCAATGAAGTGGGATCAAATGATGATATGTGATTTTTTTCAAGAAAATCTCTTGAGGCTAGCAGGGTGTTCTATGATGACTTTTAGTTTAAAAAATAAAAATCGGCCGTCGATTTGTTCCTAAGCTGTCCTAACTATTTCTAAAAGCATTAATAAGCATTGCCAATGGTGCCTTGCAATTAAGTGGGACCAAATGATGGTATGTAGTTTTTTTCAAGAAAATCTCTTGAGGCTAACAGGGTGTTCTATGATGACGTTTAGTTTAAAAAATTAAAATCGGCCTTCGATTTGTTCCTAAGCTGTCCTAACTATTTCTAAATGCATTAATAAGCAGTGCCAATGGTGCCATGCAATGAAGTGGGATCAAATGATGATATGTGATTTTTTTCAAGAAAATCTCTTGAGGCTAGCAGGGTGTTCTATGATGACATTTAGTTTAAAAAATTAAAATCGGCCTTCGATTTGTTCCTAAGCTGTCCTAACTATTTCTAAAAGCATTAATAAGCATTGCCAATGGTGCCATGCAATGAAGTGGGACCAAATGATGATATGTGATTTTTTTCAAGAAAATCTCTTGAGGCTAGCAGGGTGTTCTATGATGACATTTAGTTTAAAAAATTAAAATCTGCCTTCGATTTGTTCCTAAGCTGTCCTAACTATTTCTAAAAGCATTATTAAGCATTGCCAATGGTGCCATGCAATGAAGTGGGACCAAATGATGATATGTGATTTTTTTCAAGAAAATCTCTTGAGGCTAGCAGGGTGTTCTATGATGACATTTAGTTTAAAAAATTAAAATCTGCCTTCGATTTGTTCCTAAGCTGTCCTAACTATTTCTAAAAGCATTATTAAGCATTGCCAATGGTGCCATGCAATGAAGTGGGACCAAATGATGATATGTGATTTTTTTCAAGAAAATCTCTTGAGGCTAGCAGGGTGTTCTATGATGACATTTAGTTTAAAAAATTAAAATCTGCCTTCGATTTGTTCCTAAGCTGTCCTAACTATTTCTAAAAGCATTAATAAGCATTGCCAATGGTGCCTTGCACTGAAGTGGGATCAAACGATGGTATGTAATTTTTTTCAAGAAAATCTCTTGAGGCTAACAGGGTGTTCTATGATGACATTTAGTTTAAAAAATTAAAATCTGCCTTCGATTTGTTCCTAAGCTGTCCTAACTATTTCTAAAAGCATTAATAAGCATTGCCAATGGTGCCATGCAATGAAGTGGGACCAAATGATGATATGTGATTTTTTTCAAGAAAATCTCTTGAGGCTAGCAGGGTGTTCTATGATGACATTTAGTTTAAAAAATTAAAATATGCCTTCGATTTGTTCCTAAGCTGTCCTAACTATTTCTAAAAGCATTATTAAGCATTGCCAATGGTGCCATGCAATGAAGTGGGACCAAATGATGATATGTGATTTTTTTCAAGAAAATCTCTTGAGGCTAGCAGGGTGTTCTATGATGACATTTAGTTTAAAAAATTAAAATCTGCCTTCGATTTGTTCCTAAGCTGTCCTAACTATTTCTAAAAGCATTAATAAGCATTGCCAATGGTGCCATGCAATGAAGTTTGACCAAATGATGATATGTGATTTTTTTCAAGAAAATCTCTTGAGGCTAGCAGGGTGTTCTATGATGACATTTAGTTTAAAAAATTAAAATCTGCCTTCGATTTGTTCCTAAGCTGTCCTAACTATTTCTAAAAGCATTATTAAGCATTGCCAATGGTGCCATGCAATGAAGTGGGACCAAATGATGATATGTGATTTTTTTCAAGAAAATCTCTTGAGGCTAGCAGGGTGTTCTATGATGACATTTAGTTTAAAAAATTAAAATCTGCCTTCGATTTGTTCCTAAGCTGTCCTAACTATTTCTAAAAGCATTATTAAGCATTGCCAATGGTGCCATGCAATGAAGTGGGACCAAATGATGATATGTGATTTTTTTCAAGAAAATCTCTTGAGGCTAGCAGGGTGTTCTATGATGACATTTAGTTTAAAAAATTAAAATCTGCCTTCGATTTGTTCCTAAGCTGTCCTAACTATTTCTAAAAGCATTAATAAGCATTGCCAATGGTGCCATGCAATGAAGTGGGACCAAATGATGATATGTGATTTTTTTCAAGAAAATCTCTTGAGGCTAGCAGGGTGTTCTATGATGACATTTAGTTTAAAAAATTAAAATATGCCTTCGATTTGTTCCTAAGCTGTCCTAACTATTTCTAAAAGCATTATTAAGCATTGCCAATGGTGCCATGCAATGAAGTGGGACCAAATGATGATATGTGATTTTTTTCAAGAAAATCTCTTGAGGCTAGCAGGGTGTTCTATGATGACATTTAGTTTAACAAATTAAAATCTGCCTTCGATTTGTTCCTAAGCTGTCCTAACTATTTCTAAAAGCATTATTAAGCATTGCCAATGGTGCCATGCAATGAAGTGGGACCAAATGATGATATGTGATTTTTTTCAAGAAAATCTCTTGAGGCTAGCAGGGTGTTCTATGATGACATTTAGTTTAAAAAATTAAAATCTGCCTTCGATTTGTTCCTAAGCTGTCCTAACTATTTCTAAAAGCATTATTAAGCATTGCCAATGGTGCCATGCAATGAAGTGGGACCAAATGATGATATGTGATTTTTTTCAAGAAAATCTCTTGAGGCTAGCAGGGTGTTCTATGATGACATTTAGTTTAAAAAATTAAAATCGGCCGTCGATTTGTTCCTAAGCTGTCCTAACTATTTCTAAAAGCATTAATAAGCATTGCCAATGGTGCCTTGCACTGAAGTGGGATCAAACGATGGTATGTAATTTTTTTCAAGAAAATCTCTTAAGGCTAACAGGGTGTTCTATGATGACATTTAGTTTAAAAAATTAAAATCGGCCATCGATTTGTTTCTATGCTGTCCTAACTATTTCTAAAAGCAATTATAAGTATTGCCAATGGTGCCATGCAATGAAGTGGGACCAAATGATGATATGTGATTTTTTTCAAGAAAATCTCTTGAGGCTAGCAGGGTGTTCTATGATGACATTTAGTTTAAAAAATTAAAATCGGCCTTTGATTTGTTCCTAAGCTGTCCTAACTATTTCTAAAAGCATTATTAAGCATTGCCAATGGTGCCATGCAATGAAGTGGGACCAAATGATGATATGTGATTTTTTTCAAGAAAATCTCTTGAGGCTAGCAGGGTGTTCTATGATGACATTTAGTTTAAACAATTAAAATCGGCCGTCGATTTGTTCCTAAGCTGTCCTAACTATTTCTAAAAGCATTAATAAGCATTGCCAATGGTGCCTTGCACTGAAGTGGGATCAAACGATGGTATGTAATTTTTTTCAAGAAAATCTCTTAAGGCTAACAGGGTTTTCTATGATGACATTTAGTTTAAAAAATTAAAATCGGCCATCGATTTGTTCCTAAGCTGTCCTAACTATTTCTAAAAGCATTAATAAGCATTGCCAATGGTGCCATGCAATGAAGTGGGACCAAATGATGATATGTGATTTTTTTCAAGAAAATCTCTTAAGGCTAACAGGGTGTTCTATGATGACATTTAGTTTAAAAAATTAAAATCGGCCATCGATTTGTTTCTATGCTGTCCTAACTATTTCTAAAGGCAATTATAAGTATTGCCAATGGTGCCATGCAATGAAGTGGGACCAAATGATGATATGTGATTTTTTTCAAGAAAATCTCTTGAGGCTAGCAGGGTGTTCTATGATGACATTTAGTTTAAAAAATTAAAATCGGCCTTCGATTTGTTCCTAAGCTGTCCTAACTATTTCTAAAAGCATTATTAAGCATTGCCAATGGTGCCATGCAATGAAGTGGGACCAAATGATGATATGTGATTTTTTTCAAGAAAATCTCTTGAGGCTAGCAGGGTGTTCTATGATGACATTTAGTTTAAAAAATTAAAATATGCCTTCGATTTGTTCCTAAGCTGTCCTAACTATTTCTAAAAGCATTATTAAGCATTGCCAATGGTGCCATGCAATGAAGTGGGACCAAATGATGATATGTGATTTTTTTCAAGAAAATCTCTTGAGGCTAGCAGGGTGTTCTATGATGACATTTAGTTTAAAAAATTAAAATCTGCCTTCGATTTGTTCCTAAGCTGTCCTAACTATTTCTAAAAGCATTAATAAGCATTGCCAATGGTGCCATGCAATGAAGTTTGACCAAATGATGATATGTGATTTTTTTCAAGAAAATCTCTTGAGGCTAGCAGGGTGTTCTATGATGACATTTAGTTTAAAAAATTAAAATCTGCCTTCGATTTGTTCCTAAGCTGTCCTAACTATTTCTAAAAGCATTATTAAGCATTGCCAATGGTGCCATGCAATGAAGTGGGACCAAATGATGATATGTGATTTTTTTCAAGAAAATCTCTTGAGGCTAGCAGGGTGTTCTATGATGACATTTAGTTTAAAAAATTAAAATCTGCCTTCGATTTGTTCCTAAGCTGTCCTAACTATTTCTAAAAGCATTATTAAGCATTGCCAATGGTGCCATGCAATGAAGTGGGACCAAATGATGATATGTGATTTTTTTCAAGAAAATCTCTTGAGGCTAGCAGGGTGTTCTATGATGACATTTAGTTTAAAAAATTAAAATCTGCCTTCGATTTGTTCCTAAGCTGTCCTAACTATTTCTAAAAGCATTAATAAGCATTGCCAATGGTGCCATGCAATGAAGTGGGACCAAATGATGATATGTGATTTTTTTCAAGAAAATCTCTTGAGGCTAGCAGGGTGTTCTATGATGACATTTAGTTTAAAAAATTAAAATATGCCTTCGATTTGTTCCTAAGCTGTCCTAACTATTTCTAAAAGCATTATTAAGCATTGCCAATGGTGCCATGCAATGAAGTGGGACCAAATGATGATATGTGATTTTTTTCAAGAAAATCTCTTGAGGCTAGCAGGGTGTTCTATGATGACATTTAGTTTAACAAATTAAAATCTGCCTTCGATTTGTTCCTAAGCTGTCCTAACTATTTCTAAAAGCATTATTAAGCATTGCCAATGGTGCCATGCAATGAAGTGGGACCAAATGATGATATGTGATTTTTTTCAAGAAAATCTCTTGAGGCTAGCAGGGTGTTCTATGATGACATTTAGTTTAAAAAATTAAAATCTGCCTTCGATTTGTTCCTAAGCTGTCCTAACTATTTCTAAAAGCATTATTAAGCATTGCCAATGGTGCCATGCAATGAAGTGGGACCAAATGATGATATGTGATTTTTTTCAAGAAAATCTCTTGAGGCTAGCAGGGTGTTCTATGATGACATTTAGTTTAAAAAATTAAAATCGGCCGTCGATTTGTTCCTAAGCTGTCCTAACTATTTCTAAAAGCATTAATAAGCATTGCCAATGGTGCCTTGCACTGAAGTGGGATCAAACGATGGTATGTAATTTTTTTCAAGAAAATCTCTTAAGGCTAACAGGGTGTTCTATGATGACATTTAGTTTAAAAAATTAAAATCGGCCATCGATTTGTTTCTATGCTGTCCTAACTATTTCTAAAAGCAATTATAAGTATTGCCAATGGTGCCATGCAATGAAGTGGGACCAAATGATGATATGTGATTTTTTTCAAGAAAATCTCTTGAGGCTAGCAGGGTGTTCTATGATGACATTTAGTTTAAAAAATTAAAATCGGCCTTTGATTTGTTCCTAAGCTGTCCTAACTATTTCTAAAAGCATTATTAAGCATTGCCAATGGTGCCATGCAATGAAGTGGGACCAAATGATGATATGTGATTTTTTTCAAGAAAATCTCTTGAGGCTAGCAGGGTGTTCTATGATGACATTTAGTTTAAACAATTAAAATCGGCCGTCGATTTGTTCCTAAGCTGTCCTAACTATTTCTAAAAGCATTAATAAGCATTGCCAATGGTGCCTTGCACTGAAGTGGGATCAAACGATGGTATGTAATTTTTTTCAAGAAAATCTCTTAAGGCTAACAGGGTTTTCTATGATGACATTTAGTTTAAAAAATTAAAATCGGCCATCGATTTGTTCCTAAGCTGTCCTAACTATTTCTAAAAGCATTAATAAGCATTGCCAATGGTGCCATGCAATGAAGTGGGACCAAATGATGATATGTGATTTTTTTCAAGAAAATCTCTTAAGGCTAACAGGGTGTTCTATGATGACATTTAGTTTAAAAAATTAAAATCGGCCATCGATTTGTTTCTATGCTGTCCTAACTATTTCTAAAGGCAATTATAAGTATTGCCAATGGTGCCATGCAATGAAGTGGGACCAAATGATGATATGTGATTTTTTTCAAGAAAATCTCTTGAGGCTAGCAGGGTGTTCTATGATGACATTTAGTTTAAAAAATTAAAATCGGCCTTCGATTTGTTCCTAAGCTGTCCTAACTATTTCTAAAAGCATTATTAAGCATTGCCAATGGTGCCATGCAATGAAGTGGGACCAAATGATGATATGTGATTTTTTTCAAGAAAATCTCTTGAGGCTAGCAGGGTGTTCTATGATGACATTTAGTTTAAACAATTAAAATCGGCCGTCGATTTGTTCCTAAGCTGTCCTAACTATTTCTAAAAGCATTAATAAGCATTGCCAATGGTGCCTTGCACTGAAGTGGGATCAAACGATGGTATGTAATTTTTTTCAAGAAAATCTCTTAAGGCTAACAGGGTGTTCTATGATGACATTTAGTTTAAAAAATTAAAATCGGCCATCGATTTGTTTCTATGCTGTCCTAACTATTTCTAAAAGCATTAATAAGCATTGCCAATGGTGCCATGCAATGAAGTGGGACCAAATGATGATATGTGATTTTTTTCAAGAAAATCTCTTGAGGCTAGCAGGGTGTTCTATGATGACATTTAGTTTAAAAAATTAAAATCGGCCGTCGATTTCTTCCTAAGCTGTCCTAACTATTTCTAAAAGCATTAATAAGCATTGCCAATGGTGCCTTGCACTGAAGTGGGATCAAACGATGATATGTGATTTTTTTCAAGAAAATCTCTTGAGGCTAGCAGGGTGTTCTATGATGACATTTAGTTTAAACAATTAAAATCGGCCGTCGATTTGTTCCTAAGCTGTCCTAACTATTTCTAAAAGCATTAATAAGCATTGCCAATGGTGCCTTGCACTGAAGTGGGATCAAACGATGGTATGTAATTTTTTTCAAGAAAATCTCTTAAGGCTAACAGGGTGTTCTATGATGACATTTAGTTTAAAAAATTAAAATCGGCCTTCGATTTGTTCCTAAGCTGTCCTAACTATTTCTAAAAGCATTATTAAGCATTGCCAATGGTGCCATGCAATGAAGTGGGACCAAATGATGATATGTGATTTTTTTCAAGAAAATCTCTTGAGGCTAGCAGGGTGTTCTATGATGACATTTAGTTTAAAAAATTAAAATCTGCCTTCGATTTGTTCCTAAGCTGTCCTAACTATTTCTAAAAGCATTATTAAGCATTGCCAATGGTGCCATGCAATGAAGTGGGACCAAATGATGATATGTGATTTTTTTCAAGAAAATCTCTTGAGGCTAGCAGGGTGTTCTATGATGACATTTAGTTTAAAAAATTAAAATCTGCCTTCGATTTGTTCCTAAGCTGTCCTAACTATTTCTAAAAGCATTATTAAGCATTGCCAATGGTGCCATGCAATGAAGTGGGACCAAATGATGATATGTGATTTTTTTCAAGAAAATCTCTTGAGGCTAGCAGGGTGTTCTATGATGACATTTAGTTTAAAAAATTAAAATCTGCCTTCGATTTGTTCCTAAGCTGTCCTAACTATTTCTAAAAGCATTAATAAGCATTGCCAATGGTGCCATGCAATGAAGTGGGACCAAATGATGATATGTGATTTTTTTCAAGAAAATCTCTTGAGGCTAGCAGGGTGTTCTATGATGACATTTAGTTTAAAAAATTAAAATATGCCTTCGATTTGTTCCTAAGCTGTCCTAACTATTTCTAAAAGCATTATTAAGCATTGCCAATGGTGCCATGCAATGAAGTGGGACCAAATGATGATATGTGATTTTTTTCAAGAAAATCTCTTGAGGCTAGCAGGGTGTTCTATGATGACATTTAGTTTAACAAATTAAAATCTGCCTTCGATTTGTTCCTAAGCTGTCCTAACTATTTCTAAAAGCATTATTAAGCATTGCCAATGGTGCCATGCAATGAAGTGGGACCAAATGATGATATGTGATTTTTTTCAAGAAAATCTCTTGAGGCTAGCAGGGTGTTCTATGATGACATTTAGTTTAAAAAATTAAAATCTGCCTTCGATTTGTTCCTAAGCTGTCCTAACTATTTCTAAAAGCATTATTAAGCATTGCCAATGGTGCCATGCAATGAAGTGGGACCAAATGATGATATGTGATTTTTTTCAAGAAAATCTCTTGAGGCTAGCAGGGTGTTCTATGATGACATTTAGTTTAAAAAATTAAAATCGGCCGTCGATTTGTTCCTAAGCTGTCCTAACTATTTCTAAAAGCATTAATAAGCATTGCCAATGGTGCCTTGCACTGAAGTGGGATCAAACGATGGTATGTAATTTTTTTCAAGAAAATCTCTTAAGGCTAACAGGGTGTTCTATGATGACATTTAGTTTAAAAAATTAAAATCGGCCATCGATTTGTTTCTATGCTGTCCTAACTATTTCTAAAAGCAATTATAAGTATTGCCAATGGTGCCATGCAATGAAGTGGGACCAAATGATGATATGTGATTTTTTTCAAGAAAATCTCTTGAGGCTAGCAGGGTGTTCTATGATGACATTTAGTTTAAAAAATTAAAATCGGCCTTTGATTTGTTCCTAAGCTGTCCTAACTATTTCTAAAAGCATTATTAAGCATTGCCAATGGTGCCATGCAATGAAGTGGGACCAAATGATGATATGTGATTTTTTTCAAGAAAATCTCTTGAGGCTAGCAGGGTGTTCTATGATGACATTTAGTTTAAACAATTAAAATCGGCCGTCGATTTGTTCCTAAGCTGTCCTAACTATTTCTAAAAGCATTAATAAGCATTGCCAATGGTGCCTTGCACTGAAGTGGGATCAAACGATGGTATGTAATTTTTTTCAAGAAAATCTCTTAAGGCTAACAGGGTTTTCTATGATGACATTTAGTTTAAAAAATTAAAATCGGCCATCGATTTGTTCCTAAGCTGTCCTAACTATTTCTAAAAGCATTAATAAGCATTGCCAATGGTGCCATGCAATGAAGTGGGACCAAATGATGATATGTGATTTTTTTCAAGAAAATCTCTTAAGGCTAACAGGGTGTTCTATGATGACATTTAGTTTAAAAAATTAAAATCGGCCATCGATTTGTTTCTATGCTGTCCTAACTATTTCTAAAGGCAATTATAAGTATTGCCAATGGTGCCATGCAATGAAGTGGGACCAAATGATGATATGTGATTTTTTTCAAGAAAATCTCTTGAGGCTAGCAGGGTGTTCTATGATGACATTTAGTTTAAAAAATTAAAATCGGCCTTCGATTTGTTCCTAAGCTGTCCTAACTATTTCTAAAAGCATTATTAAGCATTGCCAATGGTGCCATGCAATGAAGTGGGACCAAATGATGATATGTGATTTTTTTCAAGAAAATCTCTTGAGGCTAGCAGGGTGTTCTATGATGACATTTAGTTTAAACAATTAAAATCGGCCGTCGATTTGTTCCTAAGCTGTCCTAACTATTTCTAAAAGCATTAATAAGCATTGCCAATGGTGCCTTGCACTGAAGTGGGATCAAACGATGGTATGTAATTTTTTTCAAGAAAATCTCTTAAGGCTAACAGGGTGTTCTATGATGACATTTAGTTTAAAAAATTAAAATCGGCCATCGATTTGTTTCTATGCTGTCCTAACTATTTCTAAAAGCATTAATAAGCATTGCCAATGGTGCCATGCAATGAAGTGGGACCAAATGATGATATGTGATTTTTTTCAAGAAAATCTCTTGAGGCTAGCAGGGTGTTCTATGATGACATTTAGTTTAAAAAATTAAAATCGGCCGTCGATTTCTTCCTAAGCTGTCCTAACTATTTCTAAAAGCATTAATAAGCATTGCCAATGGTGCCTTGCACTGAAGTGGGATCAAACGATGATATGTGATTTTTTTCAAGAAAATCTCTTGAGGCTAGCAGGGTGTTCTATGATGACATTTAGTTTAAACAATTAAAATCGGCCGTCGATTTGTTCCTAAGCTGTCCTAACTATTTCTAAAAGCATTAATAAGCATTGCCAATGGTGCCTTGCACTGAAGTGGGATCAAACGATGGTATGTAATTTTTTTCAAGAAAATCTCTTAAGGCTAACAGGGTGTTCTATGATGACATTTAGTTTAAAAAATTAAAATCGGCCTTCGATTTGTTCCTAAGCTGTCCTAACTATTTCTAAAAGCATTATTAAGCATTGCCAATGGTGCCATGCAATGAAGTGGGACCAAATGATGATATGTGATTTTTTTCAAGAAAATCTCTTGAGGCTAGCAGGGTGTTCTATGATGACATTTAGTTTAAACAATTAAAATCGGCCGTCGATTTGTTCCTAAGCTGTCCTAACTATTTCTAAAAGCATTATTAAGCATTGCCAATGGTGCCATGCAATGAAGTGGGACCAAATGATGATATGTGATTTTTTTCAAGAAAATCTCTTGAGGCTAGCAGGGTGTTCTATGATGACATTTAGTTTAAACAATTAAAATCGGCCGTCGATTTGTTCCTAAGCTGTCCTAACTATTTCTAAAAGCATTAATAAGCATTGCCAATGGTGCCTTGCACTGAAGTGGGATCAAACGATGGTATGTAATTTTTTTCAAGAAAATCTCTTAAGGCTAACAGGGTGTTCTATGATGACATTTAGTTTAAAAAATTAAAATCGGCCTTCGATTTGTTCCTAAGCTGTCCTAACTATTTCTAAAAGCATTATTAAGCATTGCCAATGGTGCCATGCAATGAAGTGGGACCAAATGATGATATGTGATTTTTTTCAAGAAAATCTCTTGAGGCTAGCAGGGTGTTCTATGATGACATTTAGTTTAAACAATTAAAATCGGCCGTCGATTTGTTCCTAAGCTGTCCTAACTATTTCTAAAAGCATTAATAAGCATTGCCAATGGTGCCTTGCACTGAAGTGGGATCAAACGATGGTATGTAATTTTTTTCAAGAAAATCTCTTAAGGCTAACAGGGTGTTCTATGATGACATTTAGTTTAAAAAATTAAAATCGGCCATCGATTTGTTTCTATGCTGTCCTAACTATTTCTAAAAGCAATTATAAGTATTGCCAATGGTGCCATGCAATGAAGTGGGACCAAATGATGATATGTGATTTTTTTCAAGAAAATCTCTTGAGGCTAGCAGGGTGTTCTATGATGACATTTAGTTTAAAAAATTAAAATCGGCCTTCGATTTGTTCCTAAGCTGTCCTAACTATTTCTAAAAGCATTAATAAGCATTGCCAATGGTGCCTTGCACTGAAGTGGGATCAAACGATGGTATGTAATTTTTTTCAAGAAAATCTCTTAAGGCTAGCAGGGTGTTCTATGATGACATTTAGTTTAAAAAATTAAAATCGGCCTTCGATTTGTTCCTAAGCTGTCCTAACTATTTCTAAAAGCATTATTAAGCATTGCCAATGGTGCCATGCAATGAAGTGGGACCAAATGATGATATGTGATTTTTTTCAAGAAAATCTCTTGAGGCTAGCAGGGTGTTCTATGATGACATTTAGTTTAAACAATTAAAATCGGCCGTCGATTTGTTCCTAAGCTGTCCTAACTATTTCTAAAAGCATTAATAAGCATTGCCAATGGTGCCTTGCACTGAAGTGGGATCAAACGATGGTATGTAATTTTTTTCAAGAAAATCTCTTAAGGCTAACAGGGTGTTCTATGATGACATTTAGTTTAAAAAATTAAAATCGGCCATCGATTTGTTCCTAAGCTGTCCTAACTATTTCTAAAAGCATTATTAAGCATTGCCAATGGTGCCATGCAATGAAGTGGGACCAAATGATGATATGTGATTTTTTTCAAGAAAATCTCTTGAGGCTAGCAGGGTCTTCTATGATGACATTTAGTTTAAACAATTAAAATCGGCCGTCGATTTGTTCCTAAGCTGTCCTAACTATTTCTAAAAGCATTAATAAGCATTGCCAATGGTGCCTTGCACTGAAGTGGGATCAAACGATGGTATGTAATTTTTTTCAAGAAAATCTCTTAAGGCTAGCAGGGTGTTCTATGATGACATTTAGTTTAAAAAATTAAAATCGGCCTTCGATTTGTTCCTAAGCTGTCCTAACTATTTCTAAAAGCATTATTAAGCATTGCCAATGGTGCCATGCAATGAAGTGGGACCAAATGATGATATGTGATTTTTTTCAAGAAAATCTCTTGAGGCTAGCAGGGTGTTCTATGATGACATTTAGTTTAAACAATTAAAATCGGCCGTCGATTTGTTCCTAAGCTGTCCTAACTATTTCTAAAAGCATTAATAAGCATTGCCAATGGTGCCTTGCACTGAAGTGGGATCAAACGATGGTATGTAATTTTTTTCAAGAAAATCTCTTAAGGCTAACAGGGTGTTCTATGATGACATTTAGTTTAAAAAATTAAAATCGGCCATCGATTTGTTTCTATGCTGTCCTAACTATTTCTAAAAGCAATTATAAGTATTGCCAATGGTGCCATGCAATGAAGTGGGACCAAATGATGATATGTGATTTTTTTCAAGAAAATCTCTTGAGGCTAGCAGGGTGTTCTATGATGACATTTAGTTTAAAAAATTAAAATCGGCCTTCGATTTGTTCCTAAGCTGTCCTAACTATTTCTAAAAGCATTATTAAGCATTGCCAATGGTGCCATGCAATGAAGTGGGACCAAATGATGATATGTGATTTTTTTCAAGAAAATCTCTTGAGGCTAGCAGGGTGTTCTATGATGACATTTAGTTTAAACAATTAAAATCGGCCGTCGATTTGTTCCTAAGCTGTCCTAACTATTTCTAAAAGCATTAATAAGCATTGCCAATGGTGCCTTGCACTGAAGTGGGATCAAACGATGGTATGTAATTTTTTTCAAGAAAATCTCTTAAGGCTAACAGGGTGTTCTATGATGACATTTAGTTTAAAAAATTAAAATCGGCCATCGATTTGTTTCTATGCTGTCCTAACTATTTCTAAAAGCATTAATAAGCATTGCCAATGGTGCCATGCAATGAAGTGGGACCAAATGATGATATGTGATTTTTTTCAAGAAAATCTCTTGAGGCTAGCAGGGTGTTCTATGATGACATTTAGTTTAAAAAATTAAAATCGGCCTTCGATTTGTTCCTAAGCTGTCCTAACTATTTCTAAAAGCATTAATAAGCATTGCCAATGGTGCCATGCAATGAAGTGGGACCAAATGATGATATGTGATTTTTTTCAAGAAAATCTCTTGAGGCTAGCAGGGTGTTCTATGATGACATTTAGTTTAAAAAATTAAAATCTGCCTTCGATTTGTTCCTAAGCTATCCTAACTATTTCTAAAAGCATTATTAAGCATTGCCAATGGTGCCATGCAATGAAGTGGGACCAAATGATGATATGTGATTTTTTTCAAGAAAATCTCTTGAGGCTTCGATTTGTTCCTAAGCTGTCCTAACTATTTCTAAAAGCATTAATAAGCATTGCCAATGGTGCCATGCAATGAAGTGGGACCAAATGATGATATGTGATTTTTTTCAAGAAAATCTCTTGAGGCTAGCAGGGTGTTCTATAATGACATTTAGTTTAAAAAATTAAAATCGGCCGTCGATTTGTTCCTAAGCTGTCCTAACTATTTCTAAAAGCATTAATAAGCATTGCCAATGGTGCCTTGCACTGAAGTGGGATCAAACGATGGTATGTAATTTTTTTCAAGAAAATCTCTTAAGGCTAACAGGGTGTTCTATGATGACATTTAGTTTAAAAAATTAAAATCGGCCATCGATTTGTTTCTATGCTGTCCTAACTATTTCTAAAAGCATTAATAAGCATTGCCAATGGTGCCATGCAATGAAGTGGGACCAAATGATGATATGTGATTTTTTTCAAGAAAATCTCTTGAGGCTAGCAGGGTGTTCTATGATGACATTTAGTTTAAAAAATTAAAATCGGCCTTCGATTTGTTCCTAAGCTGTCCTAACTATTTCTAAAAGCATTATTAAGCATTGCCAATGGTGCCATGCAATGAAGTGGGACCAAATGATGATATGTGATTTTTTTCAAGAAAATCTCTTGAGGCTAGCAGGGTGTTCTATGATGACATTTAGTTTAAAAAATTAAAATCTGCCTTCGATTTGTTCCTAAGCTGTCCTAACTATTTCTAAAAGCATTAATAAGCATTGCCAATGGTGCCATGCAATGAAGTGGGACCAAATGATGATATGTGATTTTTTTCAAGAAAATCTGTTGAGGCTAGCAGGGTGTTCTATGATGACATTTAGTTTAAAAAATTAAAATCGGCCTTCGATTTGTTCCTAAGCTGTCCTAACTATTTCTAAAAGCATTATTAAGCATTGCCAATGGTGCCATGCAATGAAGTGGGACCAAATGATGATATGTGATTTTTTTCAAGAAAATCTCTTGAGGCTAGCAGGGTGTTCTATGATGACATTTAGTTTAAAAAATTAAAATCGGCCTTCGATTTGTTCCTAAGCTGTCCTAACTATTTCTAAAAGCATTAATAAGCATTGCCAATGGTGCCATGCAATGAAGTGGGACCAAATGATGACATGTGATTTTTTTCAAGAAAATCTCTTGAGGCTAGCAGGGTGTTCTATGATGACATTTAGTTTAAAAAATTAAAATCGGCCTTCGATTTGTTCCTAAGCTGTCCTAACTATTTCTAAAAGCATTATTAAGCATTGCCAATGGTGCCATGCAATGAAGTGGGACCAAATGATGATATGTGATTTTTTTCAAGAAAATCTCTTGAGGCTAGCAGGGTGTTCTATGATGACATTTAGTTTAAACAATTAAAATCGGCCGTCGATTTGTTCCTAAGCTGTCCTAACTATTTCTAAAAGCATTAATAAGCATTGCCAATGGTGCCTTGCACTGAAGTGGGATCAAACGATGGTATGTAATTTTTTTCAAGAAAGTCTCTTAAGGCTAACAGGGTGTTCTATGATGACATTTAGTTTAAAAAATTAAAATCGGCCTTCGATTTGTTCCTAAGCTGTCCTAACTATTTCTAAAAGCATTATTAAGCATTGCCAATGGTGCCATGCAATGAAGTGGGACCAAATGATGATATGTGATTTTTTTCAAGAAAATCTCTTGAGGCTAGCAGGGTGTTCTATGATGACATTTAGTTTAAAAAATTAAAATCGGCCTTCGATTTGTTCCTAAGCTGTCCAAACTATTTCTAAAAGCAATTATAAGTATTGCCAATGGTGCCATGCAATGAAGTGGGACCAAATGATGATATGTGATTTTTTTCAAGAAAATCTCTTGAGGCTAGCAGGGTGTTCTATGATGACATTTAGTTTAAAAAATTAAAATCGGCCGTCGATTTGTTCCTAAGCTCTCCTAACTATTTCTAAAAGCATTATTAAGCATTGCCAATGGTGCCATGCAATGAAGTGGGACCAAATGATGATATGTGATTTTTTTCAAGAAAATCTCTTGAGGCTAGCAGGGTGTTCTATGATGACATTTAGTTTAAAAAATTAAAATCGGCCTTCGATTTGTTCCTAAGCTGTCCCAACTATTTCTAAAAGCATTATTAAGCATTGCCAATGGTGCCATGCAATGAAGTGGGACCAAATGATGATATGTGATTTTTTTCAAGAAAATCTCTTGAGGCTAGCAGGGTGTTCTATGATGACATTTAGTTTAAAAAATTAAAATCTGCCTTCGATTTGTTCCTAAGCTGTCCTAACTATTTCTAAAAGCATTAATAAGCATTGCCAATGGTGCCATGCAATGAAGTGGGACCAAATGATGATATGTGATTTTTTTCAAGAAAATCTCTTGAGGCTAGCAGGGTGTTCTATGATGACATTTAGTTTAAAAAATTAAAATCGGCCTTCGATTTGTTCCTAAGCTGTCCAAACTATTTCTAAAAGCATTAATAAGCATTGCCAATGTTGCCATGCAATGAAGTGGGACCAAATGATGATATGTGATTTTTTTCAAGAAAATCTCTTGAGGCTAGCAGGGTGTTCTATGATGACATTTAGTTTAAAAAATTAAAATCTGCCTTCGATTTGTTCCTAAGCTGTCCTAACTATTTCTAAAAGCATTAATTAACATAGCCAATGGTGCCTTGCAATGAAGTGGGACCAAATGATGATATGTAATTTTTTTCAAGAAAATCTCTTGAGGCTAACAGGTCTATGATGACATTTAGTTCAAAAAATTAAAATCGGCCGTCGATTTGTTCCAAAGCTGTCCAAACTATTTCTAGAAGCATTAATAAGCATTGCCAATAGTGCCTTGCACTGAAGTGGGATCAAACGATGTTATGTAGTTTTTTTCAAGAAAATCTCTTGAGGCTAGCAGGGTGTTCTATGATGAGATTTAGTTCAAAAAATTAAAATCGGCCGTCGATTTGTTCCTAACATGTTCTAAATATTTCTAAAAGCATTAATAAGCATTGCCAATGGTGCCATTCAATGAAGTGGGACCAAGTGATGATATGTAATTTTTTTCAAGAAAATCTCATGAGGCTAACAGGGTGTTCTACGATGACATTTAGTTTAAAAAATTAAAATCGTCCTTCGATTTGTTCCTAAGCTGTCCTAACTATTTCTAAAAGCATTAATAAACATAGCCAATGGTGCCATGCAATGAAGTGGGACCAAATGATGTTATGTAATTTTTTTCAAGAAAATCTCTTGAGGCTAACAGGGTGTTCTATGATGACATTTAGTTCAAAAAATTAAAATCGGCCGTCGATTTGTTCCAAAGCTGTCCTAACTATTTCTAGAAGCAATGATAAGCATTGCCAATAATGCCTTGCACTGAAGTGGGATCAAACGATGTTATGTAGTTTTTTTCAAGAAAATCTCTTGAGGCTGACGGGGTGTTCTATGATGACATTTAGTTTAAAAAATTAAAATCGGCCTTCGATTTGTTCCTAAGCTGTCCTAACTATTTCTAAAAGCATTAATAAGCATTGCCAATGGTGCTATGCAATGAAGTGGGACCAAATGATGATATGTAATTTTTTTCAAGAAAATCTCTTGAGGCTAACAGGGTGTTCTATGATGACATTTAGTTCAAAAAATTAAAATCGGCCGTCGATTTGTTCCTAAGCTGTCCTAACTATTTCTAAAAGCATTAATAAGCATTGCCAATGGTGCCATGCAATGAAGTGGGACCAAATGATGATATGTAATTTTTTTCAAGAAAATCTCTTGAGGCTAACAGGGTGTTCTATGATGACATTTAGTTTAAAAAATTAAAATCTGCCATCGATTTGTTCCTAAGCTGTCCTAACTATTTCTAAAAGCATTAATAAGCATTGCCAATGGTGCCATGCAATGAAGTGGGACCAAATGATGATATGTAATTTTTTTCAAGAAAATCTCTTGAGGCTAACAGGGTGTTCTATGATGACATTTAGTTCAAAAAATTAAAATCGGCCGTCGATTTGTTCCTAAGCTGTCCTAACTATTTCTAAAAGCATTAATAAGCATTGCCAATGGTGCCATTCAATGAAGTGGGACCAAGTGATGATATGTAATTTTTTTCAAGAAAATCTCATGAGGCTAACAGGGTGTTCTATGATGACATTTAGTTCAAAAAATTAAAATCGGCCGTCGATTTGTTCCTAAGCTGTCCTAACTATTTCTAAAAGCATTAATAAGCATTGCCAATGGTGCCATGCAATGAAGTGGGACCAAATGATGATATGTAATTTTTTTCAAGAAAATCTCTTGAGGCTAACAGGGTGTTCTATGATGACATTTAGTTTAAAAAATTAAAATCTGCCATCGATTTGTTCCTAAGCTGTCCTAACTATTTCTAAAAGCATTAATAAACATAGCCAATGGTGCCATGCAATGAAGTGGGACCAAATGATGTTATGTAATTTTTTTCAAGAAAATCTCTTGAGGCTAACAGGGTGTTCTATGATGACATTTAGTTCAAAAAATTAAAATCGGCCGTCGATTTGTTCCAAAGCTGTCCAAACTATTTCTAGAAGCATTAATAAGCATTGCCAATAGTGCCTTGCACTGAAGTGGGATCAAACGATGTTATGTAGTTTTTTTCAAGAAAATCTCTTGAGGCTAGCAGGGTGTTCTATGATGACATTTAGTTCAAAAAATTAAAATCGGCCGTCGATTTGTTCCTAACATGTTCTAAATATTTCTAAAAGCATTAATAAGCATTGCCAATGGTGCCATTCAATGAAGTGGGACCAAGTGATGATATGTAATTTTTTCAAGAAAATCTCATGAGGCTAACAGGGTGTTCTACGATGACATTTAGTTTAAAAAATTAAAATCGGCCTTCGATTTGTTCCTAAGCTGTCCTAACTATTTCTAAAAGCATTAATAAACATAGCCAATGGTGCCATGCAATGAAGTGGGACCAAATGATGTTATGTAATTTTTTTCAAGAAAATCTCTTGAGGCTAACAGGGTGTTCTACGATGACATTTAGTTTAAAAAATTAAAATCTGCCATCGATTTGTTTCTATGCTGTCCTAACTATTTCTAAAAGCAATTATAAGCATTGCCAATGGTGCCATGCAATGAAGTGGGACCAAATGATGACATTTAATTTTTTTCAATAGAATCTCTTGAGGCTAACAGGGTGTTCTATGATGACATTTAGTTTAAAAAATTAAAATCGGCCGTCGATTTGTTCCTAAGATGTCCTAAATATATCTAAAAGCATTAATAAGCATTGCCAATGGTGCCATTCAATGAAGTGGGACCAAGTGATGATATGTGATTTTTTTCAAGAAAATCTCTTGAGGCTAACAGGGTGTTCTATGATGACATTTAGTTTAAAAAATTAAAATCGGCCTTCGATTTGTTCCTAAGCTGTCCTAACTATTTCTAGAAGCATTAATAAGCATTGCCAATAGTGCCTTGCACTGAAGTGGGATCAAACGATGTTATGTAGTTTTTTTCAAGAAAATCTCTTGAGGCTAACAGGGTGTTCTATGATGACATTTAGTTTAAAAAATTTAAATCGGCCGTCGATTTTTTCCTAAGCTGTCCTAATTATTTCTAGAAGCATTAATAAGCATTGCCAATAGTGCCTTGCACTGAAGTGGGATCAAACGATGTTATGTAGTTTTTTTCAAGAAAATCTCTTGAGGCTAACAGGGTGTTTTATGATGACATTTAGTTTAAAAAATTAAAATCGGCCTTCGATTTGTTCCTAAGCTGTCCTAACTATTTCTAGAAGCATTAATAAGCATTGCCAATAGTGCCTTGCACTGAAGTGGGATCAAACGATGTTATGTAGTTTTTTTCAAGAAAATCTCTTGAGGCTAACAGGGTGTTCTATGATGACATTTAGTTTAAAAAATTAAAATCGGCCTTCGATTTTTTCCTAAGCTGTCCTAATTATTTCTAGAAGCATTAATAAGCATTGCCAATAGTGCCTTGCACTGAAGTGGGATCAAACGATGTTATGTAGTTTTTTTCAAGAAAATCTCTTGAGGCTAACAGGGTGTTTTATGATGACATTTAGTTTAAAAAATTAAAATCGGCCTTCGATTTGTTCCTAAGCTGTCCTAATTATTTCTAGAAGCATTAATAAGCATTGCCAATAGTGCCTTGCACTGAAGTGGGATCAAACGATGTTATGTAGTTTTTTTCAAGAAAATCTCTTGAGGCTAACAGGGTGTTCTATGATGACATTTAGTTTAAAAAATTAAAATCGGCCTTCGATTTGTTCCTAAGCTGTCCTAACTATTTCTAAAAGCATTAATAAGCATTGCCAATAGTGCCTTGCACTGAAGTGGGATCAAACGATGTTATGTAGTTTTTTTCAAGAAAATCTCTTGAGGCTAGCAGGGTGTTCTATGATGACATTTAGTTTAAAAAATTAAAATCGGCCGTCGATTTTTTCCTAAGCTGTCCTAATTATTTCTAGAAGCATTAATAAGCATTGCCAATAGTGCCTTGCACTGAAGTGGGATCAAACGATGTTATGTAATTTTTTCGAGAAAATCTCTTGAGGCTAACAGGGTGTTCTATGATGACATTTAGTTTAAAAAATTAAAATCGGCCGTCGATTTGTTCCTAACATGTCTTAAATATTTCTAAAAGCATTAATAAGCATTGCCAATGGTGCCATTCAATGAAGTGGGACCAAGTGATGATATGTAATTTTTTTCAAGAAAATCTCTTAAGGCTAACAGGGTGTTCTACGATGACATTTAGTTTAAAAAATTAAAATCGGCCTTCGATTTGTTCCAAAGCTGTCCTAACTATTTCTAGAAGCATTAATAAGCATTGCCAATAGTGTCTTACACTGAAGTGGGATCAAACGATGTTATGTAGTTTTTTTCAAGAAAATCTCTTGAGGCTAACAGGGTGTTATATGATAACATTTAGTTCAAAAAAATGAAAATCGGCCGTCGATTTGTTCCTAAGATGTCCTAAATATATCTAAAAGCATTAATAAGCATTGCCAATGGTGCCATTCAATGAAGTGGGACCAAGTGATGATATGTGATTTTTTTCAAGAAAATCTCTTGAGGCTAACAGGGTGTTCTACGATGACATTTAGTTTAAAAAATTAAAATCGGCCTTCGATTTGTTCCTAAGCTGTCCTAACTATTTCTAGAAGCATTAATAAGAATTTCCAATAGTGCCTTGCACTGAAGTGGGATCAAACGATGTTATGTAATTTTTTTCAAGAAAATCTCTTATGGCTAACAGGGTGTTCTATGATGACATTTAGTTTAAAAAATTAAAATCGGCCTTCGATTTGTTCCAAAGCTGTCCTAACTATTTCTAGAAGCATTAATAAGCATTGCCAATAGTGCCTTGCACTGAAGTGGGATCAAACGATGTTGTGTAATTTTTTTCAAGAAAATCTCTTGAGGCTAACAGGGTGTTCTATGATGACATTTAGTTTAAAAAATTAAAATCGGCCGTCGATTTTTCCTAAGCTGTCCTAATTATTTCTAGAAGCATTAATAAGCATTGCCAATAGTGCCTTGCACTGAAGTGGGATCAAACGATGGTGTGTAATTTTTTTCAAGAAAATCTCTTGAGGCTAACAGGGTGTTCTATGATGACATTTAGTTTAAAAAATTAAAATCGGCCGTCGATTTGTTCCTAACATGTCCTAAATATTTCTAAAAGCATTAATAAGCATTGCCAATGATGCCTTGCACTGAAGTGGGATCAAACGATGGTATGTAATTTTTTTCAAGAAAATCTCTTGAGGCTAACAGGGTGTTCTATGATGACATTTAGTTTAAAAAATTAAAATCGGCCTTCGAATTGTTCCTAAGCTGTCCTAACTATTTCTAAAAGCATTAATAAGCATTGCCAATGGTGCCATGCAATGAAGTGGGATCAAACGATGATATGTAATTTTTTTCAAGAAAATCTCTTGAGGCTAACAGGGTGTTCTATGATGACATTTAGTTTAAAAAATTAAAATCGGCCTTCGATTTGTTCCTAAGCTGTCCTAACTATTTCTAAAAGCATTAATAAGCATTGCCAATGGTGCCATGCAATGAAGTGGAATCAAACGATGATATGTAATTTTTTTCAAGAAAATCTCTTGAGGCTAGCAGGGTGTTCTATGATGACATTTAGTTTAAAAAATTAAAATCGGTCGTCGATTTGTACCTAAGCTGTCCTAACTATTTCTAAAAGCATTAATAAGCATTACCAATGGTGCCTTGCACTGAAGTGGGATCAAACGATGTTATGTAATTTTTTTCAAGAAAATCTCTTGAGGCTAACAGGGTGTTCTATGATGACATTTAGTTTAAAAAATTAAAATCGGCCTTCGATTTGTTCCTAAGCTGTCCTAACTATTTCTAAAAGCATTAATAAGCATTGCCAATGGTGCCATGCAATGAAGTGGGATCAAACGATGATATGTAATTTTTTTCAAGAAAATCTCTTGAGGCTAACAGGGTGTTCTATGATGACATTTAATTTAAAAAATTTAAATCGGCCTTCGATTTGTTCCTAAGCTGTCCTAACTATTTCTAAAAGCATTAATAAGCATTGCCAATGGTGCCATGCAATGAAGTGGGATCAAACGATGATATGTAATTTTTTTCAAGAAAATCTCTTGAGGCTAACAGGGTGTTCTATGATGACATTTAGTTTAAAAAATTAAAATCGGCCTTCGATTTGTTCCTAAGCTGTCCTAACTATTTCTAAAAGCATTAATAAGCATTGCCAATGGTGCCATGCAATGAAGTGGGATCAAACGATGATATGTAATTTTTTTCAAGAAAATCTCTTGAGGCTAACAGGGTGTTCTATGATGACATTTAGTTTAAAAAATTAAAATCGGCCTTCGATTTGTTCCTAAGCTGTCCTAACTATTTCTAAAAGCATTAATAAGCATTGCCAATGGTGCCATTCAATGAAGTGGGACTAAGTGATGATATGTCATTTTTTTCAAGAAAATCTCTTGAGGCTAACAGGGTGTTCTATGATGACATTTAGTTTAAAAAATTAAAATCGGCCGTCGATTTTTTCCTAAGCTTTCCTAATTATTTCTAGAAGCATTAATAAGCATTGCCAATAGTGCCTTGCACTGAAGTGGGATCAAACGATGTTATGTAGTTTTTTTCAAGAAAATCTCTTGAGGCTAACAGGGTGTTCTATGATGACATTTAGTTTAAAAAATTAAAATCGGCCGTCGATTTTTTCCTAAGCTGTCCTAATTATTTCTAGAAGCATTAATAAGCATTGCCAATAGTGCCTTGCACTGAAGTGGGATCAAACGATGTTATGTAATTTTTTCGAGAAAATCTTTTGAGGCTAACAGGGTGTTCTATGATGACATTTAGTTTAAAAAATTAAAATCGGCCGTCGATTTGTTCCTAACATGTCCTAAATATTTCTAAAAGCATTAATAAGCATTGCCAATGGTGCCATGCAATGAAGTGGGACCAAGTGATGATATGTAATTTTTTTCAAGAAAATCTCTTAAGGCTAACAGGGTGTTCTACGATGACATTTAGTTTAAAAAATTAAAATCGGCCTTCGATTTGTTCCAAAGCTGTCCTAACTATTTCTAGAAGCATTAATAAGCATTGCCAATAGTGCCTTACACTAAAGTGGGATCAAACGATGTTATGTAGTTTTTTTCAAGAAAATCTCTTGAGGCTAACAGGGTGTTATATGATAACATTTAGTTCAAAAAAATGAAAATCGGCCGTCGATTTGTTCCTAAGATGTCCTAAATATATCTAAAAGCATTAATAAGCATTGCCAATGGTGCCATTCAATGAAGTGGGACCAAGTGATGATATGTAATTTTTTTCAAGAAAATCTCTTGAGGCTAACAGGGTGTTCTACGATGACATTTAGTTTAAAAAATTAAAATCGGCCTTCGATTTGTTCCTAAGCTACCCTAACTATTTCTAGAAGCATTAATAAGAATTTCCAATAGTGCCTTGCACTGAAGTGGGATCAAACGATGTTATGTAATTTTTTTCAAGAAAATCTCTTATGGCTAACAGGGTGTTCTATGATGACATTTAGTTTAAAAAATTAAAATCGGCCTTCGATTTGTTCCAAAGCTGTCCTAACTATTTCTAGAAGCATTAATAAGCATTGCCAATAGTGCCTTGCCCTGAAGTGGGATCAAACGATGTTGTGTAATTTTTTTCAAGAAAATCTCTTGAGGCTAACAGGGTGTTCTATGATGACATTTAGTTTAAAAAATTAAAATCGGCCGTCGATTTGTTCCTAAGATGTCCTAAATATATCTAAAAGCATTAATAAGCATTGCCAATGGTGCCATTCAATGAAGTGAAACCAAGTGATGATATGTCATTTTTTTCAAGAAAATCCCTTGAGGCTAACAGGGTGTTCTATGATGACATTTAGTTTAAAAAATTAAAATCGGCCGTCGATTTTTCCTAAGCTGTCCTAATTATTTCTAGAAGCATTAATAAGCATTGCCAATAGTGCCTTGCACTGAAGTGGGATCAAACGATGGTGTGTAATTTTTTTCAAGAAAATCTCTTGAGGCTAACAGGGTGTTCTATGATGACATTTAGTTTAAAAAATTAAAATCGGCCTTCGAATTGTTCCTAAGCTGTCCTAACTATTTCTAAAAGCATTAATAAGCATTGCCAATGGTGCCATGCAATGAAGTGGGATCAAACGATGATATGTAATTTTTTTCAAGAAAATCTCTTGAGGCTAACAGGGTGTTCTATGATGACATTTAGTTTAAAAAATTAAAATCGGCCGTCGATTTGTTCCTAACATGTCCTAAATATTTCTAAAAGCATTAATAAGCATTGCCAATGATGCCTTGCACTGAAGTGGGATCAAACGATGGTATGTAATTTTTTTCAAGAAAATCTCTTGAGGCTAACAGGGTGTTCTATGATGACATTTAGTTTAAAAAATTAAAATCGGCCTTCGAATTTTTCCTAAGCTGTCCTAACTATTTCTAAAAGCATTAATAAGCATTGCCAATGGTGCCATGCAATGAAGTGGGATCAAACGATGATATGTAATTTTTTTCAAGAAAATCTCTTGAGGCTAACAGGGTGTTCTATGATGACATTTAGTTTAAAAAATTAAAATCGGCCTTCGATTTGTTCCTAAGCTGTCCTAACTATTTCTAAAAGCATTAATAAGCATTGCCAATGGTGCCATGCAATGAAGTGGAATCAAACGATGATATGTAATTTTTTTCAAGAAAATCTCTTGAGGCTAGCAGGGTGTTCTATGATGACATTTAGTTTAAAAAATTAAAATCGGTCGTCGATTTGTTCCTAAGCTGTCCTAACTATTTCTAAAAGCATTAATAAGCATTACCAATGGTGCCTTGCACTGAAGTGGGATCAAACGATGTTATGTAATTTTTTTTCAAGAAAATCTCTTGAGGCTAACAGGGTGTTCTATGATGACATTTAGTTTAAAAAATTTAAATCGGCCTTCGATTTGTTCCTAAGCTGTCCTAACTATTTCTAAAAGCATTAATAAGCATTGCCAATGGTGCCATGCAATGAAGTGGGATCAAACGATGATATGTAATTTTTTTCAAGAAAATCTCTTGAGGCTAACAGGGTGTTCTATGATGACATTTAGTTTAAAAAATTAAAATCGGCCTTCGATTTGTTCCTAAGCTGTCCTAACTATTTCTAAAAGCATTAATAAGCATTGCCAATGGTGCCATGCAATGAAGTGGGATCAAACGATGATATGTAATTTTTTTCAAGAAAATCTCTTGAGGCTAACAGGGTGTTCTATGATGACATTTAGTTTAAAAATTAAAATCGGCCTTCGATTTGTTCCTAAGCTGTCCTAACTATTTCTAGAAGCATTAATAAGCATTGCCAATGGTGCCTTGCACTGAAGTGGGATCAAACGATGGTGTGTAATTTTTTTCAAGAAAATCTCTTGAGGCTAGCAGGGTGTTCTATGATGACATTTAGTTTAAAAAATTAAAATCGGCCGTTGATTTGTTCCTAAGCTGTCCTAACTATTTCTAAAAGCATTAATAAGCATTGCCAATGGTGCCATGCAATGAAGTGGGATCAAACGATGGTATGTAATTTTTTTCAAGAAAATCTCTTGAGGCTAGCAGGGTGTTCTATGATGACATTTAGTTTAAAAAATTAAAATCGGCCTTCGATTTGTTCCTAAGCTGTCCTAACTATTTCTAAAAGCATTAATAAGCATTGCCAATGGTGCCATGCAATGAAGTGGGATCAAACGATGATATGTAATTTTTTTCAAGAAAATCTCTTGAGGCTAACAGGGTGTTCTATGATGACATTTAGTTTAAAAAATTAAAATCGGCCTTCGATTTGTTCCTAAGCTGTCCTAACTATTTCTAAAAGCATTAATAAGCATTGCCAATGGTGCCTTGCACTGAAGTGGGATCAAACGATGGTGTGTAATTTTTTTCAAGAAAATCTCTTGAGGCTAGCAGGGTGTTCTATGATGACATTTAGTTTAAAAAATTAAAATCGGCCTTCGATTTGTTCCTAAGCTGTCCTAACTATTTCTAGAAGCATTAATAAGCATTGCCAATAATGCCTTGCACTGAAGTGGGATCAAACGATGTTATGTAATTTTTTTCAAGAAAATCTCTTGAGGCTAACAGGGTGTTCTATGATGACATTTAGTTTAAAAAATTAAAATCGGCCGTCGATTTGTTCCTAACATGTCCTAAATATTTCTAAAAGCATTAATAAGCATTGCCAATGGTGCCATTCAATGAAGTGGGACCAAGTGATGATATGTAATTTTTTTCAAGAAAATCTCTTAAGGCTAACAGGGTGTTCTACGATGACATTTAGTTTAAAAAATTAAAATCGGCCTTCGATTTGTTCCAAAGCTGTCCTAACTATTTCTAGAAGCATTAATAAGCATTGCCAATAGTGCCTTACACTGAAGTGGGATCAAACGATGTTATGTAGTTTTTTTCAAGAAAATCTCTTGAGGCTAACAGGGTGTTATATGATAACATTTAGTTCAAAAAAATGAAAATCGGCCGTCGATTTGTTCCTAAGATGTCCTAAATATATCTAAAAGCATTAATAAGCATTGCCAATGGTGCCATTCAATGAAGTGGGACCAAGTGATGATATGTAATTTTTTTCAAGAAAATCTCTTGAGGCTAACAGGGTGTTCTACGATGACATTTAGTTTAAAAAATTAAAATCGGCCTTCGATTTGTTCCTAAGCTGTCCTAACTATTTCTAGAAGCATTAATAAGAATTTCCAATAGTGCCTTGCACTGAAGTGGGATCAAACGATGTTATGTAATTTTTTTCAAGAAAATCTCTTATGGCTAACAGGGTGTTCTATGATGACATTTAGTTTAAAAAATTAAAATCGGCCTTCGATTTGTTCCAAAGCTGTCCTAACTATTTCTAGAAGCATTAATAAGCATTGCCAATAGTGCCTTGCACTGAAGTGGGATCAAACGATGTTGTGTAATTTTTTTCAAGAAAATCTCTTGAGGCTAACAGGGTGTTCTATGATGACATTTAGTTTAAAAAATTAAAATCGGCCGTCGATTTGTTCCTAACATGTCCTAAATATTTCTAAAAGCATTAATAAGCATTGCCAATGATGCCTTGCAATGAAGTGGGACCAATTGATGATCTGTAATTTTTTTCAGGAAAATCTCTTGAGGCTAACAGGATGTTCTATGATGACATTTAGTTTAAAAAATTAAAATCGGCCGTCGATTTGTTCCTAAGCTGTCCTAACTATAGACTAGTAGAAATATTCCGTTGTTGGTTGTTTGACCTCAATCGAAAACATTTAGGGACAGTATGACCGATTTCCCTCACAATTAGCAGACGTTTGCCGAAATAGTCAATTGGTTTCTGTCCATGCGAGCAACATTCGAATGAACTCAAAGTGTCCTTACTCCTTTCAGAATGCGGGTTTCTCTTGAAAGGATTTGTTCATTTAGATTTGATGACACTGTGTAAATTTTTCTAAATTGTCCAATATTTCATCGATCAAGAATTTGCTTCTCGTTTCGCACAAGTGATCTTTCCTAATTATTATTATTATGGCTGAGCGCCATGCGGGCGTTAAAGCTACCTAACAGTGCGACCTATATATTTCTGTTAAACTCTGGAACCTACTTAGTTAACCGTTCAATTGATATTCAGGCTCCTAATGATCCTGATAACATCTGTGGACTCTAGCTGCATCACTTCGTGTGGACTCAATGTTCTCCTACCTCCTACCCACATATTTTCACAGGACATGTTTCGCTGTTCCCACTTCTATGTCACAGAAGCATGTCACACTTAAACTCATGTGGTATCTTCAGGGAATATGCCTTTTGAGGAAGTCGGTTAGTAGCCTCAACTTTCGGTTTCATAAATACGTGGAACTCTTTGACTCTACTTGACGAAGGTGATATAAATATATTTCCCTGTCCTAGATTTTTACCTATCCTCCCAGCGCCTTACCACTGATTTGAGATGACCCTTAATGCCCTCGAAGGTGGGCAATAGGCCAATTACACCGAGAGGTCCACGCAAGCAGTCATCTGGAGGCTCATTCGCCACAATTCCAGTGTGCCCCTAGCTAGGACCGTCGATAGAAGACGTATAAACACCATAAACATAAAACTATGCCGTATCGGGTAGTACCTAGATCAAACTCTTTATGATGGGTTTTATATGCGATCTAAAACAAAATTTACCTGAAAAGACTTGCTTATTTCTGTTTTTTATTGCAAAACAAAATGACAAATTTTACAATTTGCCCAATAAATTATATTAACCAATGAAACTCGGTATTCATTGGTGTTTTTGGCCATTGATCAAAATATTAACAAAACGACATAGCAAAATATTTTTGGGTCGCTATAACTACGAATCTGAGGTAAAAAGAATTAAATTCAAAGAGACCTAAACGTGGATAACAGAACTAAACGTAGAACCTAATATCGATTCAGACAACCTCCTGGCACTGCTGAATTAAAATTTCGCGTATCCATCACATATAAACATTTTTTACAGCACATCAATCGTTGGAACACTGAGGCATTGAACATCAAAGTTAGCAGGACTATCTTCGAGATTATAGCGCAGCTGCTTTTATAACTAAAATACACTAGATTAAAATTTGTAATCTAGTGTATTTTAATCTATAAGCTAAAAACCTAATTAAACTAGGCTCCGCTTTAATGTTGTATCAAATTTTAAATAGATAATGAAATGTATGCCGCGTCAATGATAACGAATTTGAAAGTCACTTTGTCTTATCAAAATTGACAACGGTTTAGAATAAAAATATTTAGTACCAAGTGCAAACTCAACAAAACATATTCATAATATTGATTGAAATATGGCTACTCTGGACCCCACACCTTTGAATAACCAGGAAGTCGATAAAAAGGATGAAAAAAACAGTTGTTGGAATTTACAAGATCCAGAATGGATAAAATCTGCCTATAAATTTTCATGTTAAGTGCTAATTCTAAATTCTTAATGTTGTTATCTTAATTAATTTTTGTTAAATAGTTTCAGATTCGATTTATGTACATTACGATCTACTTGTTTGGCTTGTAAATGTTAGTTTAAATGTGTTGACCGCATAGATTTTTGTTTTTATTGTATCGCTGTATATTTAAGTTTATAGATGAGGAAATTTTGCAAACCGATTGGAATTTGAGGTGTACCGTTGAAGAAATCTATCATCACAGTTTTGAAGGTCAAGTATATTGTATACGATTTTATCGTCGATTGGCGCGTAACTCAATTCAAGGCGTATTAAATCGATCGTATTACGTAAAACTGGGGTATGTGATCGAAAATTTAAAATACAAAATGGTATGGAAATCAAAACCAACTTACTTTTTACGCATCGACTCAAATATAATTGAAAAAAGGGTGGGTATGGTGAATAAACAGTTTATATACAATTCTTATATAGATTTGTATTTTAGAAAAATCTTATGTATAACCTTCAAAGATTTAATATTTTACAATTTGTAACGGTTGGCTTGGGTCTATCCGACGCCACATGGCACACTGTATACCGAGATTAACTATCAGTGGCTAGGGAGGGATCTTTTCCGCACAGTATAGCGTCGGATGCCATTTATTACAAAAACAAAAAAAAAATATTTTTAACTAGTGTGCCCACGCCTTAATTTTGGTTCGTCATAACGCAAATATCCACCAAGGTCATCCCATCTTTAAGCTAACCCTGTTACCACATGCTTATCTCTAGGCGTATCAATGAAGAATATCGCGAACCGTGCATGTACATTAGTATTTAAAAAAAATGAGATATGTACTAATAATAATTACAATAAAAAAAAACCAACAAAAAAAAAAACATTACAAAATACGTCACCCATACGATACTTAACAAGGCAGCATCCGGACGGTGTCCATTCACGATGATGAGGCCAATACACACCCAAACTCAATGCGGATATAGAAGCTAGTTGGCGTCTCTTTGATCAATGGAGGTTGTTTCCAAGTATTCACGACGTATGTATTTTCTTAATATGCTGCTTCCCGTTTAACTCCGGTTTGAAAGATTTTTGATGTAATTTTTGTTATGACTATTACACGCGATAGATGCTTGCTGTATTCACTTTGTACATATACTATGCCTTAATATCAATGCATAGGTGAATCCAGTTAAAATAGACCCAATATGTGATTATTATTGGTTAATCTTGACGGTCTGGGCAAAGATTCTCACGTCAACACAAAAAAAAAAATCGTAGTTCACACCTTATTATAAATGTTATCTTTTATTTATTAGACATATATATATTGATTGATAATTTATTGTTCAGTTATAAAATTCACATACATTTTCTTTCAAGTGCTACAATTATTTTTACCAACACTGTAAAGTTATCACATTGATTAAACTTTATTTAAGTAAATTTAAATTAACAGTGCTTTTTTAACAAAACTTCATCTTTATTTAATGTTACAGATATTTTTCTCGGCATTAAATTCACTTAAACTTTTTATATACAGTTTTATTTTTATTTTTAAGTGTTACAATTATTTTGTTCCTTTCTATAGGAAATTTATAATTCTACCTTATGCAATGCTTTTACAAAACAGAATTCATTTTTTTTTTGTAAGTTTAATTTATACAGGGCGTTAGCACCCTTTTATTTTTTTTTTTCTTAAATATCCAATTTTTTTTTAAACTATGCTACGCTTGTAGCCAAAACTTTAATTTTTTTTATTTTTTTATTTTTTTCAACAATTTTTATTTAAACAAAATGCACCTTCTGACTTTTCTTCATTGAATGCCCTTTTTCGAGATTTTTCTCAAACTTTACATTTTTTTTCCCGCTAATCTGTTTTTTAATTCGTTTCCCCCCTCCATCCAACAAACTCTTTTTCTAATTTTAATTTATTTGTGTTCAATATAAGGTAACTAGCCCGACAACAATTTGCGCGCCAACACGGAATTAGTACATGCTCTCTCTGAAATCAAACAAAACTGCAGAAATAACTGCCCTATCACTTTCAATAGCATTGGATTGCATCAATTTGGACTTTAGTGACGTTTGTCTACATTTATAATATTTTTATTTTATTCGGTACAATCGACTTAGGTATATTTACAACCACTAACAAAAAAATGATTAAATTGATTGCGCATCGATGATTACAGTGCACCAAGTAAGCAAGTGTTACATATAGTGAATGGTTACAAATTGATTGAAAATACCAATAAGATGCATGTTAATTGGATGTACATTGAAAATGTGGAAATTTTCGAATTTGCGGCACAAACGACCAAAGAGCAGATTTCGTTGATCGATAATTCATTTTTAAGAATAAAATCCGAAACATCTCTATATATTACAAAAGAATTTGTTTGGCATAAGCTACAAGGTGAATTTATCGATGTAGATACGCTAGCAATGGATATTTGCGCAGAAGAGTGGCGTCATAATGATTTATTCCAAGATTTCAGTATCGAAGAGGTTTTACATGTGGACTTGGCTAACAAAGATTATCGGGATTCATACTATAACGGATATCTCGACGGGTACATAAAAATATTGCTGAGTAAATGGTATCCAGATTTATTAACCGATAATCAATTTCAGTATCTACTACCAGAACGAAATAACATTTTAGTTCATTATTTCATAAATCAATTTCGATATCAAATATCGTCACTTTATGCTGTGTATACAAACGAGGCTAAATATTACGAAAATTATGATATACCATTAAAAATTCCATCGAGTAAAGAAATTAGTTTGACAGGCCTTGATCCCGATCCTGACACATTAAAAAATTTGTTACCTCAATATGGTGTAATTCATTTCAGTTTGACGAATTATGCGCATTTTACTCATTCAATTTTTTGCTTTCTATTAAATCACCCTAGTCTTGAACAAGCATACCTTATCAATTTTGAAAAGGAGTTTACATTTCAAACACCGGCTAACATATTACCAATTCAAATTAATATATTTCCAATGGAGCGACGTTCAATTGTGATTCGTATACAAAATTGCAACAACCGTAATGTCTTGAAATTGGAACATTTTTTAGAATATTTAAAAAAATTATTTAACGATGCAGCAATGCAAAAAAATATCCTATTGTCCATTACATTTGATGATTGTGACTGCCTTAAAGATTGTTCAGTTATCGGGTCGCTTAGTACAGTATTCCAATCAATTTCGCTTGCATATTCGAATTTTTCTGCGGCACAATTAAACACTTTGTCTGGCTCATTGACGGAACGAAGTAAAATAAGATTTAATAATTGTGATGAACTAAATGATCAAATCGTGTTCAAATTTGTATCTAATTCGGCTATTGAAATAGAGGTAAGCGTAATAGTCACCCAGAGAAAATATTTAGTTTGTAATTTATTTATATTACAGAATTTATACATCGAAGGAAGTAATTTGTGCACACCACTTTTATTTTTCCAGCTCGCTGAGCACCTATTGGAGAAAGAAAAAAACAAAGGTATCAATACGATTAATGGAGCAAGATTTCGTCATTGTGGGGGCTTTTTGCCGAATGATAAATTTAAATCGATTTTACCTTTATTGACATTTTTTCGAGCCGATGATTCAATTCAAATTAGTTCGAGATTCGCTAAAAGTTCGGAATTTGTTCTAGACCCTTATTATCTTATTAATGGCTTACCGCAAGATGAACCGCCACCATTTGATTATGACTGAACATGTGTTTACCTAGATTATATTAATGTACATATTATTATTCGCGGCTTTGACACGTAAATTATTTCAATAAATAATTTTAAATCAATTAGTTAATTAATTATATTTATTTGTACTTATTGTTCAATTATAATACACATAGTTTTTATTTTGCTAGCTTTTATTTAATTAAGAGGTGAACTTAGTTATAGCATGTTTGGGTCATATCTCGCAACTGATTATTAAAACATTTCCTTATAACCAATTGAGCTGAAATTTTGCACACACCGTTGGTTCTGGTGGCAATTTAGTACTCAGTATTGTGATATGTCCAAATTGACCGCCGGCCTAAGATGGAGGATTACCTTTTTTTACCCTTAAGCATGTCGAAAAATATAATTGTGATCATATATGTGCGATCTATGCCTACAATTTTCTTAATTTTATTTAATTCATTCAAGTTTCCAAAATGTTATATGGTTGCTAAAATATATTTAACCTATATCTACGGATGCGTATTGAACGGATAATACTTTAGAGGCTAGTATACTTTTGAACTTGAACATCATTTTTTTGTTGATTAATCTAGATAGATACTGTTTGCAACATATGATTTTCCTTCTTGTTTTATAAAGTTGATACTTCGTTGGGAGGGGTTTGATTTATATTAATGAATATTGTTCCGAATTTGTTTGACCATAATCAAAAGATGGCGTGCTTTGCTTCGAGCCATTGGTTAAAAAAAATGAGGAAACATTTAGAGTGTTTAGTAAGTAATTAAATTGGTGGCGAGTTACCAGCGGAAAGGGTATACCAATTACACCATCAATTGGGCCATTGATGTTAGTAAGCTGTGTTTTTTGCTTCGTTCTTAGTTATTTTTTTATACTTAGCATAATTGTTCCCTTGTTGTCTGGTGTAAATGATGAAATAAAAGAGAATTTTATTTGGCTTTGACTCTGTATTTCGATTGTATCTTCTATTTACAGGCTGCTGTCCTTTTTCTTAACTGATTGACTCTTAAATTGTATTGCTGACTAGTCTCCTCCATTTACCGACCCTTCTTCTTATACAAAATTTGGTGACCAAAAAATCACCGAATTTTCCCCCACAATTCTACATTATTTCAATTTAATTAAAATTTGTTTTATTATTTTTAACCTAATTTGAAACGATTTTTTTTATTTTTGTTATGTAATCGGCAAAAATGCTAATTGAAATTTATGGAAAATTTTCGTATCACCTACATTTTCATGAATATATTATTTCGATATGCCGGTGTCAGAAATCTCAAGTGGTGTACTATAAATTTATTTTTATATTGATTTTCGCTTGTATTCGCCCAAGCAGACATACGATTGTTTGGGTGCCTAATGCCTATACAAAACGACTATGTAATATTAGAAACAATAAAATTAGTTTGCGAATTGGAAAATAATTTGGGAACGGGGTTCCTTAAAGTTAATTTTATTATTACAAATGAAAAAAGATAATGAATGCCAATTGACGTTCATTACACTCCTTTATCAATAAAGACCCAAGGGCTTGGAGGACCAGTATACACACAAGCATTTTGAAGCCCAAATGCCACCCTTCAGTAGCGTTTTTGGTTCTTACCTGATGCTGGTTTGTGGAGTAGTGTACGTTCCATAGTTTGGTGGTCGAATCTGTCGAATAATTATCCTCGATTAGTTCGGCCAGTTAATTGATATTTACAAGAACTTTTAAGTATTCATCAACTTTCTCGATAGGAACAAATGCAAGCGCTGCTACCATAGTTGCACTTATTGCAAATTTTGAATTTGTGTCATAATGTATTTTATAACCAAGACGTGGTACAGACTCTGCTTATAATGAAAATAGCAGCATTTAATTTTATATGCCATAAACATAATTTGCAATGCGTTAATTTCACCAATTTCAAAATCAATCATAATAGTATGTGGGTTTAACAGCGGCATGTAAGTTCTTGTTTTTTACTAGGCAGAAAAGCATATACTACAGGTATATTTATATCACAGTATAGTGCATGAATTGTGAAAACCTGATAAAAAATTTGGGGCCATACCTCAAATGTTCCATAATCGTACCACTGTTGACCCCCAACTAGGATTCGAAGAAATTCTTGATTGGCAAATCCTATGATTTTTTTTTTTTCACAATTTGGCCCATTATCAAATTTTTCATTTTCATTGGAATTATAAAAGAGAGCAACTTTTTGAAGTCATTATAATAGTATCAGGAATTCCAAATTCAGATTTTTTGGTATTAACTGGTGACGTGGATGAACTGGATTGATGGTCTCTTCGGATGATGCGTCTGACAGAGCATTCCAGAGGCATCCTTGCTGCTGCTGGGGTGGACATTTTTAAAGCTTCGTGTGCTAATATTTGCTGCCTCATTCATATCGTTGACGAATTAGCTCTTTCTATCACAAGCTTTATATAGACCAAACACAAACTCTTCATAAACAGGCCACTGTTTATCCTTTTCGGTCCGACAATACCTTAATAATGCAGTTATTTTTGTTTTTTGGCCCGCTAGGTGATACAACAATTTTTTTTTTTAATCTGCCACAATAAATGAAATGTATATTTTGTGCCTGATTCTTCTGGAACAATTCTTCTTGCCCAATTATTATTACACAATTATTGTTAAACAATGAAATGTTACTGAATTTTCTCGAACAATTATTCATGAACATTATATTTCGATGCGGTCATGATTTAAAATTATTCTCAAAAATTTTGGCTTAAGCTATAGTGTACATATGTTGACAAAATATCGGCACGCGCCGATACTCCATAAACAAAAAGAGAATAATTGTCCTAGAAAAATTATGTGAGAAGAATTACCTGAAAAGAATTGTATGAGAAAAATGGTTTGAGAATAATTGTGTAAGATAAAATGTTCGAGAAGAATCGCCTAGAAATCCGCAAGTAGTGTCTGGTAAAGAATCGGCGAATTTGCAGAGAGAACCATTCAAGGCCACAGTAAATAATGTTATTACGTTGAAACAGGTAAATTTCTAAATACTTTTATTTCATACTATACAGAAATTCAATGTATAAGGTTTCTCAAAACGGAATCCCGGAATCTCGTTTTTGTCTCAAACATGTGATCGAGAAATCCGGTTTTCGATTTTACTTTTTTACATACTTTTAAAACCTCGATTTAAGAGCCTAATTGGAGATTGGCCTGTCTCTGTTTTCCGATTGTCCGTTAGATCCTAATGTAGAAAGTATAAATATCCATACATTTATCCATAAATAGTATTTCCAAGTCAAATTCAGGCCGATTAGGAATGAACTTGGTTATTAATAAACCAATTATGATGAAATTCAGAATGCATGATGGAAATAGGATCCTATGATGAGTTTTGGACGAAGTTCTGGAATATGGCCAATTAGAAAGTATTTTGCCATTTCCTAACCGATTATAATGAAATGGGGTTCTAAAATGATGTTTATACATGAAGTTTTGAAAAAAGCTCAATAAAGAAGGTAATTGGCTGTTTCTTTACCGATTTCATGTCGTATATCGAATTTCATCAAAATCGCGATTTAGAAATAACCGCGTTTCTAAATAATTGGCCATATTTCAGAACCCTTTCTAAAAATCGGGTTTCATCATAATCGGCTATAATAAACAGTAATGTTCCTTCCTAACTGACTATATCCCACTACTTCTTCTAAATAGGAGAATCGCATTTTCTTGCTTCTTTCTAATTGGCTATATCTCAGAGCTTCATCTAAAACTCATCTTGGAATCCCATTTCCTTCATCTATCCTGAATTTTAATACACGGGAAGTTTTTCCTAAAAGACAAAACAAATATTTTAGGATTTTTTTTAGGAAAAACTTCACGCGTGTATGGAGATATGTGAAGTATTTCCTATTCCTAGATAAATATGAAAGTGTTAGTGTAAATAATACATAAAATTCATATTAAACAGAAATTTAATGTTTTTACTCGTTTATTACGTTTCTTGCTGAAAAAAAATATTACTTATAAAACATTAATACGTTATATTAGGTGTTCAAGTAGAAACTTGGCTTTTTTTGGTCAAATTCAATTTTATTGAAAATATACTTGCTATACACAAAGGTTAATTATCGAAATATTCACCATTGCTATCTCTGAATGCCCTCGCGATAGAAATTTGGTTGTTTGGAGTTTGTTTTAATGCACCTGGACGTGGATCGTCCTTAAGGCTAAAATTGCCGCCACAAAATCTTGCAAACCATTTTTTTACTGTTGAATGACTCATAGAATGTTCACTTAAAATTCGAATTAATCAATTCCATAGCTTGAGCAGCATTTTTTATTCATTTGAAAACAGAATGGAATGTAATGACGTAAATGTTGCTATCGACACTCACGGAATGACAGCTTGTAAATGACTCAAACTGTTGTTTTTGTCTCAAAAACTGTAACAGAAAATATAATTTTTGAAAATTCTATGGTCCCAGGTACTTAGGATTGACGATTTTTGAATATTGTAAAGAGAATTATCGTATATCGAGTTTAATTTTTTAATTATGCCATCTGCTAATAAAGTTTTGGTTTCAAATGTAGTTCATTTAAATGATTAAAGATAAAAGTTTAAACTATAGAAAATTTGATCAAATTCTAGGGTTTATAACATTCCCCATGTAAATGCCACACAGATCCTTTTAATTTTTTTTTTCCTAGGGATATAGGACACAAAGATACAAAAATTAAATTAAAAAATCTTTTTTGATAATTTAAATAATTGTTATTTCAATTTTTTTGTTTTTAAACGTTACAATATATTTTATGTATGTATCTAATAAAATTATATTATAATAACTAAAAAACTAAATAATCCATTATAAAAAAGTTTATAAAAAAATATTGCGGACATTTTCAATCATTTAACCTTCATCCGTCCCTCAAAATCAATAACACTAAAGTTCCTCGAGGCCAAAATGGACCCATACGAATTTACGTCAAAAACCATATTATTTTATTTTAATTTTTAATTTTATTAATTAAAATAAAACAATTAATGGGAGAATACTAATTATATGTCTATAAAATTACTATAATGGGCCAATTTTGACCCCGAGGATATTTAGTGTTACTTATTTTACTGCGGTGTAACGGTAAATCGGAAATTATTAAATTTTTGTATAATACTTATTTAGAACATATTAGACAAAGTCACTAAGTTACATATATGTGATGTTTGTACTTATCAAGATTTTCAAAAAAGAAAGTGCATTTGGGTCGAAATGAACCCGAGGGACGGAAGAAGGTTAAATGTTCTTCAAGTCTTTTGGGTTACATGGCCATTCTGAAGTCTTACGGCAATTTTAAAGCCACTTTGAAAAATTCGATGTCCTCATTATTAGGCATAAAGGGAAACATTGACTGAATGTCCTTAATTTTCTCTTTAGAAATCATACCAGGGGTATTTAGCATTGCCACTCTTGGTAACTTGCTGATATTTGAGGTTTTTGTTCTTCGATTTCCTTGTACCATCAGAGGTATTGACGTGTATTGTTCACTTTCAATATAATTTTTTTTTTCAATTTAACAACAAAATTGTCAATCTTTTCGTAAAATAGCTCAGTAGTTGCCAAGGTAAAATTAACGCTTTAAAAATTAAGCTCAATGCTTGCTTTATTATAATTAAAGAAATCTGTTGATTTCATCTGCATCAATTTAAGTGATACGTTATCGTATCTCATTGCTGCAAGATGTCTGACAAGAGATACGGGGCTGTGATACTCGATCGATGTTTACTCGCCAAGAGTGATGTAGGAAAAGTGAATAAATACGTGAGCTCGTTACTTTTATAGTTTTTCCCAATCAATGTTATGATCCATTTGATATAGAACAAAAATAAAATAATATGAATTTTGCTTAGTTAACATTAACTTTATAGTTATAATTGTCCCATATCCATATTTTTAGGATATGCAATAATTAAATGTATTAAAATTTTTCCAATTTGTTAATTTTGTCCTAAATCCATATAAAATGGATGTAGGACACTTAAAAACAAAATCGAAATTATCAGATAATTTCATATAAAAATGTCCTATTTCACAGAAATTTGGTTTGTAGGACAATTAAGAACTGAAAAAATATTTTAAAAATACGTTTTTATGGTCTTTAAGACAAAATGAAAATACGCTATCTGGAAACATATTGGACTTAGGACAATTTTGATTAAAGATTCTGAAAGAACACAGTCGAATTAGTAGGAATCCACTCATAACTCATTTTCGCAAAAAGTCACGTGACGAAGTGTTTGCTCAAGAACCAATTAAGACTGAGATTATAAACTACAGGGTGGGCCATCTGTTGGTCCTTTTTTCAATCAATGAATGTTAGTACTTAATATTATCTGTTCTAAAAATTTCTTTGACATATGAAAAGTCAAAAATATGCCATTTATAATCATGGAGTCGCTAACAACACAACAACGCATTTTGATTGTCCAAATTTATTATGAAAATAATCGTTCGAAAACAACATTTCGTAAATTACGAAAGAGTTTTGGTCGGCATGGACGTCCTACTGAGCGTGCAATTGGCAAAATTATTGATCGTTTTGAAGAAACTAGTTCAGTAAAAGGTCGTAGACCATATCAACATGTTCATCTAGTTCGTACTCCTAATGTAGTGGCAGCTGGTTAGTGAAAGTGTTCGTAATGAACTAAGCACATCAACCAGGCATCGTTCACAAGAACTAAACATTTCACGAACCACATTACGATGCATTTTTCATGTTGATCTTCATTTGCGTCGATGAAAATTCAACTAACTGAAAAATTGAGGCCAGCAGACCATTTAAATCGTCGTCGTTTTGTTAATTGTATGTTTGAATCGGATTTAACACCACTAGATTATTTTTTGTGGGATTATTTGAAAGCTAAGGTTTATGCTAATCATCCACAAACAATTCAACAACTTGAAAAGAACATTCGAGCTAAAATTGAGGTCATTGATCCGCTTTTATTGGAAACGGTCATCGACAATTTTGATGTTCGGATACAGGCCTGTAGACGAAGCCGTGGTGGGCATATAAACGATATTGTTTTTCATACATAAATGGCATAGAACCACCTTTCATTATCAATAAAAAATGTTGACTTTTCATCCCAATATGTGTTTTATTCGCAAGAGGACTAACAGATGGTTACCCTGTAACGCCGGAGACCTTATTGATCTTAATTAAAGAGACTTTTGTCCAAGATCAATAGTAATCAAAAACAGAAACAAAGAGTCGGCTGAGAATAAAAGCTGCTAATTTTCCCTTATTATGACAATCCTACTTCCAAAATTTAATAAAGCGGACCGACGAAAGGAGCACTGAAACCTAATTATATCAGTGATAGTTATATACCGCTTGCCCGTCACGCGAAATAACTAGGTTTAGAAGTAAACATCAGCAATTGAAAATTCTAGCAACACCTAGGATCATCTCTACAGTTATTCTCGGAACGGAACACCATTTTGAAAACGCAGAATATCTGAAGCGGAGGCTGGACCTTCACTTACCATTATTGTAGATTACTTTCTACATTTAAGAGAAAGGTCATCCCTACCATTTATGCTCCAGCTAAGGTTTCGAACAACGATAAATCGGATTCGAAAGAATTACAAAATCAAAGGACGGATTCATTAAATTCAACTGAGTTAGATCGCTAGGGTACGGTGGAAGAACCACAAAATACGAATAATATGAAAAGGGTTCCATTAAAAAAAAGGCGAGGAGTAAGACCGTAACTACACAAACTCAGGGGTGAGAGGGAAAGAGTTGTTCAAAAGTCTGCGTGTTTGGTTGGAAATTAATTGTAATATACAAAATTTATTTTCAATAAATCAGTATGTACAGCGCATATTTTGACGACATACTTTTTTCCTGTATTCATTTACTGGAAAAAAGTTGAAATTTTCGATATATAGCACTAGAACAAAATTTATATCAATTTCAGTGAATTAACGCATAGTTTGAAATCATACTTTTAAAAGATATAATAAGTACATATACATATTCGCGACTGTCGTTAATCTATGCGTTTAATACATACTCGTTCAAGACGGAATTTGGAGAACCAGTTAATCTTGTCTGTTTCTTAATCGATTATGATCAAATTCGAATTGTACGATCGAAAAAGGATTGTAAAATGATTTCTAGATTTAGTTCTAGAATATGGTCAATAGAGATGGAACTTGGCTGTTTCTTAACCGATTATAGTGAATACTCACATTTTTAAATTTTTTAAAACACTTGTTAAATATTTCGCAAAATATTTAACAATACATATTCAACAATATCTACTATTTAACAAGTGTTTTTAAAAAATTTAAAAATGTGTGTATTAAGTGTGGTTCGCCAAGTGCCTACGGCAAAAATAGTAAAAAGGATTATAGTGAAATTAGAGATTTACGATGAAAATGAGATTTTATAATGAGTTTTAGTTGAATTTGTGGAATATCGACAATAAGGGTGGAACTTGCATTTTTCTTAACCGATTTTGATGAAACTCGGCTTATACAAGCGATACAAGCGGGTTCTGAAATGATTTGTAGAAGGATTTCTGAAATATGGCCAATTAGGCCAATAAGTTTCCCTTAGAATGGCCGGTGCTTAGGAACTCCAGGAAAATTCCGGGAAACTCGATATATGATAATTCTCTATGGAATATTCAAAAGTCGTCAATACTAAGTGACTGGGACCACAGAATTTTTTAAAATTCATTTATTTTCTGTTAGAGTAGATCGTGGCCTACTCAAAATAAGTTTCCCTTAGAATGGCCGGTGCTTAGGAGCTCCAGGAAAATTCCAGGAAACTCGATATACGATAATTTTCTTGTGTAATATTTTCTACTTATAATTCTATTTCAGCTTACAAATTGCAAAGAATAAAAAAAAATTTATGATTTCTTATTGCGTAGTTTGGAATTTATTCACTAGTTCGCAGTTTTACTCATACTCTGAAATTTTTAGTTGTTGTTGTAGTTTTTTAGGAATATCTCGGAGTTTTAGGAAAATGTTCACAATCGTGAATTTTATCATAATTGGTTAATTAATAAACAAGTTTATTCCTAATCGGCCTGAACTAAATGACTTGAAAATACTATCATAATGGATAAATGTATGGCCAATCACCAATTAGGCTCTTAAACCGAAGTTTTACTGTAATATGTTATTTCTATGCCGTTAAATACTTTGTTAAATCAGTGTAAAAAAAAATCGGAAACTGGGAAATCCCAGGATTTCCCAGTGACACATTTGATACAGAAAACGAGACCCCAGAATTCCGGTTGAGAATCCCTAAATTTCCTATGCGGATTTTAGCCAAAAGACTATTAACACTAAAGAAATTGAAAACCGGGGAATTTCGAGAAATCCCGGGATTTCGTGGTCATACTTTTGAGACCGGGATCTCAGGAAAACGGGATTTCGGGATCCTCTTAGAGAAACCCTAATAAATACAATGTTTACATGATTAATTTAGGTCCAGAAAACGAATTATTACGGTTCAGAAAAATACCAGCAGAATTTTATTAATCTAATTATTAAAAAATGTTGAAGCATATAACTAAACCTTCTAAGTTTTATACATTTATGAAAAGTATTTTTTTCCCCCTTTGATACTACTGATCTCTACATTTAAAACTACATATATTCACCACTATTCTTTTTTTTTTCTTATTATTCATGACCAATTTATTTAATTTAAACGTTTTAAATTTTAATGCTACAAAAAATAACAAAAATATTATTATTTTATGTAACTATTTTAATTTAATATTAAAAATATGATGGTAAGAATACCATATTTTAATGTCTTTAAAAAGACAAAAGCAGCAAAACATTAAGTTTTCTTATTACAACAGCTTTTATTATTCTTATGCAAATGTTATGATGGAAATTATTTTTTTTTAGTTTTTAATTTTAAATAATTTTCATAAGACAAAAATTGATGGGTATTATTTTATAAGCAAACACAGAAATTATAATATTTAAGGTTCTTAGATATTATAAATTAAGACAATAGAATTTTAAGACAATACTGGAAGCAAAGTTTTCTATTACGGTCGTTCTTCCAAAAAAATAAAAATAAAAATCTAAGATTAAGTTAACAAGATTTGTAAATTTTAATTGTTTTACTTTTGTAGAAAAACAATTTAATGTTTAGTGAACCGGATGGTCATTGCTGTATATTGGGGTTTCCACATGTAAACCAACCCCTTATATAAAAATGATTTTCTTTGTAAATGATTATAAAAACAGATGGCGGCTTTACATTACAATACACTTCACCTCATCTAAAATTCATAACATTAATTCATCAGCGAACTTATATACCAACATAAAATCTTATTTTCACTGTGTTTTCAAGTTTTAATGACTTAATGGAAGACAGTTTATCATTATCAGACTAATAACAATAGTAATAATAATAATAATATTTTTTTATCCTTTTGTATATAATATCCTTGCACTTCTACATCCTTCGTAATATTTCTTGATTCCACAACACTACTGTATATACTAATTCACACAAAAAATATAAGAAATAAACAAAGAAACTTAACTTTTGATTACCTTCTCGTGAATAACGGAACATTTTATTCTCTTTTTTATGATTTCATTATAAAAAATAAAAAATAAAAATTATTTCATCCCTAATTTTCATATCGTCGTATCTCGTATCCAAGTAAAAACCAAAAAAAAAACTTTATGATAAAAAAGTCTGTGTGATTGTTTTTATGTTTTTCTTATATCTTGTATGTTTTAAGAGTTAACCTTCCTCCTCCAGTAAATATAGTATATAGTTATATATCTCATATGAACACTTGATCCGTTAATAATAATGGATTGGTTTGTCACATAATGTGCGATATAATGTTGAATGGAGTTTATGATTGGAAAATATGTGTTATCATAGAAACGATAAAAAATTATTTTAATTATATTATTCAAGTCACATATCTCGTGTAATATAATTTCGTTTATGTATCGCGTTTTTATTTTTACAGATATATAAAATGCACTAAAGTCGAAACAGGTTCAGCGTCTCGCCACTGAATGTCTTTCCCACTAATCATCATTTTCTCTAAGACTATAAACAAAATTAAAATAATTGTTTCCCAGAGTGTAATTTGATGCACCTAAATACATTTTAATAATTAATTATAGTACTAAAATGTACTAAAAATAGCTAAATTATGTTCGTATTTTACATTAGCTGTGTAATATTACACTACTAAATCAAATTATGCTCTAATTAATTATTCCGTCAAGACAAGGCTTTATTAAGGAATTAGAAACGAGGACAAAACCAAAATTTCCATAGTAAAACACATAAAACATATGGGAAATCACTTTTTTTCCTAAGACAAATTTGTAAATGAAAACGTTGCAAATTCTTAATTATGATTTCTGAAATATTTTCATAAATGTTTGAATTTCAACATATATAAATATCGTTTAAGTAAATCGTTTTCATTTTCTTGTAATAATTGGTTTATTTAAACCAAAATATAAAAAAAAGTTCATAACAACAGCGTTCTGGTCAAATTAAAAAAAAAGCTTACTACAAATCGTGTGCATTAAGCCAATATACATAGATGGCAGTGGGCAGTAAACATTTTGAAAAACCGTACCAAAAATCGCCACTTGGGGAAATTTAAGTTCAAAAATTGTAGGAAAAGCAAAACAAATTCTCAAAATATTAAGAACGTGCCATAATTTTGTGATTAAACAATTTTTTTCGTATTTTTCTGTATAAATCTGAGACATCTAACGTACACTAGTAAAACTAAAGATAAATGTAGCAAGTATTATTTTAATTCGTCAGAGCCAACTTTGATGTATTTTTCAATGAAAAACTTGAAGCTAAAAAACACCATTTTTACTATGGATTCCAATGGAAATTAGTGAAAAGTTATACCACTAAAAAAGCTTCAAAAAAATACGTCATAATGATTATGGCTCTATACTCTAGAAGGCTCTGATTACATACGAACGACTTTTTCCTATAAGAGTTAAGCGCTAAAGTCGCCATGGAATTTAGATGGCTGCTATCATTCGAGCTTTAGTATTCCCTTCCCTCAGTGACTATCGGGCAACTATCTCATTATTGGTTTTAACAGGATGGACTAGCCTGAAATACGGCTCTATACAACTGGGCTGAGTTAATGTGTTAATTGCACCATGCTCAGAATCAAACTGGCGGGGGGAGCGGGGGGGGGGGAGGGTCAGTCTCAAAACTAGCTCAGTCTCTAACAATGTATTCGGATACTTGGCGCCCTGCCGATTATGTAGCCTTATCTGTGCATTACGGTTCTCTAAACAGATGAACATTTTTCTCCGCTACTCTTGGGATTCTGATGGATGATTCAATTAAAAACAACGAAACGGCCGGAACTTGTTACGGCTTGAGGGATATCAGCTTCTAAGCCCGGTCCTGGCAGCCAGGATATTAAGGGGGACATAAGAAAAAATATTGCTGGTCCCTCTAATACTACCACTACTGGGGAGTTTGGAGGATAAGGCTGATTCACAAGCTTTGGCCGATAGGTTTAGTTCACTTTAACACTTTGGGAAAGGACAAAGGTTCTAACATAACCTGCGAAGGAGGGCATAAAAAAGCTCTTATGGGTTTAAAGGAAACATAGTTGGCAAACTGAACGATTAAAAAAAGGTAAGCTCGCTGGGGCAACGAGAAAGCTGTAGGAAACAGGGTGGTTTGTCTGGGGGCGCTGAGCCCGGAAGGCACAGATCACCTAACGATGCAAAAAATTTCGATGTTGCAGGAAACTGTAACAATGTCTTTCGGCGAGGTTCTTAAGAAGCAGCTGGGAGGAAATCCCGAGCTAATCTGAAGCGCGGGCTTGGAATCCTTGCGAAACCAAACGGTCCAAGTGAGATTTTGGAGATGCTCCGAATCGACAATCCGGATCTTTCAACCTCCAATTGGAAGATAGCAAAGCTGGAGGAGCCTAAGATTGACTATTGGTCAGCTATAATTTTTAAGAGAGGCTTTTGCTAGGACAAAAGATGTGATAAGCTTTGGTTTCGGGGTGCCACAATAAAGGTCTACTCCTACTGTCCGACTATCTAGGATGAGGCGGATAAGTATGAGTTCGCACAGGTAGGAGAGGATACTGAGCATGATATCCTGCCTGGTGGTGTTGGCCGGTAATGGATCGGAACATGCTCGAACGAGGTATGAAAAGACTCTCAGTGGATTCTGAGATGTCCAGATCCTTTAGGACACTATGGGTACTCCAGGAGAACTCGGTGTCAGACTCGCTTTTAGGTGGGAAACCGACACGACGGTGGTAGAGGCGAAGGCGTAGAATGATGCTGAGACTATTGCAGATCAATTTACACCGCTGCTCTTTTCCTCAAAGGAGCCATGAGTTATTGGAGACCAGGTTAAGTGACTCAGGGTCCCAAACCATAAAGTGATGATTGCTTGGAAGGAAGGTAAGATTCGTTCGTGCATTCTCACTAAAATTAATGGATGCTCAAAAGCGAACAGTTTGAGTCATGTGAACTTAAACCACATAATATGGGGATATACGGGTAAAAACGGGAGAAATAATTTACTCCTTGATTTTATTCTTATTACTATACATACAAATAGTATTTTGGGCATAACTTTACTTTTATAACAAGGTATCAACTTCTCTCATTTTTCATGTCTATACCGGTCCTTGGGTTAGCCACACTAACCTAACCTAACCTAAAAAAGTACTATAATGAATACTGTTAAAGGATACGTCTCTAAGCTAAACGCTAAAACGATTTAATTCAATTAAATCATTTAAATTCTATAAGTGTCGTTTTCGGCACATTCGCAATATCCGGACTGATAAACGAAAATACGCTATGCGTATACACATCTCTATTGCCCTCAATGGTTCACAGCACAAGTGACAGGAATGTTCCTTGACTAATATCACCTTAAGCTAAGCCTAACTGAGATTTAAATGTCTCCTTGGTTTCTATGAGTGCAGATATCTCCGGTCTTCAGTTGATGGAAATTTTTTAGAATATAAGTACTGATAAGGAAATTATAGGCGAAAACTTTATCACTTTATAAAAGTGCTAAAATTCGTTGACAAATAATCGTACTATCTTTATAGTATCGAATTTTTTTCTAGAATTTATTTGAGGGGTTCAGATCTAAATGTTCAAAATTATACAAGATTTTCGAAGTTTTTTGTATTGTTTTGGGTTTCTTGGCCATAAGCTGCTTTGTTCAATATTGCCTAATAGGATAAGATTTTCAGAACTATCAAGATGCTCGCGTTAACAAGATTTTGTTTTGGGTTTTACTTTTTAGGTGACGGTGTTGAGTGGTACATCTTGGCATCCACATATTTCAAAATATTCGTGTTTTAGAGATGCTTGAAACATTTGAAATTACTCAAAACATTTGAAATTATTCGATGATAGTTATTTACCAATGAAGTAGATGCGTTTAAAGTAACTGAATCACTCAATCCATTTATTGTAAAAGACATTTAACCATAAATCTTTGTATTTAACACTACAGACTGTATGCCGAAATCTGAACACCTGCAACAAATCAAATACAACTTTAAGAAGATAAACCATGCATGTTTATTTGGAAGTAGTGAATTGGGATAAGATTCTAAATGTAAGGGATGTGAATGAAAATGTCGACAAATTTTATGAGACATTACTGCAAGGCTTATTTGGACTCCATGTGCCTATTTCCAATAAATCACCAAGTAGTCTCCCTCCATGGTTCGATGGCCGGCTTACAAGTCTAAAAAATCGTTAATGAAATGCCTTTGCTAAAATGATGAAATCAAGTTTGGAAACAGACACGCTGTCCATTTTATAACACAGTGACGAATTTGATGTCTATTTCAATCACTCCTCCAGTCATATCTGAAAAAGACATTCTAACAGCTTTGAAGGGTTTTGGAGACGGTTGTGGGACAGCTGTTGTACTTTCGTCTCTATAAAAACGTTTGCGAATATATTGGTAAATCCGTTGTACAAACTGTTCAACCATTCCTTAATCACTACTGTGTTTCCCGCAAAATGGCAAATCTCTAAAAATAACTCCACTCTGTAAATCAGGCAAACGGGGTGACGTCACATGTTACAGAGGAATATCAACTGCATGATCAATTCCTAAATTATTTGAACTAGTTGTGTGCAACGCTTTTAAATCAACAATAATACGTCATAAATCTGTCAGCATGGGTTTATGCTTGGCAGGCCTACATCTACTAATCTGGTTGAATTCACCAGCCAAGTAATAAGGGAGATAGAAAAACATCGTTAAGTAGACGTAGCATCTAAAGTTTACTTGTAAATTTGTACCCATGAAAACATACGTCCTCTTCTGGATGCAGCTTTTATCGCAAACGTACTTTACTTGGCCACATCGATTCAGCTTTATATGGTTTATATGTAATTTAACATCAAGAATAAAAATGAAATTTAAAATGTCAAAATTCAATAAAAAGGTCTAAGGTCAATAATAATGCAAAACTTCAAAAAACAAGAAAAAAGTTCAAACACCTTGAGATTCAAGTAATTTATTGTACAGTGTTGAATATTACATGATTAAAGCTTAAATTTACGAAAAACTTGTAAGATCTGCCCTTGAATACTATAGGCAAACATACGTCGAAAATGTCAGAGGCAAGAACTAACTGTTCAAATGAAACTGTAATTAAAAGTGACACATTGAAATTAATAATAACTAGTTAGCTTTATTTTCTGTCAAATCTGTTTCCGTTTCCTTTGTGACACAACAACTGCAGTTTTACCATTCCTTCATCTGCTACCACCTCAATAGTTCTTCCTGGTTGCTTAGATTTTCCAAAGCGTACTAACACATAGTTTTCAATTTGAACATTGATGTTGTACTTTGGATCGAACGGTTTCGATTCTCAAATTAGTGGAAGCAGAGAACTTTTAATCTGAAGTATTGTTTCAGACTTTTGAATAAAGCAATGTGCACTCCCAGTTCCCTTAATTGTTCTTGCACTTGAATAACGTTCCGTTATAAGCTTATGGTTCTCTTACATCGATATCTTCTGAGATTACAAATAGGTAGGATCTGTTGTTCTGGGAAAGTTTTTTCTCGCATAATTGAAACATTTCTAGTGGTGTTGACGAGTACATCGTTTAACCACAGCCGATGCAGCATCGCATTCCGATTTTACATGTGCTGTAGCTGTAAAATGCTATTCCACTGTAACACTAAAGTCATCAGTATGGTAAAGTAGATTGATGAAGCTCATGTAGTTTTTGTATTGGGCACCACAACCATCAGATATGTGGTAAAATTTCTTGATCATATGATAGGCCTGCACCATTTTCCTAATTATTACAAACTCACGCAACACATGAAACGTTGTATGGTTATGTTTAAGACAGTCACTAATTTCCACATAAGTATGTTGCATTAGTTTTTGTTCAAGTTCGGAGTAATATTCAAGTACAAATGGGTGAACTGTTGCCTAAATGTTAGTCCAATGAAATCCTTGAACAGAGTTTTGAAGTAGAAAGGTATAATTTTGAGCGAAATCTACTTTCATAGTTTCGCTGCATTCTTTGATAACTGATCCCTTAAGCTCTTTGAAATACTGCTGTTGTAGCTCCATGACCTAGTGATGAGTTCAGATTTTAGGTAGTTGTTGCTTAAATCTTTCGATAAAAACTGCTGTTTCGTAAACTACTTGCTTTAGTGTAAGCTGTTTATTTTCCATCAACCACTCCCTTATCTTGACCTCTTCCTCTATGATTTTTCGGAATATTTGTCCGTATGCTTCTTGATTAGGGCAATGTTCACAGTTTCCAAACCAACCCATATTTGTTCCAGGTTGGCAAAGTAGTTATGCAAGAATATCTGATGCAGACAAATTGATCCCAAAAGCCTCAATAGATAGATTGAAATTTTCATGTATTATGCAAATACAAGTGTTATTGTAGCCATGTTTTCCTGGTCATGTGCATTTTTTTTTCCACTGGCGCTACATCCCGCATAGAGAGATTTGGCCGCTTCATTTGAAGTTTCGTAATCATTTTTTTTTTAACGGATAATGAGTGATTAATTCATTGATCCAACATTAACCAGCCATGATTTTTTCATCACCCGCCGGGAATCGAACCCGGGACCTCCGGGGCTTAAAGCAAGCATGCTAACCACTGTGCCACCGGGGCGGCAATGTGCATTGCTTGGGGCGTAATTTAGATGTTAAATTACACATAAAACATACTATAACACCTTAACTACATTTTTATGCAAAAATATGTGGTTGACTTTCGGCCTCAATTTTGACCTTGTTCTAAGTCGTAATTAAAAAAAGTAAAAAATTTGTGATTGCGGATATTCAATCTGAATAATTTAAGATATCAAAATTTTGAACATATACTTTGTCCGCAATCAATTTTTGAAAAAGTCGATTTTTTTTTTTTTTTAATATCTCCCCCACGATATGGGTGAGGTGAAAATTCTAAAAACCTAGTAATCTTAGCACTTTGTATATATGCAATCAAAAAAAAAGTTTGGAGACGATCAAAAATGTAAGTTTTCTGATTTTCTACACGGATTTTACTTATAACACAAATATTTTCTCAGCAACAACATCCAAAATTTGGTTTTAGCATGCATTCAAATTAATCCTGTTTGAAAGCTTTTGTTTAACCCTTATGTCTATGGTGGGTTACCCGGGTAACCTTTTCGACTTTAATCGATAAAATTTCTATTTTATCATTGGAATTTTGGCTCTAAGATCCAGGAATGCCAAAATCATTTAAATGTAAATATATTTTGATTTTAAAAGTAATCGTCCCTATTTTGGTACTTCAAATGTTTAACGGTTTACAAATTACACCTTTAAATCAATTACGGGTTACCCGGGTAACCTTACGCAAAATAGAAAAAAATAGAATTTTATTTCTTATACAAATGAAAAATTGGTTCTAAAATTCATTAACATTTCATTTTATGTACATATTTAAAAAATCAAGATAATAAAAATTTTAATTAAAAGAAAACCAAAAGTACATTTATTCGGAACAAGCAAGACACACATTTCGTTGTAAGAAGTGTTCATTAGAAATAGGAAGATTGTACATCGTACAGCATTTTCGAGTTTTCTGTTGGGTGTTGACTGTTGAGTTTTTGCAGATAATACATTCTCCTACTACTGTAATTCATCCCGAAACATCCCTTGGTGGGCTTGGCTTTCCAGCCGCTGATTAGAAATTGGTTTACCTAACATTCACTCTATCCCCGATTATGTTGAAAATTCTCTGATACAATTTGTAGTGCTTGATCTACTGTAATTAGAGGGCATCGCCAACTATATTCCACGGTCTTGTGGAAAATTCTTCGTCTGTGGGTTACGGCCTGAGATTGAGGATTATTTTCCCGGCAAATTATATTGGCAGCTAATGCTGTAATGTCAACTGTATTGAAAAAAAAACCTATGGGCTATCTCTGGGTTTTCCTTTTTATCGTGTGATTCGATTATATCTCGTTTATTGAGTGAGCCCGACGTTGCATCACGATGGTACATCGTCGATAAAAGTATAACGGCTTTCCTTTTTTCTAGGCACATACGAACGTAAGGTACAATTGTCTGAACTAAATCCAAATACCGATAACATCCCCGGACGCGATTTACATAGATGAAAGTATTTGTTTAGGTAAAAAAGGTTTGTTTGTTTACCGTACTAAAATTTGAAAGGCTCCATGACATTAAAAGCCGAGCTAAGGGCATTGTAGTAAAAATATTATCAGTCACTATATTCCTTCCAGATACTTTGAATTGGTAACACAAGTCTTTCACGACTCTTTCTCCCTGGTTTACTTCTCTACCTGAAGAAGATTTGGCGGTATAAATTTGTCCTGTAAGAGGATAAAAACTCCCTGAATCACAAACCCACCGAACTATTATCCAGTATTTTGCGGGTTTTGCTGGGATATATTGGGTAATCCGCGTTCTTCGCAGCTGCTTTGTCCTTTTCCAAACGTTCGTATCTGCTATTTACATTATCAAACAGCAAAACTTATTTTGCCAAAACCGGTTCAGTGACATGCTACCTCATAATAATCAATGATTCCGAGAGAAATAAGATAAAGAAGGACATAATTGTGTTATCCATTTGGAAAACCAATGTTTGTTGAATAAGAATTTCGCGAATACGACAAAAGTAATTTTTATTTTCTTTCCACAAACACAAAATGCAAAAGCTAAAAGAATTTCAAAATCAAATATGAAAAAATAGTTACATTTTTAAGTGATATTCGAATAAATCTGGTAAGGTTACCCTGGTAACCCTTAATTGGTTAACGTAAGAAAAAAGATCCATAGACACAAGGGTTAAGAACAAAAACTACGTTTAGCAATCGTCGGAAGATTTATTTAACCTAAAGAGTAAATCGACAGGCACAGGAACATGTAATATTTAACCATGGATTCACAATATGTAATACAACCCACTTAGTAAAGTTTTACCTACATACATATGTTGAACAAGTTTTTATTATAAATTTTTTAAAATTAAATTATTAAATCAAAAATGGTTAGCTTCGAGAATAGAAAAAAAACCTAACCAGTAAAGAGTTTTTTAAAATGTGGCTGTCCTAAGTGTTTCAGTTTTTTTTAAGTTAGATGAAAAAATTTGTTCATCACCATAACACACATATTTTAAAAACAAAATTCTCTAAAGGTCCCTATACCTATTCTTGACATTTTAGCTAAGGCATTAATTAAATTAACAATGCCATATTCCATACGGGCAGACTCTGATTGAATTGTTGATTATTTTCTCAAGAACGGTGAGTTTCTGCGTAATATTTCAATAATTATGTACTTGTTTACTAATTTACAGATCCTGCTTGAAATTAACAAAATCAACAGAAATTCCTTTTACTAAATAGATAGATAAACAAAACAAAAAAAAAAATCGGATTAAAAAAATTATCCTTATTATTGTTTCGACTTAGCAATTTACCATTATCGCAGCAACATTTTTTTTAATCATTTGCAATAATATTACATAAAAGGGTATAATTGTATTTTGTCAAGTGTTTTTTTCGGGCCCTTGAATAAACAATTGATTTTCATAAAAGTTAAGTTAACCGTTTTTTTACTTACCCTTAAAATAATTGTTTTTCTTGTATTAATTATCTCATTGATCAATTTATGGTGGAATAAATTATAATTTTTTTTTGTACTCGTCATAAATGTTTTATAAATCTTTTGAGATGGAAAATAAATAAATAAAAATAACAAAATACAATAATAAAATAAAAAATGATAAAAATTATGAAAATTTATTCAAAAAGTAAAAATATTTTATTTGTTTATTTTATTTCCTTAAAAGGATAATAAAATATTTATATTTTAAAATATTAAATTTTAATTAATGAAGAAACAAAAAAAAAAATAATAATGTAAGGGTTGTTATATATTCAAATTATTGAAGCTGACTTACAATTTAAGTATCATGACAATTTTTGTTTGGTGTTGAGATGAATCTTCTTTTGCCCACCAATCTTATACATATATTATTTGTATCAAAAAGTTAATGGTTAATAATAAAAATTGAAGCGTTAACTAATTTCACCCTTTTCTTCATTTGATCCGATTTTGATCAAAACCACTTAACTGATTCATCTTGCGCGAACCAACAAAAAAAAAAAAAGGAACCGAATCAAAATGTTGGTACTTATACAACTTTCACCCCTCGAAATACACAAACCAGCTAGAATTTATTTTAAAAACCATAAAATTTGTGCAAAAAATGGAAACATAATATACAAATAACAATACAAAACAATAAAGTTGTAATAAAAAATTATATAATTCGCGTTTCAATCAATAAAATAGAAAACACTGTACTCATGTTGTATAGTATACGGTGGAAGAAGTCTGGAGAATAACATGAAATTCATTTTAATTTGTTCAAAGTGCAGAAAATTTTTATTTTCGTTTCATTTTTTATTATTTTTCAATCGTAAATTTTTTTTGTTATCTAATTTCCCTATTTATTTATCTTTTTGCATAAAATTTATATAAATGGAAATAATAACAATATCGAGTATGTAATCGTATTATGCATGAATGGTATATGTCAAATAGTTTTCTTTTGTGTTAGTCTAACTTATCGAACACATTGCTGTTAATGGGTGCTTTGTCGCTTTTAGTATGGTTAGAGATGGTTGTTAAAAGGACACAGAGTAGGGTGCACCAAAACTACGCATCCAATGATATCCAAAAGGTGGCTGATTCATACAAGTATTATAAAAATTTGATTTCAACTATTCTACCGAAACAAATGATCTTCTTAGCCCTAATCAGTATGGTTCACTTTACTTACGTAAATGCATGAGATGAGTCTCCCGGACACTCTACTTCAATCATCAAAATAAAAACCCTATTTGGCAGTTATATAGTTGACGAACCTGCCCCAAATGCTGAAGAAAATATGCACCACATAAACCTTTTATGTGTTAAAGATCAATCGCCATTTAATGTTTTGCGAAATGGCTTGCTGTAGCATTACAATTCATTGTCAGAAGTTATTGGTTCGGTTTCATTTATGCAGAGTATCAAACATCCTTTCAACTCCCCGTATTAAAGCTTAAATTATCATAAGTTTTTGTGGTTTTCAAAATTTATATTATTGTCCTGGTGACCGGTGTGAAATATTTTACACAAATTAACGAAAAGTCTAAGTGCACTGAAAAAGTGTAGGCCTACATAAAAAAGTGTAAGTAACCAGTAGAACAAGGTATGGAGCAATTTTTTCATAAAGTGAACAGGTTAAGCTATCCGACACAATCTTTGTTATTAAGAAAAAATTGGTTGGGCATGTGCGATGCTATTTAGAATATTGTGAAAATAACTTAAAATGTTCAAACCTGATGCTATACATACACTATGGCCATTTACTAAAATTCAGAGATGCTACTTCAAAGGACTACATAGGCTAAAAACGGTATATATTGAGGAATCACTAATTTACATTTTGATATGAGCCTTAGGGCTCTTGCAAAACATTTATGAAAATTAACAAATCGACGAATTTAGATTTGACAACTTTTCGTGTACTCTCCGAAACATTTCGATGTCTAGCCTTTATACAATCATTCATCCAGGAAAGCCTATTTCCAGGTATAAAACGGATCTCCTAGATGAATGGTTGTATAAAGTAGATCATACACCATTCATGAGATCATCTTTCATTTTCAAGAGAAACATAATTAATAATTAATAAAAAATAATTACATTTATAAATAATAATTAAAAACGTCCATGTTCTAAACGAAATTCGGATTTGTTAACTTTCAAAAATGTTTATTTTGCACTAGCCCTATGGCTCGTATCAAAATTGCCCTGATTGATTTGGATTCCTCAACGTATTCTCTTTACAACCTTTATAGTAATTTATTGAGTCAATTTCTGAGATTTGTGTCTGCCGAATTGGTATATCCGGTGGGTATGCTACCACAAAATATTATTGTTATTTTCCCTGCCCCCGTGTTAATAATTAATTTCTGTTGTCTTTAATATTTATAAAAAGTTAGTGTCGCTGGATTAACTTTATACTTAGCACTAACTTTTATTGTAAATGAAACCAGGTCGTCGAATTAATCCCATATATTTCCACGTTTGACATATGGACCTGTAACATTTATACTTGTGGGCTTTTCAAAATGAATTAGTCCTTTCATATAATATTCGTCTCCAGACAATTTTATTATTTGGCTTATATTGAAGTGATTTATTTACTTATTGTTATTTGGCTGTACATCAGCTATAACAATGCCATAATTGCGAAAATAATTTTTTGTTCTGATCCCTTGACATGTTAAACAGTTTGAGCTGCTAAAATCTATAGCATTTTATAATTTGGTTAAAGAATTTTGATTAAAGCTGAAAACATTTTCAAATGGAAGGTAGAATGCATGTCTCCCTCATTTGATCTGTATGAGTGTTGTTTTCACAGTAACGTGTTTCTGTTAATGGAGAAGAAGAGAATTTTCTAAAACGAATGCTATAGTACAAGCTGCATTTAATTGAATGACATTTTTTTCGCGAATTATCGATCTACTTTTGTGATACAAATTTAACATCAATTGAAACCTTTATTGATAAAGGCCATTTAGGTCCCTATAATTTTCTAGCAATTTTATAAATTTGAAAAAGGTATTGTTGGAAGATTGTAAATATTAAACCTTTGAAGAAATCAAAAATTGTATTGTACCGGATATAGTATGGGCTGCTGCTGAACATCGACTGTGTAAGCAAATCATGCGTTTGGGGTGTCTTGAACTCGCCAGACTCTGTTGATGAGCTTATTGTTGAAAATTCGTCGGTGTTTATTTGTGCTAACATTTTTTTAAATTTTGATGAGACTTTTCGGCTAGAAAATTGAGAGCAAAATATATAACAATATATTTCAAATAAACCATCCAACACTCTAGCGTTTCGCAGCTAAGCATACCACAAAATAGGTCTAATATAACATTCCGTAAGTCTTTATTAGCGCTTTAGAACTTCTATCTGGGATGAAATTATATTAATAAAATGAGCACAACATATGATATTGCCCACTATAACTGTTACTTCATCTACGATAGTTAAAATATCATAAGTGCATTGTAGGTACTCCGAAACTGACATGTTATTGAAGCTTAATTTGGGCATGTTTTCTTCTTTCTCTGGTGGATGGTACAAATGATTGGGTATTACCTTTTTGAAATAAGTCCAAATTAGTTTCTCTACCTATATCAAGAGACAAATTGTGGCAAGAGTTCCCTTCGAGTTTACTCTTCAAATAGGTATGAGCGCCAACCCTGTCATTTGCCTGTATACTGACAGCCCTTCATGTGTAATGCATCGATCACTATTTAAATAAATATCAAGAAACTTGTTTTAATTCTTTGGAATTACCATAAACTATGTGGCACTGATTCATTTAGGATATTCGTATGGTTTTATATGAAATTACACAAGGATTGCTAAGTATCTATCAAAAAATTGTTAATCTTTTTACGAATTTCTTCGCTAGTAAGATTTTCAAACGTTGTGTTTGTTTAATGGTCCTTTCTAGTCGGAAATTATTGGAAACCTTTAGTTTTCGATAGTCTCTGAAGTTGGTTGAGCAAGGTTAGCTAGCTGATGTATAATTTAACAATAGGTCTGTATTGAGCTATGCTGAGCTACTTTATAGTTTCTAATTTAAGCCATTACTGTTAATCTGATTGCTGACTGCTGTTTGTAGCATCTGGATTTATTTTACGAACACCATTACATTTTGGAAAGGAATCTGCTGTCTTAAATTGGTGATTTGGTATGAAATGTATATTTGCTTCCATAAGAGGGTTTGCTTCAAAGTCAATAATAGATTTTATAATTAGCCCCTAACTTTTTTGTCCAAATATTAATTATTTTATATGTGTTATTTTTATTATTTTTAATCTTCAGTTTAAAATAAAGCTTATTGTCAAGAGATCCATAGTATTAATATTACCAATATGCTCTTCAGACAAAGCAACAATCAGACTTTGTAGGTTAATTTTGCTCCTTTTTGATTTATAATTATACTTAGTATTTGCCATATTTAACAACGTAAGTAAAGTAAGTTTTTGAAAATCTCTAAGGTAAAGCAACGTATAGGAAGTTAGCACGAAATTTCCATCCCGAAAAGGCTTTTTTCCAAAATATGTGTCTCGGCTAAAATTTAAGGAAATTGTCATTCCATCCAGAAAAAAACATTCAAAACTCCTACCCAAATGTGATTCATCCCGAAAAATAATTATAAAGAAATTAATTTTTAAAAGCATTATACGTAGTAAAATAAATATTAATTGATAGTTTCTTTGGACACAATTTACAGTATGTACATTTATACTGAATAAACACTAAGGGATCAAATTTCAATTTCGAAATTTCTTGTGCCGCTCTCAGAGATGTCCCCGTAAAATGATGTATGGTGTCTGACTTCTCAACACTTATGCAATTAGAAAAACCTACCCTCATTGAGAAATCACGGGGATTACCGGTGAAAATGAACCGAAACGTAAATGTATTACGAAACATAATACTTACAAGGAAACCCGTCCAATTTGGAAATTTCTTGTGCCGCTCTCAGAGATGTTCCCCTGAAATGATGTATGGTGCCTGAATTTCAACACGTATGGAATTAGAAAAATATACCCTCATTGAGAAATTGGCCGTTTTTATTTGTAAGTATTATGTTTCGTAATACATTTACGTTTCGGTTCATTTTCACCCGTAATCCCCGTGATTTCTCAATGAGGGCAGTTTTTTCTAATAAAATAAGTGTTGAGGAATCAGATACCATACATTATTTTACGGGGACATCTCTGAGAGCGGCACAAGAAATTTCAAAATTGAAATTTAATCCCTTAGTGTTTATTCAGTATAAATGTACATACTGTAAATTGTGTCCAAAGAAACTATCAATTAATATTTAATTTACTATAATACTTTTAAATCTTAAGCAATTTTTATAATTATTTTTCAGGATGAATCACATTTGGGTAGGAGTTTTGAATGTTTTTTTCTGGATGGAATGACAATTTCCTTAAATTTTAGCCGAGACACATATTTTGAAAAAAGCCTTTTCGGGATGGACATTTCGTGCTAACTTCCTATACGTGGTAAAGCAGGGGTCAATATAGTTTTAAAAATATCAACGGAATTTTTAGCAAACCATAATAGAATCGGCAAAATCGAAAATCCAAAATAAGGCAGGGGTCAGTTATCAAAACTCCAAGTAATCCAATAGAAACAAGTTTTATAGAATGCCCAAAATAAAGCAGGGTCAACAGTTATAAAAAAAACTTTTTTAGAAGCTATTAAAAAACTTGAGAAAAAATTACAAAACAACACAATACGATAAAAACAACACAAAGTCTTAACAAGTAATGAGACAAAACGAAACAAAAAATTATTTTATACTAAACAGGATGGTTTAACCAACAATTTCAGCAGGATTAGCCTTCTTCACAATTTTCAAAATAGCATCGAACATGCCAAACCCCTTTTATCTTAATAACAAAAATTGTTTTGGATAGCTTGACCCTACTTTATAGAAATATAAGGCCACACCTGGTAACATCTCTGAGATTTTAAGAAATGGCCATAGTATACACTCATCAGGTTTGAACATTTTAAGTAATTTTCACAATTTTCAAAATAGCGTCGTTGGTTTGGTAGTCTTATCGCTTCAGTAGTTCAATAAAAAAGAGACTGATTTTAATTAATTTTAGAATAGGATGAGTTTCTAAATCTTAACAAATATTAATTCACTTTAAAGGTAATAATATACCTCCAATAAAGTATTTCCTGGGTCGAGCTGGCCGGAATGTTTGTTGATGATCCAAAATTTATGCAAAACATAAACAAAATATTACAACAAATCAATTCATTAATTTATGTAAAATTTATTTATAAAAACGTGTTACCATTTTGTATTGTGGTACATAATCATTTGACATTCAATTAATGAGGACCATATCACTGATTTTTATGTTATTCTCCTTCTTGGGCTATTTAGTTATTTGTTGGAGATTAGCCAAATTTTCCATTGATCAACGCTTCCATATGAGTTCAACAACTTTCATATCTTTAGTGTGAATAAATTAGCATCATAGAAGTAGTCTTCAATAGGAAGTTGTGTTGTGGCGCACCCAATTAGAAAATGCGCCCGCATTAAATATTCGAAGTCGCCTTTGCGTCAGAAGTGAGAATGGATAATAGTTCTATGTATACAGCATTGGGATATAAATATGTAGAGGTAAGCCTTACAGTTTTTCTTACCTCTTCCTCTGCCCAGGTGAATTGTAAACGGCCATGCATAATCCCAACTTTATTAAATGATCTGAACAGCTCTACACGAGTACCAGGTAAAACGCCCATAATTTGGTTAAGCATCTTAGCGTCATGCTTCATTGATTTTACGCAGCTCCGTACTGTTTTCTAATTAAATTTTGCAATCATTAATGTTGGTTCGGTATGCTGGTATAGGTGATGCTCTCGGAATTCGGTTAGTTTGTCTTTGGATTATAATATCAATGGATGCTTGATGTAGTGCTATATGTTTAGGTTATTGATGCGTTTATAATTCTGCCACCAACTCAAAGTATAGGTCTGCTTCGTCGATAAACGGTTTTAGGTAAATAAGGTTATTTGAAGATGGAAACTCTTTATTTGATGCAACGAGCCATTTCTTATTTGGCCATTTACTTTAAATATCGTGCCACTCTGAACTTTTCCACCATAAATTTGAATTGATCTGGTTCTATTTCTCTAGATATGTAGTCAGCAGGATTGTCGTCAATTTTCCTTAATTTTGGTAATGTTATGCGTATACTAAGTCACTCTGCGGATAAGTAAGGAGGTAGTTGTTCATTTCCAATTTAGGTTTTCAGTCCGCAGTTTTCAAAAAAAATATTTTTATTTTCATGGTAAGCGGGGTAAGCCATCCAAGAGGGTCAAACAAGCGACTCGCCTTACAGAGAACTCCATGCTTGTTCATGATTGGTACCCTACTAAGGTTTACTTGGAATTGGAATAAATCTATTTACGTATTCCAATACAGCCCTATAGAACTTTAACGTAAGTGGATCATTCTATTTCAAGTACGTCGATTAACTCGCTTGGTTTTTGATTGGTGAGTATTATATCTATCATTAGTTAACCATTTTCTAAAGTGAAATCCGGAAGTTGACAATATGGTATTTATTTCATCTCTTAGCTTCGCTGTTTTCTCTATTGAGTCAACTTTAGCCATTAGGTCATCGACATTGTTGCTTCGTACACGGGTTGCTAGGATCAGTAGCACTTGCTGTGTCAGAAGTGGCGGTCTGTAGCTTATAGGTTATACATGGTGTTACAGGTAAGTGTCTCCATAATATTCTCTGATATTTGGTATCGGCTTTGGAAAATGAGACTTGTCGAAACATCTTTTCAATATCTACCGTGAACGATACTTTCTCGGTCTACTGCAAGACAATCGTTCAAGGATTTCCCTGTGGTAGTTTTTGTGGAATCACCAAACATCATTCTTAGTTTGGTCGTTCTCCTCGAACTTTTGATGACACCGTGATGAGGTAGGTATTAACAGTTCATAATTTCGTCAGCTTTCGTATGGTTTACTTATTCCGCTATAAACCCCTTATACATTTGCACATATCCTTTGTCCTTGGTAAATTTTCTTTCCATTGGGTACATTCATTGAACGTTGTTCTATAGTAATTGCCTAATGATTACGGAGAAAGTTTAAATTGTAGACCTAAATCGACCTGTCCTTTTTAGGTTTCTCTGAAGTATTTCTTGCAAAACCTTTCTTCATTGAAGAGTTGGTTGGTTGAAAATTCTATTGATTCAATTCCCCAGAATTGTCGCAATTGATCTAATCTTTCTTCTAAAAGTAATTCGAAGAATCTCTCGGCACCAATAATAATGTCAATTTTCAATCCATTGTGGCAAAAATGGGTCAGTTATAGGTTATAGCAAAATTATTGAAGTCCTCGAAGTTAGCGTGTTTGATCATTATCGGCGGTTTTGAGATCAATTTTGGATATAAAAATGCTTAAATTTTAATTTTTGGTTTGGGTTTGTTTGTTGGTGAGACTTTCAGTAAATTTGCCCCTGTTGTAGATAGTTTAGCTCAGCTTCGTTTTAACTGAAATCTCTAAGCACAGTTTCCTGTTATGAATGAGCATTGTGATCCGAAGTCAAGTAATACGCGACAAGGATGGTTTTGTTCATCAAGTACGCGTTCTACTGCTGTGCGTAAAACTCTACTTACAATTTGATTGTTGGTACTTGATCGTTGTTTGGCTTGTTGTTGGCTTCAGAGAAAATCAAAAAATCGCTTCATAGTTGATAACTCGTAATCTGCAAAAGGTTGAGGCCAAATACTGCTAGTTTCCATTTCTAGTAAATTGGTTCGATTTCGTTCGATTAATAATATACTTTGAAAATTGTATTACTCCGAAATAGTTCAATCGGCAAATTCAGCAATTGACAAATACAACGTTATACTATAAAATTAATTTTTACCTCAATCAATATTATTTTAATTCCAAATTAAAAATTCGAAAATTATTACTTTTGAGTATTCCGAATTACGACGGCTTTATTACAAGTATTCGGAGTATTAAATTCTCAATTTTATGAATATATTATTTCCAAAACGTTTCACACATTTTTCAATTGGAATAATTCCAAATTTAAAATGTGATATCTATACTCCAAATCATGAATTTCAGCAAGCCGATTGAAATGCGAATTTAAAAAGTTGTTTCTTGATTCCATGAGTCTTTCAACAACATTTAATTTCGAAATAACCAATAACCAATGAATATAACCCTAGATACTGATACTTCGATATTATATATTTAAACCGTAATGTTGTATTTAATACTAATATTTCAATTCCGAATTTTTAAAAAATTTAATAAATTTCGGAATTCTAAAATTAAGGTTTTGTCAGATGTTTTTTTACAAGTGCCAATCATTTTTCAAATTATCTAGTAATTAAGAACCTTATAGGAAATTACAAATTAGCGATCAATTTTGAAATTTAAAAATAAACATTTTCAAAGTATACTAACGTCAGCATTTTACAAGTCACAAAATTGTAAAACCTACTGGGCCTTCAATACTTCAATATTATTTGTATTCTTTTCCATTTTAAAACAAGCATATAAGTATTACTTAAGATGGGTTTGGTTGAGCCGAAAGTGGATAATCAAAAAAAAACTCTGTTATTAAGTGCGATTTAAGCCCTATTTAGTTACTTAGATTGATGCCTAAAAACTAACTTACTGCGAAATTTAAGACTTATGATTCATAATTTTATAAACAATATAATTGTCACGAAATTCGTTATTATGTATTCTGCAAAGTAATACGAATTAAACAAATTTAAACTGAGATTTAAACTCTTTAATTTGATAAATTTTTGTTGAATACTCCGAAATTAGTTACATATTTAAATTAGAAATTTGTATCAATTGTTTGGAAATTTGTTAATGGTAGCAAATTTTTTCTATTTGATACATTTCGGAATTAAATAAAATATTATTTGACTACTCCGAAAGTTAAATTGGCTGTTTAAAACTGCAAACTACTTTTTAAAGGTATCTAAATAGTTTATATAAAAAGCTACAATATACAATGTACTTTGTACCCTCCAAATTAAGACTGCTGATCAGCAAAAAAAAATTTTTAGGCGAAGGTTTGTCTTCAATATTCATTGAGATACAGAGTGCTGAAGAAAATTCACTCTAACCGGTACTTACCCTCACATTTAAGTGAGCCACTTGCGATTGAAACCATATTTTACTCAGGTGTATCAGATAGAAGCAAAAGACTTGATTTTTCCTTTGGAAAAATTTTCTAGTTTAAATATTAATCTAAAGAAAAACCTAAGCTACTATCTAATACACCAAATGAAAGAAAATTTCAACTCCAAAGAGCGAAAAGCTAATGAAAACTTGTACACGTCAAGTAACATATTAGCCAAACGTATGTCAAGGTACCGGCCCAAACGATTTCTCATCTCAGTGTAGATAGGCCGACCCCCCCTCCCCCCTCCCCCATCCCTCTCCTTACAATTGACTACTACCTACTATTCAACTTTGTATAGATAACATAAACATAAATCCAACACCGAAATCAGTCCAGTTTGAAAATATTCAAAATGCTTTGAAAATGTATACAATCGGTAAACTATGAATTTGTTTCTTATATAGCAACTCCGATATTTTCGCAGACTTCAACTCCGAAATTTAAAATTTACACTTCTGAATTCGATTGTCAAAAATATATTTTAGTATAAATGAGATCATTTAAGGTTAACAAAATACAACTCCGAAATTAATCAGGCTTCTCTAAATGATGTTAACTGAAAACGCCTTCAATCGATCGATTTTAGATCATCCTAATTTGTTGTATTAAACAAAAATCTTTCAGTACTGGTAGAAAATATGTAAGTGCAACTCCGAAATTATTTCAATTCTCAATTAATAGTTATTTATAATTATAACGCTTTCAAACGCATTTACTTAAGAGTAATAATAATTTTGAACTTTAAGCGATTTAGCTAAATTAGTTAAAAATCTCAATAAGCGTGAAAGTTGTATTACTTTGAAATGTTAAGTTTTTACACCTATGTATGTGCAGATAAAACAAAATCTTACAGCTATGAAATTATTGAAAAGCAAGCTTCTGCTTTTAAAATATTTCCTAGTACATTAGGAGAGCACCAAAGATATAAGTTGCCAAAGGAACCGTTGTACTATAACGCTCCTGTAATCGTGAACCCTTACAGATTTTTGTTACAAAAATCTATCAACGATGGTCACGGATCCTCCATATTACTATTTCTAAAATATATATATTTACAGACAATCCGTGCTTATGTCTCAAGATTGAAATAACACAGGGAAACGTAAACACCAAACATGAAAATCATAAATGTATATAAGAATATGAAAAAAAATTTTTAGTTAAATTTATTCGATTCAATTTACCTTAAACTGATATACATATAGTACATCTGTAATATATAAGATCCACACTATTATCCCACAGACGAAAATAACGTCTAGAAAATTATGATATCTGTCCCATATTGGTAATAAAATTGTTCTGTTCATATTTATACATGTGTATACGTGTATATACATATATCCTCCTCATGTTCATCATCAGCAATCAACATCATCGTTTAACAGCATAACATTCCTTCTCTACTATTTTTGTTGCAGTACGAGAACATAAAAGTATCAACTGCTGTTTGATTTTTTTTTACTATCCTTTGTCAAAATTTTATTTATATAAAAATTCGGATTTTATGAAATTGTTGTATGTAGATATTTCCGTATATTGCTAAAATGAAACTAGGGTAGGCGACAAGTGGTAAATCATCAAGGTGGAATGTGGCCAAAATATTTCAATCGAAACACTTATTCGTCTATCGGTATAATCGAAAAATAAATTTCAGTATAATAAAATATGAATTATCTCTTGTTGAATTTTAGTCGCACTGAATATTACAATATGGAGGTGCAGTGATTAAGGTGGTTTTGTATATATATACTCATAAATAGAGGGTAAATAAATGTACCACCGCACAATTTACTCACTGGGTTATCATCATCGTCATATCATAAATCCTCCCTTTTTTGTATTTATATCCGTTTATATTTTGTTCTCTGCTGCTGCCCATCCTATAACCGAATGGCGATAAAAATTATAATTGCAATATTTTAAGTTGAATATCCTTTAGGCGATATATGTAACTTAATTACTCACCAAAATAAAATGCTAAAATTTATCGCTTTTTAGGTCAATTTTATTGACAATATTTAATCTAGTGTAGAAAATTTTATTTATTTTTATTATAATTTATTACTATTATTGTTATTATTATTATTTTGTAGATACCTACATAGATAGATCATTACAATTAAACGACTTTTTATGTGGAAACAATAAAATTGTAATTATTTTAGGTGAACGAACGAACGTCTTCATAATATGTTATCTCCACACCATATATAATTTATTATTATGTATGTATGTAGGGCGGCGGGCTTATAGCAGATCCGTGGAACAAAACTCTTATGTTTAAATTTAATTCTTTCCATAATTATTTTAATTTTAATTTGTACATAAAAAACAATTTATGTATATCACTTTTTCCACACACTCGTCGGTTCTATATAGCGTTCATAAATATACGTAAACATGTATCTCCATTTTCTTATTTGTCTATGTTTTATAGAGATAAATGTACATGATATTTTTAATGGATTATGGATAATCATTAAAATATTATGTTAAACGGATTTTCCTTTTGTCGTTAAAATAAATAACAAAATTTATAGTTCCTTAAAATATACATGTAAATAAATAAATAAGAAAATTGTAATAAAATTATTTATTATGATTTGTTTTTATTTTATTAAATTTGTTTTTTTTATTTTTTTATTTTAGTAATGTATGTTTATAACGTACATACTTATATGATACGACATTAATTTAATAAAAAAAATTTTCGAGAAAAATATTAATCGACGTAATGTTTTTAAAATATACACTGACAAAAAGTGTTCTTATAGATTTTGATAAATGCATTACCTCAGGCACAAATGGCCAACCGGCATTTCAAGCAGTCAAATGCAGAGGCGTTCAGCCTATTTTTACAATCGTAAATAGGAGAGAAGAGCCCAAAGTCAATAAAAAATGTGTTCAAGTTAGTTAGTTGTTGTCGTGTCTCAGCTAAATAATTTTTTCTGAAATCGCTAACAAACAACTCAATGTCTTACTCATTTAAAAGACAGATTCTAAAATTTTCCTATTTTCCAGCAATAATCAAAACAAAATAAGGGAAATTAAATTAAAAAACATGCTACAACAACAACAATGTGTATTAAAAAAAGAAAATATTCAATTTAATGACACATCCACATCTAAAACCTATGGTAAGAAAAAAGACAACACTCTCCGCTCAACAATCAAAATAAAATAAATCAGAAAGAGCCAAACAGAAAAAAATCAATCAGTACAATGAGTGCGAAGAAAACAAAAATCAAAACAATCTAGCATACTTTGCAAATTCAAAATAACAATAGAAAATATTCAAATTCGAATTTGGATGGAAGCAATGAAAGAGATGATTATTGTATTGTTTATAAATTTCGAGTTATGTTTATGACATACTTATATTACAAAAACAACAATATTTTAAATTTTAAAAATACCTTATTTTTCATGACGATTTTCACTAAGAAATAAACATTTTCAAGACTCGATTTTTCAATCAAATAATATTACATGTTTCATGCACATTTTCGCATAAAAACAAAACAAAAGCTCACATTTCTAATAAACTAAAACTGTAAATGAAAATAACCGTTTCCCCATATAGTTTCATGGTAAAGAAAAAATTTTATGTACCTTATTTTAAGCTTAGTAAAAAATACAGTCGATACTGGAGGCTCTTATTTATACAGTAGGCTCTGTTTAAACAAACCAAAACAAAGTATGCTTTATTTAAATCATAGTACATAGTAGCATAGACATTCAAACTAGATTTCTCATTATAACTAAAGGAAAAAAACAAAACTTCTGATAATTCCAATGTTATCGTTGTGTTGTGTATTTTACAAGTCAATGATTTTATAATGCGTTGCAAATATAATACAATACGTATATACAATACACCGATAATATTTGAATGAAATTTTTATTTTTTTTTGTGTTTTTGGTCAGATGAGAAATCTATTATGAATGTCTATGGTAGTAGGTAGCTTAGGGAAAAAATCTCAACAAAACGCCAATCAATTTCAATTTGGGATTCGTCGAATTCGTATTGGTCAGTACAAACTTGGAGTTGAATATTATGGCATTTTTTACGAATTGCTACTGAGGAATTAGATAGTGCAATTGTTGTTGTAAATTGTCAATAAAATACAACTAAATTAACAAAATGTTTATAGGTAATAGTGAGTATTCTTTGAAACCGTTTTTTATGACGAATATCAAAAATCCCAGGACACAAAAAGAGCGGCATTACAACCAGCTGCATTGCAAAATTCGTTGCAAAATATAGCGTTCCATTGGTTTACTGAAGAATCGGTTTCAGTAATTACATAGTATGTATATACAATTTTATATCTAAAAACAATTCATTTTTTTAACAAATTGCAGATGTACGTTGAGCGAACGTAAATTAAACTATGAGCCCCGAATTGCGCCCCGTTGTTTTACACAACATTATCATAAATAATCGCATTCCACACTGGGAATTCAACACACCAGTACAAGAAGAATTGGAGAATCGAAATAACCAAAGGGGTTCCTTATTCATTTCTGGGCAACAAAACCGTGATTGGCTTTTATAATCTAGGTCATAGAATTTAAAGATAGCAGGTAAGTATAAACTAAAATTAACCTCTTTGAACTTCGTGTTGCTCGGTTTTATTTTTCTTAACTTATTTTAGAATTAAATTTTTATTTTTATTATAAACCGTATTTTCACCAATATTAATATAAACAATTTTAGTTCCGCAGAATGTGTAAGGAAGCATTATCCAAGGGACTCGTCCCCTTTTGGTTCTTTTAATTTCAGGAAGTATTTGTTTGCTATTAAATTAAAACCACACTCAAATTCTGCATGTCCATCTAATAATTCCAGCTTGCACATATAATGATTCTCCAGACGCACTCCGTTATTTCGGTAGCATGGCTTTCGTTAAGGTCCTTATTTTCTAGCGGTCCCATTTCAGTACAATTCTTGTGGTATCGGATCATTTTCAGCTTTTCTTTCACTTTATATTTTAAACTATTCCATGTCTAAAATAAACATAAAATAATTTTGTTTCTGAACAATTTAAAGTATAATAAAAATTTAAAATTACACTTTAAGACGCATTGTTCAGCAGCCTTTGAAATCAATCCAACCACATTGACTGAATCTGCTATTTTAAGCCAAGTGACTTCTTTATCGTAGAACCGGCGAACTGTTGCGTGTTTTCCTATATTAAAAAAATATTAATTTATAAAATAATTTGCTGGGAATATGGCAGACATTTTTTGTTAAATTTACGTTGAATAAATTGAAAATGCTGATCTATCAAATCAATGAGTGCATTTTTCTGGCGATTGCCTAAGCGGTTCGCGTTTGCCTGAAAATTGTTTAATACACTGTATTAAAACAAAATAAAATAAATATTTATGTTTAATGTAATAAGTTAATAATTTTCTATACAAGTATTTTGTTCTTAAAAAAACAAAAAAATGAGTCACAAAACAAAGCTTACCATATTTTGTACTTGTATCTTCTAATAAATGTTATTATTATGTTTTTAAATAATTTGTTTAATTTTACGTGTAATGGGTTAACACTTTCAAATAACATTTGTATGTTATAATTTTAAATTTTGATAAAAATATCCAATAAAATACTCAACGGCTACGTATTTCTCTTTAGAGATACCTTCGTATGTTACACTAAACAACTAGCAGTTTTGGCTGCATACAGTTTTTCTTTTAAAATTTGTTTGTCGTATGACGACTTGTTTCCAAAAAAAATTTGCGCTTAATTTCTATTGACGAATGGAACGGTGTTCCCAGCGGACAATAGTGAAGTATGTGATAGGCTGTAACAAAAATTTGCTATATGAAGTTACTAAATGGAAATATTGTCTATTTAAATTACATTTTTATTTATGAAAATTGTAATGATTGGCAAATTGAATTAATCCCATATGTAGTTTAAAGTGTGATTTTTGTATATCTGATTTATTTGTGACATTTTATTTATTTTAAATATTAGAAAGTTGTACTTAAAAATTGCAGAAATTTAATGTTAAACTCACTAGCGATTCCATACCAAACCGATCAATAAAACGCAAATTTTGTCCTGACCTCTTTAGATTTTTATGAAACTTTCCAAAAATGATCAATATATGAAATAACTCGACACGTATTTTTTTATTTACTTCTGCGGCACTGTTCTTTGAAATAGGGGCGTACGGCGTATTACGTTTTTTTCGATCTTATAAATAGCGGTACAATTTTAATTAAAAAAAAAATCGATTTTAAAGAAAAAACGTGTTTTTTTGGAAAATGTGATTTACCGTTATGTTGGACTTAAACAAGTTATCGATTTTTTAATTTTTTTTGAAAGCTTACTCATTTTTTAAGCAATTAGAAAAATACAAACGCGAGCGATACCTTTCATTTTTAAAATATGATTTATTGAATATGTCAAGATCTGAATATTTTAAATCAAAACTCAAGAAAATCTGTTCAAACAGTTCCTTCGATAATTTTATTATGATTTTAATTAATTTTTATTTTTTAATTCTTCAATTCAACCACTTTTTGCAATGCTATAAAACCATAAATTAATTGTTAATATAATCTTTATTACTCAATGTACGTATAAAGTTCACGTATCGTAGTTATTTGTATTTCAAAAGGTCTTTCTAAACTCGCTCTAGCAGAATTCCTCATGAGAACTCCTGCTAATGCATTACAAGTTGCAAATAAATGACATTCTGCTTCCATATCGAAGTCCTCCTTGAAATTGCATAAATTGTAGAAATTCATTTTGTTTTTGTACTGAGCCACGGATCCATCGGAAAAGAAGCAAATTTTCTTAAAGTGCCATAATTTTTCCTTTATAAAATTATCTAGGCCGGTAATAAACAATCTCACAGATTCATCTCCGAATCATTAGTTATGTTTTTGGAAATCGAGGTACTCGAGGATTGTTGCTTATCAAAACCACAATCAATTTTAGTACATTTTGTAGCTTTGATACCAAACTTTTTATGATAGCAACAAAAATTATTGGATGAGCGATATGATGAATTACTTCTAGGATGATAGTAATTATTGTTATTAAATCGGCTTTTTGATCTACTGCGGTTAAACGTATTTCTATTTGCAGTCTTAATTTCATTAATGCTACGCTTCAATTCCTCTATTGAGGTTTGAAGGGCACCAAGTGAACAAGTTCAGACTGCGAATTGGTACTAACTACAGAAACTTGTGGGGTACCCAATTCCCAAATTTTATCGGCGATCTCACATAAATCTGTGATGGCATCCTCCCCTCGAATTTTCGTTCACTAGCTCCGGCCGCATTTGTATTTATGTTTCGTTCACCAATTGGTCATTCAGGGGGAAGGGGGGGGGGGGGGGGGGGGGGGTATTGTCGAGTTTTTCGATTTCGAATTTTTGCGATATCGACGGAATTCGATCCGCCACGGATTTACGCTGGTATGAAAGTTGATTTATCGAAATTGTAATATTATTTATATAAATTAATAATAATAATTTTACATACATTTAAATATTGATTAATTGATTTAAAATTAAATTTATCATTTATGAAAGATCTATTTCACAAAAAACACAAAATACCATCAATCATGTGCATTCGAAAAAATTCGCCGCCAATTTCTTTTTTCATTTCATAATGGGGCGGATTTTGTCGGTGTCATGGGGGTCCGGGATCGGAGAGTTTCATAATAGGCCCCCAGAGGAAATTCTTTCGATTAAGCGTTGTTACTTGATCTCGGTTTTCTGCAGAACTTCGACCAATTCAAAGCCATCTCCTATTGATTGCTTTATATGGCTCAACGCCATTAAAGAAGAATCAAAACTTTTTAAAATTGTTAAATCTTTCAAACAAGTCTTCTTCTTGCTGCAGTTATTAAACTTTGGAGCAGCAGCAGGGTGGCAATTCTACTTTTTATCACACCATCATGGGGCGAACTTCAGTAGTTCTGTAGTCTCGGTGGAGCATTGGCGACTGTATTTTGAATTACGATGGCGACTGGTGAGGCGGGGTGGAGGAATAAGTTGTATCCTTCGGTTTTGTTATATGTAAAAAGGGTGTACGGTGGACCCGGCGCCTTACCGGGAACCTTGCTTAGTCTTGATCGTACACTCAAATCAATCAAAATCAATCAATACGAGCATTAATAATATAGAAATATCTAATATTTTAAACGAAATAAAAGAAATTTGTTTTTTTTTTGTAAAATTTTCATTTTTAATTTTTAATCAGAAATTATTACAAAAAAAAAAAAAAACAATTCCGGAATTGATTCCGGAACTCGGGAATCGAGAACATTCAGATTCGAAAATTCCGAAATTACTGTTTGGCCAAAAATCGGATTCCCTTATGTACCTCCAAGTGATAACAAAAATTTAACTGTGACATTGGGGCGATTATAAATTAATTCCAGCTAAAATTTTCGTATGGCGAAACTAAGTCGTTTATGACAAAATATTTTTCTAACAAGAGAAGAAACAAAATTAGTGAATTTCCTCCATCGGTTACCATACCCAAAACATCCTTGTTATTTTTCCCGCGCCAACCCAAATTATCGAAAATTTGATGTTGACACGACCACTTATGCGGTATTAGGAAGACTATGCGGGTGTCTCGTGCCATGCGAGGAGGCGACAACGCAATTTAGAAATTTAGAGGACCACGAAAATAAAGATGTAGGTAGTTCAGTTTACTGAAGAAATGTCACATATAGGATATAGTACAATTTACGTTCACGTAGAATTATAAAATGATGACCTGTTAAGTAGTACATTCGCTTAAATTGGGTAAGGTTAAAACGAAAATTATTGACATAATATCAAAGGGAAATAACCGTGTAATATTGAAAGAAAACAAGAAGAAACAAGGAAATTGTTAATTGTTGAATTCACCGAATTATTGAAGGGAGATTAATTTTAATTCAAGGTTTCAAGGAGTGATTGTCTGTTTCCAATTTTAACTATAATAGACCACGTTCTACCTTTGGAACGATAAATTAACATTTTCAGGGCTAACCCCAATTCATGTTTTGAATGAAATAAATTTCCATTTCAGGAAACACATTTTGGAGCATCAAGGCAGTTATTAAATTTTTTATTGCACCCATCAACTGGAGTTGCCGCAATCTAGCTGCGAAAAAATATTTATTAAAAAGTGTTGAATAAATATATTTTCGCAGCGAGATTGCCGCAACCCCATTTGATTGGTGCAACAAAAAATTTAGTAACGTTGTTCCAAAATTTGTTAATTGCGATTATCGAATAATGATAAAATGTAAGGTTAACTTTGATAAATTTAATGTTTGTTCCACCATTACGAGTAAAATATGATTAAATAATGTTGGAAGACTATTAAAATGTCTATATGTAAAACACTTATATACGTTTCTCTTATTTCCTTAATCATTTTATATCCTCGTTATAATTAAAATATAAAACCCTTTCAAAAGTGTTTTATGTTGAAATGTGATAAAGGATTAACATGATACGAAAAATTACACAGAATAAATGTTTGATTAATTTTGCGTAATTATAATAATCTGAAGTCTAATGACGTCATTTAATGAATACACATATTAAATTCTTTCACTTGCTTACATTTTACTACCTTTGTATATTGATGAAGATTTTTTTCTGTAATTAAGATGTTAATGTCGTTTTTGGATTAAAACTTTGTTATAGAGATGAGTCGATGTTTATGTTGGACGATCAATTTTATTTATTATAGCTACATAATATATTGGAATTAGATTGAAACATGAAAACGGATATTTTTTTATTATACCTTCCGTGTGATAACGCTCACTTGGTTTAGAAAAATTGTTTAATAAATTTTCCCAACTATTGATAATAAAATGTTAATAGAAATATCCACAGTGTGGTCAAAATATTATACAGATGGAGAAGCGCAACAAATAATAAAAGCAGGGAAATTTTATTTAATATTTTTTTTATGTTTTCAGATGTTTCCATCTAATAATCTTCCAGCTTTGGATGGACCGACTACCATATATATTACACCACCGTTTCAAAAACGAATTTATTTTATTACAATTTTTTTGTGTTTCTATATATTCCATAAAAATATTTCACACAATGAGAAATCAACATCAAATATATTGATAACATCTTTATCAGTATGACCAAGACAGAGAAAATTGGAAAATTCATGGAAACTTACCAAAAATAAAAACCGAAAGAAAAATGTAATATAAATATATAAATTTTATTTATTTTATCTTGTTCAGACGATAAAACATTTGGCGATTTTTCTATGCATTATACTTTGTCTTCTGACTATGTACATATGTATATACAGTACACGGGTAAAATGTATACGTATAACAATTTTATTCATTTGAACTACTTAAAATTATCCAACTATACTATAAACGTACCATTTTTCAGAATGAGGAAATAGTTTATCATTAAACTTATCATTTTTATGACTTTCATTTAAAATTGCATGCAATTAAATTACGACATAAACTCTGTGTGTGTTACACATACATAAATTGAGCTATTCATATGTAAACTTTCATATATCTGATATATTATGTCTTATTCCACCTTATGTAATAAAATTAAAACCAAACTAAACAATTAAAACTGTTCTATTGTTTTTAGTTAAGTTTTTAAATTAATTTAATTTTTTGAAAAAAACTGGGAATTAAATTATTTTTATTGTTTTGGTATTCAAACAATTTTGTATTGTACAAAGAAAAACTATCAAATTACCACCATATCGACCATACCATAAGGACACTTCTAAATATAAAAAAGGATTAAATCTTTAGATTTTATTGTCTATGTCCCTCATGCTTATAAATTTAGACTATTCATGTTTTGAAATATCCTTAAAAATTATTAAAATATTTAAAGTGTTTTTTTGATTGCTGTTGTACAGTTTTCTTATAGTTTTCTTATTAATAAATAAAATGTTTTTTTCTTGTGCTTGTGTGTGTTTGTGTTATATAGCTACAATATTCCCATATGTTCTGTTATTATTTTATAGTTTTGTAATATGTTAAATCTGAGTACCAGACATTTTTTGAATAGCAAATATAAAATAAAGCACGTAAGTTTATGATACAGTATACAGAAATAGTTATGTATATAAATAGTATATACGTACTTAACATAAACGTACAAGATAGACCAAATGAATAAATATTTCTAACAACATAATAAATTTACGTTTTGTTGAACGAAATGATAACTTTGTTAAGCACATGGAAAAAAAACTCTGAGTACTTAATTTTCAGCTTAATAATTATATGCTCAATGGAAATTAAAGATTGCTTGATTATTTGTAGTTTCTATTTAATATTCCAATATAGACTTTATTTTATTGTTAGAATAAATTTAATATCTAAATGAAAGGCTGTTAGTTTAAGTGAATAATATTGATTTTCTCAAATAAAAGAAATGTGTAAAGCTAGAATATCATTTCTTGTTTTGAGTGACAACTATCTCAGAATGAGCACGAAAATATCTTGGGTCAAGAATTATTTTATAATAGTTATAAAACAAATTCTTTGTTTTCCGATGGAAAACATGCAATTTCTTGCTTAAAGGATTGATTTCTCCTCAGGTAAGAAATAGTTTATATGTCGTATTTCGATTTTCTTTTATAATACAATTTATTCATATATTTGATTTCGTTTACGTTAATAACATAATGTTTAGTAATCAAATAATATGTCGATCTTGAGATTTTTGGAAGTTTATCTATTTTCGGTCCGAAAAATAAAGCTTCGATACATAAAATCCCTTTATTTACACACCCATCTTTAATTAATTCTTAGGTCTCAACGCCTATTGATAGATGCCGTGTTTTTTTATTAGCTCCGGATAGCAAGCTATCGGGAGCATATGGGAAATTTCTATTGAAAGTTTTGCGATTATACACGTGTCGCTAGTAACCAAAAAACTAAAATTGTACCTAACTTCATGCATAACATTTCCTAAATTGTGATGGAAAACGAGACCGGTGGAGCGGCTATGATCCTAAAAATGATTGGGAGATTGTTCAGGAATATGTTAAAGTAGAAGAGGCAAAATGGTTATTAAATGCTAAAGGACAATCCAGATGCATCATTATCGGAAGACGACGGAGATCAAGATGAGAAATATGTTGGTGTAATGGACAGCTGAGATAGCCAACTAAATTGAAATTACTACAACAGGAATATTACAAAAATTAAAAGAATTTGAATTTCAAGAGACACAATTTTATAAAAAATATGATGGCGAGGAGCATCTCAAAGTTCCACCAAAATCTTTGTTACTTGCACCAACCGACAACTACACTGAATATTCTCAAAGTGGAAAAATCATTAAAAGACAAGAGAAATAAATCTCATTCGACGCCGAAATGAAGAAGACGTACATTTGAATAATCACTGAAGACTTTATTTGAAATTATTTAATACGTTCCCCAGTTAGTACACCAATAAAGAGCTTTCACAATATCTAATGAAGCAATAAAACTCTAGAATCTTTGCGTTTACGTTTAAATAACTACACCAAATTGCCAGCATACACTTTGGTATAAGCTACATAATTTTTTATTATATCCATTATAAATTTAGTTTGAACGCGTAATACCGCTGTTCATTTAAATAAAAACGAAAAATTAATAAACAAACGCTGTTATTTTTACGCCGATATGACATTTCATATTTCAATTTGACAACCATCAACATTTTAAACCAAAATGAAGTTTGCTAAATTTTCAAGGGTTGTACAAAAAATAAAAAATAATAAAATTTCCCTTTGCTCCCGATAGCAGCTCCGGATAGCAGCTCCAGATAAATAGGTAGAGCTAAATATTTTTTTATTGATTTTTAGTTAAAAAGTTGAATGAAAAATTATAGACTAGTTTAAAATAAATGAATTATATATATAAATAGCTTGTCAAACATTAGTTTTATTACAAAAAATTAGGTGCTCCGGATACAATCTATCCGGAGCTAATAAAAAAACACGGCAAGAGGTATCAATCATCGAAATCGGAGCACATTTGCAGATTTTCGAATTTTGTGGCTCTGAATTTGTGGGCTATAGTTCAGTTGATTTTCAAAAAAATTAAATTTTCCACGAAACGTGTAGAAATATTTGACCGATCCAAATGGCCGTTTGTGTGACAATTACAGGTCTCAACGACTATTGATAGAGGTATCAATCATCGAAATCGGAGCACATTTGCAGATTTTCGAATTTTGGTGCTCTGAATTTGTGGGTATAGTTCAGTTGATTTTCAAAAAAATTGAATTTTCCACGAAACGTGTAGAAATATTCGGCCGATCCAAATGGCCGTTTTTATGACGATTGCAGGTCTCAACGCCTATTGATAGAGGTATCAATCATCGAAATCGGATCACATTTGCAGATTTTCGAATTTTGTTGCTCTGAATTTGTGGGCTATAGTTCAGTTGATTTTCAAAAAAAATTGATTTTCCACGGAACGTGTAGAAATATTTGACCGATCCAAATGACCGTTTGTATGTCAATTACAGGTCTCAACGCCTATTGAAAAAGGTATCAGTCACCGAAATCAGATCAAATTTGAAGATTTTCGATTTTTGTGGCTCTGAATTTGTGGGCTATAGTTCAGTTGATTTTCAAAAAAATTGAACTTTCCACGAAACACGTAGAAATGTTTGACCGATCCAAATGGCCATTTGTATGTCAATTACAGGTCTCAACGCCTATTGATAGAGGTATCAGTCACCGAAATCAGATCAAATTTGAAGATTTTCGATTTTTGTGGCTCTGAATTTGTGGGCTATAGTTCAGTTGATTTTCAAAAAAATTGAACTTTCCACGAAACGTGTAGAAATATTTGACCGATCCAAATGACCGTTTGTATGACAATTACAGGTCTCAACGCCTATTGATAGAGGTATCAATCATCGAAATCGGATCAAATTTGAAGATTTTCGATTTTTGTTTCTCTGAATTTGTGGGCTATAGTGGGCTTACAGGTCTCAACGCCTATTGATAGAGGTATCAATCATCAAAATCGGAGGACATTTGCAGATTTTCGAATTTTGTTGCTCTGAATTTGTGGGCTATAGTTCAGTTGATTTTCAAAAAAATTGAATTTTCCACGGAACGTGTAGAAATATGTGACCGATCGAAATGGCCATTTGTATGTCAATTGCAGGTCTCAACGCTTATTGATAGAGGTATCAATCATCGAAATCGGATCAAATTTGAAGATTTTCGATTTTTGTGGCTCTGAATTTGTGGGCTATAGTTCAGTTGATTTTCAAAAAAATTGAATTTTCCACGGAATATGTAGAAATGTTTGACCGATCGAAATGGCCATTTGTATGTCAATTACAGGTCTCAACGCCTATTGATAGAGGTATCAATCATCGAAATCGGATCAAATTTGAAGATTTTCGAATTTTGTTGCTCTGAATTTGTGGGCTATAGTTCAGTTGATTTTCAAAAAAACTGAATTTTCCACGGAACGTGTGGAAATATGTGACCGATCGAAATGGCCATTTGTATGTCAATTACAGGTCTCAACGCTTATTGATAGAGGTATCAATCATCGAAATCGGATCAAATTTGAAGATTTCCGATTTTTGTGGCTCTGAATTTGTGGGCTATAGTTCAGTTGATTTTCAAAAAAATTGAATTTTCCACGAAACGTGTAGAAATATTTGACCGATCCAAATGACCGTTTGTATGACAATTACAGGTTTCAACGCCTATTGATAGAGGTATCGATCATCGAAATCGGATCAAATTTGAAGATTTTCGATTTTTGTTTCTCTGAATTTGTGGGCTATAGTGGGCTTACAGGTCTCAACGCCTACTGATAGAGGTATCAATCATCGAAATCGGAGGACATTTGCAGATTTTCGAATTTTGTTGCTCTGAATTTGTGGGCTATAGTTCAGTTGATTTTCAAAAAAATTGAATTTTCCACGGAACGTGTAGAAATATTTGACCGATCCAAATGACCGTTTGTATGACAATTACAGGTTTCAACGCCTCTTGATAGAGGTATCGATCATCGAAATCGGATCAAATTTGAAGATTTTCGATTTTTGTGGCTCTGAATTTGTGGGCTATAGTTCAGTTGATTTTCAAAAAAATTGAATTTTCCACGAAACGTGTAGAAATATTCGACCGATCGAAATAGCCGTTTGTATGACAATTACAGGTCTCAACGCCTACTGATAGAGGTATCAATCATCGAAATCGGAGGACATTTGCAGATTTTCGAATTTTGTTGCTCTGAATTTGTGGGCTATAGTTCAGTTGATTTTCAAAAAAATTGAATTTTCCACGGAACGTGTAGAAATATTTGACCGATCCAATTGACCGTTTGTATGACAATTACAGGTTTCAACGCCTATTGATAGAGGTATCGATCATCGAAATCGGATCAAATTTGAAGATTTTCGATTTTTGTGGCTCTGAATTTGTGGGCTATAGTTCAGTTGATTTTCAAAAAAATTGAATTTTCCACGGAACATGTAGAAATGTTTGACCGATCGAAATGGCCATTTATATGTCAATTACAGGTCTCAACGCCTATTGATAGAGGTATCAGTCACCGAAATCAGATCAAATTTGAAGATTTTCGATTTTTGTGGCTCTGAATTTGTGGGCTATAGTTCAGTTGATTTTCAAAAAAATTGAATTTTCCACGAAACGTGTAGAAATATTTGACCGATCCAAATGACCGTTTGTATGACAATTACAGGTTTCAACGCCTATTGATAGAGGTATCGATCATCGAAATCGGATCAAATTTGAAGATTTTCGATTTTTGTTTCTCTGAATTTGTGGGCTATAGTGGGCTTACAGGTCTCAACGCCTACTGATAGAGGTATCAATCATCGAAATCGGAGGACATTTGCAGATTTTCGAATTTTGTTGCTCTGAATTTGTGGGCTATAGTTCAGTTGATTTTCAAAAAAAATGAATTTTCCACGAAACGTGTAGAAATATTCGACCGATCGAAATGGCCGTTTGTATGACAATTACAGGTCTCAACGCCTATTGATAGAGGTATCAATCATCGAAATCGGAGGACATTTGCAGATTTTCGAATTTTGTTGCTCTGAATTTGTGGGCTATAGTTCAGTTGATTTTCAAAAAAAATGAATTTTCCACGAAACGTGTAGAAATATTCGACCGATCGAAATGGCCGTTTGTATGACAATTACAGGTCTCAACGCCTATTGATAGGGGTATCAATCATCGAAATCGGATCAAATTTGAAGATTTTCGATTTTTGTGGCTCTGAATTTGTGGGCTATAGTTCAGTTGATTTTCAAAAAAATTGAATTTTCAACGGAACGTGTAGAAATATGCGACCGATCGAAATGACCGTTTGTATGACAATTACAGGTCTCAACGCCTATTGATAGAGGTATCAATCATCGAAATCGGAGGACATTTGCAGATTTTCGAATTTTGTTGCTCTGAATTTGTAGGCTAGTTCAGTTGATTTTCAAAAAAATATAATTTTCCACGGAACATGTAGAAATATTTAACCGATCCAAATGGCCGTTTGTATGACAATTACAGGTTTCAACGCCTATTGATAGAGGTATCGATCATCGAAATCGGATCAAATTTGAAGATTTTCGATTTTTGTGGCTCTGAATTTGTGGGCTATAGTTCAGTTGATTTTCAAAAAAATTGAATTTTCAACGGAACGTGTAGAAATATGCGACCGATCGAAATGACCGTTTGTATGACAATTACAGGTTTCAACGCCTATTGATAGAGGTATCAATCATCGAAATCAGATCAAATTTGAAGATTTTCGATTTTTGTTGCTCTGAATTTGTGGGCTATAGTTCAGTTGATTTTCAAAAAAATTGAATTTTCCACGGAACGTGTAGAAATATGCGACCGATCGAAATGGCCGTTTGTATGACAATTACAGGTCTCAACGCCTATTGATAGAGGTATCAATCATCGAAATCGGAGGACATTTGAAGATTTTCGAATTTTGTTGCTCTGAATTTGTGGGCTATAGTTCAGTTGATTTTCAAAAAAACTGAATTTTCCACGGAACGTGTAGAAATATGTGACCGATCGAAATGGCCATTTGTATGTCAATTACAGGTCTCAACGCCTATTGATAGAGGTATCAATCATCGAAATCGGATCAAATTTGAAGATTTTCGATTTTTGTGGCTCTGAATTTGTGGGCTATAGTTCAGTTGATTTTCAAAAAAATTGAATTTTCCACGAAACGTGTAGAAATATTTGACCAATCCAAATGACCGTTTGTATGACAATTACAGGTTTCAACGCCTATTGATAGAGGTATCGATCATCGAAATCGGATCAAATTTGAAGATTTTCGATTTTTGTGGCTCTGAATTTGTGGGCTATAGTTCAGTTGATTTTCAAAAAAATTGAATTTTCCACGAAACGTGTAGAAATATTCGACCGATCGAAATGGCCGTTTGTATGACAATTACAGGTCTCAACGCCTATTGATAGAGGTATCAATCATCGAAATCGGAGGACATTTGCAGATTTTCGAATTTTGTTGCTCTGAATTTGTGGGCTATAGTTCAGTTGATTTTCAAAAAAAATGAATTTTCCACGAAACGTGTAGAAATATTCGACCGATCGAAATGGCCGTTTGTATGACAATTACAGGTCTCAACGCCTATTGATAGAGGTATCAATCATCGAAATCGGAGGACATTTGCAGATTTTCGAATTTTGTTGCTCTGAATTTGTAGGCTAGTTCAGTTGATTTTCAAAAAAATATAATTTTCCACGGAACATGTAGAAATATTTAACCGATCCAAATGACCGTTTGTATGACAATTACAGGTTTCAACGCCTATTGATAGAGGTATCGATCATCGAAATCGGATCAAATTTGAAGATTTTCGATTTTTGTTTCTCTGAATTTGTGGGCTATAGTGGGCTTACAGGTCTCAACGCCTACTGATAGAGGTATCAATCATCGAAATCGGAGGACATTTGCAGATTTTCGAATTTAGTTGCTCTGAATTTGTGGGCTATAGTTCAGTTGATTTTCAAACAAATTGAATTTTCCACGAAACGTGTAGAAATATTCGACCGATCGAAATGGCCGTTTGTATGACAATTACAGGTCTCAACGCCTATTGATAGAGGTATCAATCATCGAAATCGGAGGACATTTGCAGATTTTCGAATTTTGTTGCTCTGAATTTGTGGGCTATAGTTCAGTTGATTTTCAAAAAAAATGAATTTTCCACGAAACGTGTAGAAATATTCGACCGATCGAAATGGCCGTTTGTATGACAATTACAGGTCTCAACGCCTATTGATAGAGGTATCAATCATCGAAATCGGAGGACATTTGCAGATTTTCGATTTTTGTTGCTCTGAATTTGTGGGCTATAGTTCAGTTGATTTTCAAAAAAATTGAATTTTCCACGGAACGTGTAGAAATATGCGACCGATCGAAATGGCCGTTTGTATGACAATTACAGGTCTCAACGCCTATTGATAGAGGTATCAATCATCGAAATCGGAGGACATTTGCAGATTTTCGAATTTTGGTGCTCTGTATTTGTGGGCTATAGTTCAGTTGATTTTCAAAAAAATTGAATTTCCACGGAACGTGTAGAAATATGTGACCGATCGAAATGGCCGTTTGTATGACAATTACAGGTCTCAACGCCTATTGATAGAGGTATCAATCATCAAAATAGGAGGACATTTGCAGATTTTCGAATTTTGGTGCTCTGTATTTGTGGGCTATAGTTCAGTTGATTTTCAAAAAAATTGAATTTTCCACGGAACGTGTAGAAATGTTTGACCGATCAAATGGCCATTTGTATGTCAATTACAGGCCTCAACGCCTATTGATAGAGGTATCAATCATCGAAATCGGATCAAATTTGAAGATTTTCGATTTTTGTGGCTCTGAATTTGTGGACTATAGTTCAGTTGATTTAAAAAAAAAATTGAATATTTCACGAAACGTGTAGAAATATGCGACCGATCGAAATGGCCGTTTGTATGACAATTACAGGTCTCAACGCCTATTGATAGAGGTATCAATCATCGACATCGGATCTAATTTGAAGATTTTCGATTTTTGTGGCTCTGAATTTGTGGGCTATAGTTCAGTTGATTTTCAAAAAAATTGAATTTTCCACGGAACGTGTAGAAATATGCGACCGATCGAAATGGCCGTTTGTATGACAATTACAGATCTCAACGCCTATTGATAGAGGTATCAATCATCGAAATCGGAGGACATTTGCAAATTTTCGAATTTTGTTGCTCTGAATTTGTGGGCTATAGTTCAGTTGATTTTCAAAAAAATTGAATTTTCTACGGAACATGTAGAAATGTTTGACCGATCTAAATGGCCGTTTATATGACAATTACAGGTATCAACGCCTATTGATAGAGGTATCAATGCTAGTACGCATTTTCACAATCATCCGGTGTTCTCATTTTATTCATTGTATCGTCTCCGATCGTCGAAATGACAAACGATTTTTCGTTTCTGGAAATAATTGCCTCTCTTTCTCAATGCTGTTTGAACTTCATGTCTTGTAGTTTCTCTAGAATTTCATGGTGTCGAATGTACTGGTTTTAAAACAGAAGATGATTCTGCACTGGGAAATTTTTTTTGCTTCTACAAAGGCGCCTAATATTTTTAGCCCAGGGCGCCTAAATATATAAGAACGGCCCTGACAATATGTACGAATAAATGAAACAAGAAGTTTTATGTAATGGTGATTTAAATTATTTTTATTTATTACAATAAATGTTTTAACATTAATTGATGTATTATACTTGCTGTCGACGGTCTACCTGAAGTTGATCTACTTCTGTGTCTTCACCCTCACTTTCCAAAAATGAAGTGTCATCGTGCAAATCATCATCATTATTTTGAGTTTCATCCCAAGCATCGGTGGCATTTATAAAAATATTATGTAGCACGCAGCATGCTACAATAAAATTTTTCACGGTCCCCAAATCTGCATGTTCGGTGAAATGTAGTACTCTTCGAAACCGGCATTTCATTAAACTGAAGGCGTTTCCTACGACGATTCGGCTGGACGAGCGAATTTTGTTATAGTCTTTTTATTGTTGCGTTTAATTCCCCGTATCTTTGAATGATGATACCGGACAAAAATTAGAAGGATACGCCGAATGTCCTATTAAAAAAACTATTGTTTTTAAAATTTTGATTTTGCGAAGCGAGGCGGAATAATGGTGATCTTCGAAGAGCCCCAGCATCATGCATTGAGCCTGGTTCACCGCAGTATACATCTATAAAACGTTTGGCGTAATCCACCACGGCTTGGAGTAAAACACTTTGGTACCCTTTTCTATTAAAATAAACTTGCTGGTCTGGCTTTTTGATTTTTATATGGCTGCCATCTATAGCCCGAGTACACCAGATATTCCTCCCATCACTTCAAATGATGTTGTTTTGCGCTGAATCATTTTAGTACAATGTGGCCACACAATGTGATCATTCGGTATGCTGACCATCCAAGACGCCACTCTGTGTATTACGTTCCATATGGTTGAATCAAATAATCCAAAATAGTTACCCATTTGCCTATAAGTTATGGTATTGGCCACATACCATAAAAACAAATGAATTTCATGATTATGGTTTGGACATGAAAAATACATTTAGTTGAGATTCGCGCATTTCTGTTTGGACTAGGGCCCTCATAAAATTTTGATTTTAATTGAGGTTGGTAAACTCACCTTCTAACGATGCGGTCATTTCTCGAGAAAGTCGAAAATGTCTCTTGAACTCTACATTACTGTAATTTTCAACCGTTTCCATTAAATTTCAAATTTTTGCACGTTTAATTGCAACAAAATCATCTGAGTCGGACGAATCTGATAAAGATGATGAGCTAATTGGGCAAGACGAATCACCACCAATATAATTATCCACGATTATCTAAACCAAAACAAAAGAATTATTTCATTGAGATGATTTTATAATTGAATTATTAAGGAATATAAGTATACGAGTATTTACATAAAATGCGATTTACGAGAGCGAAAAACTGATCGTGAACAAATGGACCTTTTTAGGAATGTGTGGGTGCGATAGTGCTCTCATATTACGAGTTACGAGTTTCGCGAGCTCGAACAGTGTCAACAAATTCCTACAGAGAGCACCTTTAATTAATACGAGTAGGCTGTCGTACTTCACGTTGTACGAGTGAGCAACAATGCTCATAGTCGCGTTGTCGCAATTTATGGTAACTAGAGGCTCGTGGTGCTTGCAAAATCGCACACGGGATATGTGATACTTGGGAGGAAAGGAACCGGAAGGTTGCTACAATGTCGATGTCTGCTAGTTAGTCTGGGGAAGAATATGGTTGCTCATGCAGGGTTTATTATTTAATTTTAGTTATGCTTACGTTGACAGAAGTGTATGTATATTAAAATAATGTTGTCTTGTGCTACTAATTTATCATAAATTATACTAACAAATTACTAACTATTGACTACAAAGGTGTCTGTAACCGGGTCAAGTCTATCCATACTAACATTCCTTTCTTATCCTTCCTATTGTGTTATTTGTAATGGGTGTACAGTGGGCCCGGCGTCACATCACTAACATCAATCAATCAATTCTATTTACGCAAAAGAAATTTATGCCGGTAATAAAGACTGGTGGGATAAACTTGGCAAGATGTCAAACAAAAACAAAAAAAAATCCGTAACAAAGTTTGTAAGACCATCGGTTTGTTATTGTTTGCGTTACAGGTTTTAATAGTAACGGTTCTCAAGAACGCAGGCTATTCTAAATTTATGGTTTGCAGTTTTGGACAGAAACAGTTTATTAAAATTTTATTTGTGATTAAAAAGAAACACACAAATATCATAATCTGTAATCTCTATACTACACAGTATCACATACTTTTCTTGGAAAGATAAATAAAAAACTCAGGTAAATTTCAATGAACATACAACCTTAAGATTATGATCTTTTTCAATTTTCCTTCAATCTATCATTCGACCTTCAAATCAGTTTAACCATATTTATTAGGTAACAAAGCTTAAAAGCTTTTTGTGAATTCAATTTAAATAGAGATTTTTTTTGTTGAGTTGAGCTTTAAGAAAATATATTTTACCTTTTTGCTTTTCATGCACTGAGTACTAACATTGTCTGGATATTATCATAATAATATTGATAACAAAAACTCATTCTGCTTGAAAAGAAAAATAAACTTAGAAAATTATCCATGAAAAAGGAAGATTATCCTAAAAGATAATAGATCGAAATGCACAGTACGAATGTTGATGTGACATAAAAAAAGGGGTTTTGTCTATATATTATGTTGTATACATTAGAAGGAAAATTTTCCTGTTTTGTTTTTCATGAAAATATTATTACAGTTAATTGACGGAAAATGTCTTTTAGAATATTATTATCGGTGTGTTATTTTTGTATAAAATTATCATTAATTTAACTTGATTTTTTGATAGTGTATTTATGGTATAATAGACAGATGTATACATAATTCGAATAGTGAGCATACGTAAAAATTACCAAAATTTCCCAAGAAGATTATGTAACATTTCGATAATTAATTATTTTGCTTAAGTACATACATATAAAATTCAACCAACAATTTTTAAAATTAACTCCCAAACTATTATCATAGCTAGTTAGTTTACCCTTTCCTTTACTCTAATCATAGTTTCGTATTTCTTAAGTCAATTAGGATTGACATTTAATTTTCAAAAATTTAACAAGTACCTATATAATCTAACAAAAAAACGTAATTAATGAATCAAATTTTATTTGCTTTATCTTAATTCCACTATACGGTAAACGAGAAAATCCTTGTTGATTAATGAAAAATTCCGAAAATGTTGTGTTACACTTTGTGTGTAGCCAGTTTGTGAGCGCGGTGATAATTAAAATCCGCGTGTGATAAAATATAAATTAAATAAAATGATTAATTGGAAAATTATTTAGATTTTTTTCGTAACATTAAAAAGGGTTAACGCATAGTATTTTAGAAATACCGGCAGTGTTAACACCCAGTTGATTCCAATTTAGAGTAAAACACGATTAAATCCGTATTGAAATAGAAACTAGCTACAATACTAAAAAAAATGATGACGATAAGATTTTGAATTTAGGGTGACATATATATCTGGGAATGATAATAAACTGTTTTTTTTACAACTTTAGCTGTACATATATTTGTCAATGTAAACTTAAGTTTGATCGTAAATAAAAATAAAAAAAGATTATTTTAACGATTCTGTTGTAATCGAAACGAGTTAAAAAAAATGATTAAAATGGACATTTTTACTGCATTTACTTGTCGTATTTATTTAAATTGGAAAATCAATTTGATTGGTCAACCAGAAATTAAAGTCAATTGGCGGAACGAAATAGCTTTCAATTTATTATATGTACAGGCGTTATAAATCAGGCGCCGCAACTGTGAAGTGCAGGATTATAACAGTTCCAAACGAAGCGGAAATTTTTTATCGCAAGTATCGTCTGAAAATCCACTTTGTTCTATATAATCATTATGTATCCACTCTACTCTCACCTTTATTTTTGTGTTTAAGTTTCTTGTCTCTAAAATGATATTTTAATCATGTAAATCTCTTTTAAGTATTTTTTATTTTTTTTGTGATGTAACAGAAAGATGATGAATTTTCTTCTTCTTTTGTTGTGTGTAAGTTGTGTACATAATTCCCAAAAATACAAATTCTAAAGAATGTACAGAAGACTCTGGGTAAATAATAATTTCCATTTTCATTCATTTAGAATATAACAAAAAACAAAAAAATATGATGACTTCGTTCGTTCCTTTATTCCCTTCGGTGTACAAGAAGTGGTGACTTGGAAGATGTTGAATGTTTAACATTAGTTTAAATTTAAGCAGGAGACGAAGATGTTTGAAATAATTGAAATAAAAAAATAATAATTTCAAGGACTTATCCATTACGATTTTTATTTTGATGAATAGAGAGTCGATTTTCTTTTTATTTTCTGTGTTTTCATCTTCAACTTATACTGTGCATAAGAAGAAAATAAACAAAAAGAAAATGATAGCATTTATTTGTCGAAAAAAAAAAATTCTTTTGTTAAGCAAAAAGAGAAAATGTAAAACGCGTAAAAAATAAAGTACAAAAGATGTACATACACTAAAAAAAAAAAAATCGCGAAATTTATTGCGATACGTTGATGAAATGGATTTTCTTTGTATAGCAGTTCGAGGACAAATTGACTTTCCTGTCCTTTTAAAAACTTCTGAAATTTTCTAAAGTTTTGAGTAATGGAAAATGGTAATTAAAATGCTTTAAAAACAAAAGCAATCTACATTTCAGAGATTTTTAATAATTTTACTGAACCTGAACCACACCTGAACATGATTCCTTGTTCTAGCTCAATTTGTAATGGGGTTTGTAAAATGTTAAATTAAAGCTGTAGATTCACCTGTATGACTGTGCTTGAGCAACTGCAATTTTAGTACTGTTTCTACCCCATGGTGGTTTTTAATTTAAATCGTAGTTTAAACCACTGCTGAAATATTTTGAGATTGCAATCTAGAAACCGGAAACCATACAAATTGCCTGAAAAACCATAGATGCTATACCTAAAAATGATGAGTGGAAATAGGCCAACATTAAAGCAGTAAAATAAATATAAGTATGTACTTGTACTTGCATACTACACTTGAAAATATAACAAATAATGTTCGATGGACATTTATAGGTTTCGAATAATAACAGATCCCGAAACATACGTTTAGAAGTAACGAGAACCGCAATCGGAGCACGATTCCAGATTTTGTTTTTTTTGGCTCAGAATTATCTGATTTATAGTACCGTGATTTAAAAAAAAACGAATTTTCTATGAAATGTCATAGAAATAATCAAGCAATATAAATGCGCGTTGGCACAACAATTTCAGGTCCCAAAATCCATTTTTAGAGGTATCAAGAATCGCAATCGGATCGCAATTGCAGAATTAAGATTTTATTGGCTCAGGAGTTATAGTGTTCTTCTCATAGTGTTTTTCTCAAATGCCCTTAGTACGCACTTAATATAAAAAAATTCAAGTAGCCGGTCCCTGGGGTCGGCCGTATAAATAACAAGCAATATTTGAATAAAATATTGAACAATTTATTGCTATAGAAAAAAAAAAAAACTAATTGAAGGGATGACTGCGTGAAAATCGCGAGTTCCCTTCATCATTTTCACGAACGAATATTTGCTTGTTTGTTATTCTAATGGAAATCCTGTGATGCATTTTCGTTATAATATAAACGTCAACTATGAGAAAGAGAGATAAACCAGCAAGGAGAACAAAAGATTTTCACATAAAATATGCAGCTAACCGCGAGTAAAAGTTCTTCATATAGAAAATATATTTTCTCTGAAACTTTAGCGAGTAGAAAGCGTAAACTGTATAGTACATTACAATTACATAAGGATCCTAAATAAATTCATTGCAGACAATGCATACGATCTTCTCTTACCTACACGTTTGATTACATTCTTAAGATATGTATGCCATATTAAAAATGAGATTATGAATTCATAATTTGTTAAAGTTAAAATTGTACTTTAAAAACATTCTAAACATAAAATCTAAAATAAAACAATAAAACTAAATATGAAAATATTGTTCCCTCGTTGTTGACAATTAAGTACATAGTATGTGTACGATTTACACGAGAAAACGATAGGCTGCGGTCGAATTCTCGGGTAAATCATTTACTACGGTAAATGTAGATTTTTAATGTTCGTTTTTTGTTAAATTACGCATTTTTTTCTGTTTTTTACTCGTTCAGTAGATATAACTATAAAGAATAAAGTATACAAACGTGAAAATGTTACGTTTTTTTATTTCGTTTACCCTCCATCAGAAAAAGGTAAATGCATTTCCCGAATTTTGCGGATTTACTCGAGAATTCGACCACATCCTAAGAATGACATTTTAAAAATGGAATTGATAAATAAACACGAAATTTGTGAATTATTCGAAACTTTTTAACTTATACTTTTTAACTTTAACTTTTTAAATATTTTTAATTTTTAACTTCTAATTTTAAACTTTTTAACTTTAACTTTTCAACTATAACTTGAACTTTTTAACTTTAACTTTAATTTTCTTAACTTTAACTTTTTAACATTAACATTTTAACTATTACTTTTCAACTTTAACTTTTCAACCTTAAATTTATAACTTAAAGTTTCTTTAACTTTACTTTTTCACAAACCTTTCAACCTTAACTTTTTAACTTTTCATTTTAACTATTTTAATGTTTTTAACTTTAAATTTAACTTTTAAACTTTTTAAGTTTAAACTTTTTAGCTTCAATTTTTTACTTTAACTTTTAAACTCTAACTTTAACGTTTTAAATGTAACTTTTTAACAAACCTTTTGACCCCAACTTTTTACCTTAACTTTTCTAATTGTTTTAACTTTTCATTTTAAACTTTTTAAATTTTAAATGTATAACTTTAACTTCTGTAACTTAAACTTTATAAAGTAACTTTAACTTTTGATCTTTTTAAATTTTAAACTTTTTAAATTTAACTTTTAAACTATAATTTTAACTTTTTAACTTTAACTTTTAAATTTAAACTTTAACTTTTTTAAATTTTAACTTTATAACTTTAAAGTAAAATTACTAATAGAACTATTTAAAACTGTAACGTGTTAACTTTAACTTTTCAACTTTATCTTTTCAACTTTTACTTTTTAACTTTTACTTTTTAACTTTATCTTTATGACTAACTTTTTAACATTTATGATTTAACTTTAACTTTTAACATACCTATTTTGACTTTAATTTTTAACTTAACCTTTTAACTTTAGCATTTTAACTTTAACTTTATAACTTTAACGTTTTTTTAACTTCAACATTTTAACAAACTTTTTAACCTTTACTTTTTAACCTAACTTTCTTAACTTTAACTTTTTAATGTTAACTTTAAAATTTGTTTAACTATAACTTTTAAACTTTTTACCTTAAACTTTTATAACTTTAAGTTTTAAACTTTAACTTTAATTTTTTAAATTCAACTTTTCAACTTTGAGTTTAACGTTTTTAACTTTAACTTTATAAGTATAACATGTTTTAACTTTAACATTTAACAAACTTCTTAACCTTAACTTTTTAACTTAACTTTTTTAACTTTAACTTTTTTAAATTTTTAATTTTTTTTTTTTCTAACCTTAACTTTTTAACTTTCTCTATTAAACTCTAATTTTATTTTTTTAATTTTATCTTTTGAACTTTATGTTTTGAACTTTTAAACTATTACATTTAACTTTTTTAACTTTATATTTTAAACTCTAACTTTATCTTTTCAACTTTAACTTTAACTATTTTAACCTTTATTTTTTAACTTTAGCTTTTTAAATTTTTAATTTTTTTTTTCTAATTTTAACTTTTAAACTTTCTAAATTTTAAACTGTTTAACTTTAACTTTTGTAACTTTAACTTTTGAACTATAATTTTACTTTTTAACTATAACTTTTAAACTTTAACATTAACTTTTTAACTTGAACTTTAAAACTTTAATTTTTTTAACTGTAAATTTTAACTTTAAGTTTTAACTTTAACTTTTTAACTATAACTTTTTAACTTTAACTTTTCAACTTTATATTTTCAACTTTTACTTTTTAATTTTTAGTTTTTAACTTTATCTTTATGACTAACTTTTTAACATTTACGATTTAACTTCAACTTTTTAACATACCTATTTTTAACATTAATTTTTAACTTAACCTTTTAACATTAGCTTTTTAACTTTAACTTTATAACTTTAGCGTTTTTTTAACTTTAACATTTTAACAAACTTGTTAACCTGAACTTTTTAACCTAACTTTCTCAACTTTAATATTTTAATCTTAACTTAAAAATGTGTTTAACTATAGCTTTAACTTTTAAACTTTTTACCTTTAACTTTTAAACTCTAACTTTAATTTTTTATCTTTAACTGTTTAACTTTATCTTTTCAACTTTAACTTTAACTATTTTAACTTTAACTTTTTAACTTTAACTTTATAAGTATAAAATGTTTTAACTTTAACTTTTAACAAACTTCTTAACCTTAACTTTTTAACTTAACTTTTTTAATTTTTTTTTCTAACCTTAACTTTTATAATTTGACCTTTAACTTTTTTAGCTTTATCTTTTAAACTCTAATTATATTTTTTTAATTTTAACTTTTGAACTTTACCTTCTAACTTTAACTTTAACTATCTATTTTAACCTTAACTTTTTAACTTTAACTTTTTTAAATTTTTAATTTTTTTTCTAACTTTAACTTTTAACTTTCTAAATTTTAAACTTTTTAACTTTAACTTTTGTAACTTTAACTTTTAAACTCTAACTTTAACTTTTTAACTATAAATTTTAAACTTTAACATTAACTTTTAAACTTGAACTTTAAAACTTTAATTTTTTTAACTTTAAATTTTAACTTTAAGTTTTAACTTTAACTTTTTAACTGTAACTTTTTAACTTTAACTTTTCAACTTTATATTTTCAACTTTTACTTTTTAACTCTCTTTATGATTAATTTTTTTACATTTACTATTTAACTTCTACTTTTTAACATACCTATTTTTAGCTTTAATTTTTAACTTAACCTTTTAACTTTAGCTTTTTAACTTTAGCGTTTTTTTAACTTCAACATTTAAACAAACTTGTTAACCTGAACTTTTTAACCTAACTTTCTTAATTTTAATTTTTTAATCTTAACTTAAAAATTTGTTTAACTTTAACTTTAACTTTTAAAGTTTTACCTTTAACTTTTTTAACTTTAACTTTTAAACTCTAACTTTAATTTTTTAACTTTAACTTTTTTAACTTTATCTTTTCAACTTTAACTTTAACTTTTTTAACTTTAACTTGTTAACTTTATAAGTATAACATGTTTTAACTTTAACTTTTTAACAAATTTTTTAACCTTAACTTTTTAACTTAACTTTTTAACTTTAACTTTTTAATTTTAACTTTTTTAAATTTTTATTTTTTTTTTCTAACTGTAACTTTTAAATTTTCTAAATTTGAAATTTTTTAACTTTAACTTTTTAACTTTAACTTTTCAAATTTATCTTTTCAACTCGATCATTTTACTTACTTTAAAACTTTAATATTTTTTAACTTTAACTGTTTTAATTTTTATAACTTTAAGTTTAACTTTAACTTTTAACAAACTTCTTAACCTTAACCTTTTAATTTAACTTTTTTAACTTTCACTTTGTAATTTTAACTTTTTTAAATTTTTAATTTTTTTTCCTAACCTTAGATTTTAAACTTTAACCTTTAACTTTTTTAACTTTATCTTTTAAACCCTAATTTTATATTTTTAACTTTAACTTTTGAACTTTATATTTTGAACTTTAACTTTAATTATTTTAACTTTAACTTTTTAACTTTAACTTTTTAGATTTAACTTTTTAACTTTTACTTTATAAGTTTAACAAGTTATAACTTTAATTTTTTAACAAATTTGTTAACCTTAACTTTTTAACTTAACTTTTAAACTTTTTAACTTAACTTTTAAACTTTTTAAATTTTAAACTTTTTACCTTTCACTTTTTTAACTTTAACTTTTAAACTATAACCATAGACAATCATAATAGATTTCTCATTTGACTAAAAACACAAAATAAAAATAAAAATTTTCCATTCAAATGTTATCGGTGTATGCATATAGGTACGTATTAGATTTGCAACGCATTCTAAAATCATTGCCTTATAAAATACACAACACAACGATACATTGGAATTATCAGAAGTTTTGTTTTTTTCCTTTAGTTATAATGAAATGAGAAATCTAGTATGAATGTCTATGCTATAACTTTAATTTTTTAACTTTAACTTTTTAATTTTAACTTTTTAAATTTAACTTTTCAACTTTATATTTTCAACTTTTACTTTTTAACTCTCTTTATGATTAATTTTTTTACATTTACTATTTAACTTCTACTTTTTAACATACCTATTTTTAGCTTTAATTTTTAACTTAACCTTTTAACTTTAGCTTTTTAACTTTAGCGTTTTTTTAACTTCAACATTTAAACAAACTTGTTAACCTGAACTTTTTAACCTAACTTTCTTAATTTTAATTTTTTAATCTTAACTTAAAAATTTGTTTAACTTTAACTTTAACTTTTAAAGTTTTACCTTTAACTTTTTTAACTTTATCTTTTCAACTTTAACTTTAACTTTTTTAACTTTAACTTGTTAACTTTATAAGTATAACATGTTTTAACTTTAACTTTTTAACAAATTTTTTAACCTTAACTTTTTAACTTAACTTTTTAACTTTAACTTTTAAATTTTAACTTTTTTAAATTTTTATTTTTTTTTTCTAACTGTAACTTTTAAATTTTCTAAATTTGAAATTTTTTAACTTTAACTTTTTAACTTTAACTTTTCAAATTTATCTTTTCAACTCGAACATTTTACTTACTTTAAAACTTTAATATTTTTTAACTTTAACTGTTTTAATTTTTATAACTTTAAGTTTAACTTTAACTTTTAACAAACTTCTTAACCTTAACCTTTTAATTTAACTTTTTTAACTTTCACTTTGTAATTTTAACTTTTTTAAATTTTTAATTTTTTTTCCTAACCTTAGATTTTAAACTTTAACCTTTAACTTTTTTAACTTTATCTTTTAAACCCTAATTTTATATTTTTAACTTTAACTTTTGAACTTTATATTTTGAACTTTAACTTTAATTATTTTAACTTTAACTTTTTAACTTTAACTTTTTAGATTTAACTTTTTAACTTTTACTTTATAAGTTTAACAAGTTATAACTTTAATTTTTTAACAAATTTGTTAACCTTAACTTTTTAACTTAACTTTTAAACTTTTTAACTTAACTTTTAAACTTTTTAAATTTTAAACTTTTTACCTTTCACTTTTTTAACTTTAACTTTTAAACTATAACCATAGACAATCATAATAGATTTCTCATTTGACTAAAAACACAAAATAAAAATAAAAATTTTCCATTCAAATGTTATCGGTGTATGCATATAGGTACGTATTAGATTTGCAACGCATTCTAAAATCATTGCCTTATAAAATACACAACACAACGATACATTGGAATTATCAGAAGTTTTGTTTTTTTCCTTTAGTTATAATGAAATGAGAAATCTAGTATGAATGTCTATGCTATAACTTTAATTTTTTAACTTTAACTTTTTAATTTTAACTTTTTAAATTTAACTTTTTAACTTTTACTTTATAAGTTTAACATGTTATAACTTTAACTTTTTAACAAATTTTTTAACCTTAACTTTTTAACTTAACTTTTTTAACTTTAACTTTTTAATTTTAAAATTTTTAAATTTTTAATTTTTTTTTTCTAACTTTAACTTTTAAATTTTCTAAATTTGGAACTTTTTAACTTTAATTTTTGTAACTTTAACTTTTGAAATCTAGCTTTAACTTTTTAACTTTAATTTTTAACTTTAACTTTTTAACTTTAACTTTTTAACTTTAACTTTTCAAATTTATCTTTTCAACTCGAACATTTTACTTACTTTAAAACTTTAATAATTTTTAACTTTACCGGTTTTAGTTTTTATAACTTTAAGTTTAACTTTAACTTTTAAACTTTTTAACTTTAATTTTTTTAACTTTAACTTTTAACTGTAACTTTAGCTTTTTAACTTTTAAGTTTAAAATTCAACTTTTTATCAAATTTTTAACTTAACTTTTTAATTTTAACTTTATTACTTTACTTTATAACTTTAACTTTTTAACTTTAATTTTAAAAAATCCTGAATATCGGTCAAACATTTTTTTTTACCTCTGAAAGTATTTAATTCTTCTTTACAATATGATTAAATAATAAAATTCTATATATCGCCGATATATTATGTAAAGGCATTGCCACATAGAAGACGAACGAACGATTTTTTAAGTCATCGTTTTGTTTTTTAAATTCGACTCGTCGTCCGACAAAAGATAAAAATGGATTTTCTTTAATGAAAATTTTGAAATTTTAATAATTTTCGTTGTACAAACAACACATTGACTAAACTTTCAACAAAAGAATAGGGCGCTCAGTTTATACCAGTTATTGATAGAATGGCGCTCCCCCATAAAGCGGGCAAACTATCAATTCAGTATAGCCAGTAATTTATTCAACAAAATCGGTTTCGGGCACCACAAAGTTTAGAAATGATAATCAAATAAATTATGCATATAAGAGCATAACCGGCTCATACTGCATCTCTTAAGTGATCCTATCCTAATTTCAGCGCTAAGTGAGGATACCAGTAATAACCACATATGTATATCACTGCTTTGTAGAAAAAAAGTTAGTTAATTCGGAAGCTACAAACATCAGCTACAAACATCAGCTTTAAACATCAAATATGAAAAAACGCTGTCATTAAAGATGGAGTTCATTCAAAGGTGCTTTTAAATGTATACCATAAAAGTGTTAGAAAAAGAGAGCGGCCGATGAATCAGATAAGCCATGTGGATAAATTAATCAAAACAATTGAAAATAGAAATGATTAACTACATCGAAGATAATTACATAGTTTTATAAAATGATAGAAAGCTTCACACAGAAAGCTGTAGTACCTGTATATGATTCTGGCAGCGTTTTTGAATTTTTCGTAGTAAAATTACAAGATATAGCGAATTTTTCCAAAATTTCGATTGACGAAATACAAAACCATCTGAACAAAAATTGTAGAGTGAAGACCTTTAATATGACACCAGACAATAGGTATCTAGTGACAAAAATCTCTCAATACATCTTCCCAATCTCCCCCTATCCCAAGTATAGATTGGTAATTTCAATCATATTATTTCAGTAAACTTGTTTACTTTATTTGACTAATAATACATCTTTCACGGTTTTCAAATAAGGCTAAATGGATGTTGCTGTGAATGTTGGGTGTAATAAGTTAACAACGTTTGATGAGGATAGGAAGTGCAGGTACTTCAGATGTATTTACTGTAGGCCTTTCATTTGGTTTATGTGCGTTTGTGTTGAGGGGTTTGAGAAGGGTGGAAGCGATGACTATGGATGTCGGAGTCAACAATGGAGTTTCAGAGATATGTTCGAGAGACTGAAGCACCATGGTGGATTCAAGATTCATTCTGTTTATTAGAAAGGTTGATTTAGATTTGGAATTTGTTCTGGAGTTTTAGTTGAAGTCCTTACATTTAAATGTTATATTTTTTATTTAGTTAAATTTAATTATATTTAGATTTTAGTTTTAAATTTATTTTTAATTTAATTTACTAGCTTATAAATTGATAAATTTATGTTCCGTTCAAACATTCGAGTCTGCTCTAGTTTTTCGATATTACTAGAGCTCTCTGCATATAATCATATTTAAGATTGCTGGGATATGACTCTGAATGTTTAAAGTGCTGTAGTCACTATATGTTACAGATTAATATACTATAGAAGATTTTCGATATTTTATGGGGTTTTGGTAATTAAATGTTTAGTTAAACCATATAATAATTAATAATCAAGAATTAATTTCCAAAACTGAATGAAATCTAATCATCCCTACACAATAAAAATAAAAATTAATTTGAATAAAATAACAGAAAACGAAAAGTTTTATTAGCTTTTTATAAATTATTATTTTAACTAAAACAGAAAATTATTAAAATAACAAAGAAATACAAAAATAGTGTGTAGTGTTTTATTAACAAAAATGCTTTAAAAGGGATTAACATGATGCATCATCACATCATATTGCGACAGTACATTGTAGTTGTACGTACGCGAAGATGTGTGGAGGTGGGTTTATACTTTATAGTTTATAGCTTTGCAATGTACATAAAAAAATATTTATAATCAATGTAATTGGAATATGAAGGGTGTTATTTACATTAACGGGATGAGTATGTGGTTATAAAATACTGAATTAAAATAAATAATTTTATGACGGAAATTTAACTACTGTCTATTTGCGAAATGAAATTACAAAAAAAAGGGTTTTACCGCTCTATCGCAATTGTACGGATTTTATGGTGTATTAAATCGACTGTGAAATTGGGGATAAGATTTTTTTACATTTCCACTTCTTCTGATCTTCTGCACACAAAATGTACAAAAGGTGTACATAACATTCATATACGGTTATCAGAATTGTATAACTTTTAACAAAAAACTTTAATATTTCACAGAATCATAACACAAAACAAACATGTTAAATGATCCATTAGTTGTGTCAATCTAATCCGCAGACAACGGATAAATCCAGAATATGTACATACAACAATTACACGTTCCTTAGTGGAAAGACAAACGAAAAAGGAACAAATATAATTTATTACACCAAAACTACTGTGCATTATTATGTTGCTATATTAGAAACAGTCTTCGTTATTCACCACCAAGCTAGTGAACAACAATAAAATCTGTTCTGCAAAATCTATCAAATGTCACAGAAACATTAAATACTGATGATAAAAAATTGTCATATAATTTTCAGGATTAATGCAATTTTTTTCTATTGTCAGTTTATTTTTATTTTTTTATATCCAATCCCACATATATCAGTTGAGTTATGAAATCGTTAGTATTATGACATATCTATGTATGTATATAATATATGCGAGTTACATAGCTAAAATAAAATAAAAAAATCGCGAAATTCCAAACAATTTGTTATGACGAATTTGTTATCATTTAACTGGTTTGGTACTTAATAATTTGAGGGTGAGGTGTATAGAGATACATAGTTCGCTAAAAACCTTCGTTTATCCAGGAAGTCGTTTTATTAGTTTTTAGAAATTTATTACGTATTGTTCAATCAAATGGAAATTTAAATTATTCTTGCTTTTTATTTTTCAATCGCGTTTCCTCCCTTTCCATTGTATAGAATACAGTTCCAATACCGAATCAGCGCACACAAAAAAGTGATTAATTGTTAAACCCAAATTATACATCTCTTGTTAACAACAAAATGGAAAGTTTTTTATCTTTTTATTTAATTTAATTTCGTTCTTATATTTTTTAATCTTATTTCGAGTTTTTTTTTTGATTTTTTATCGAAATCAAAAACTGGCGGAATGGGGAAAATGTAATCCCTCCCAATTTTGCTCCACAAAACATTATTATAGAAGGTGAATGTAATTTATTATTTCGGCTACAATGGAGAAAATTATAAAAGTGGAAAATTAATTTATTTATAATTGAAATACGCTGGCAATATCGTGAAGACGACTTGGCTGCGGAATATATCTGAATCAATCATCAGTTGTCCCGGTGGCACAGTTGTTAGCATGCTTGCTTTAAGCTCCGGAGGTCCCGGGTTCGATTCCCGGCGGGTGATGAAAAAATCACGGCTGGTTATTGTAAAGATCAATGAACTAATCACTCATTATCCGCTGAAAAAAAAGTAACGGGGTTCAAGTTACACCTGTACCGTAAATGTTTGGTAAAACATAAGTACAAAAATAGAGGTAAATATTGTGGCGATTTTGGCCATCATACTGAGCTCACGTTAATGCCTGTATTCCATTGGAAAAATTGACTGACAGTCAAAAAAAACGAAAAGAGAAAAATAATTTGATGCCCCATATAAGAGACAAAGCCAACGTGGTTTTTATTTTATAGAAAAATTATTTTTCTATAAAATAAAAAAGAAAGAAATGCGTTGTCTTTGTCTCTTATTTGGAGTATCAGATTATTTTTCTCTTTTCGTTTTTTTGACTGTCAGTCAATTTTTCCCATGGAATACAGGCATAGGTGTTACAAACACGACCGATGGGAAGCAGGGAAAGTTTTTGGTTTATTTTAAATCGTTAAATAAAGAAATAAATCTGTCGTCATAGCCACCACCAGTAGCAAGCGGACAGAATTAAATAGTAAAGTCAAAGCAAATATTATCAAAGTGTATAAAAGTAGAGTGAAATAAAAAGTACAGTGTTTTTAATTTCAAAATTCGATCGAACTCAGCAGCCCAGTTCGTAAAAATATTTTTGCTATATGACATGATTTGTTTTTTTTTTTTTTTTTTTTGAAAATGATGATCATTGAAAATTTATGGTATGCAATTATATAACATTGAGAAACGTCGTCATGACATTTTAACACAGCAAACATGTAACATGAACACTGGAACTACTATTCCTAAGTTTTATGTATTTTCTGTTTCTATTTTAATGTGTTAAATAAAAAGAGAGAAAATATTTTTATTTAAGTAACATTTTACATGACACGCCACATTTTAACACAATATTAACTTGATAATGATCTAACACAATATTAACTTGATACCTTTGGTCATGGTGCCAACAAATTTAAATTAAGTCATTCCCCATTAAAATTCATTAATTGCTGATTATTTCATATTATTTAGTAGTTTGTCCTTGAACTAATATCTGAAAGTCATTCAAAAGAAAAGAATAAACTTCCTATCTGAACGTAAAATTTTGTGCCCTTTCCGAATCAGAGGTCCAAAATAGGGCTTTTCATTTAAAACAATCAATTTGACCATCAACTGACCTTGAAGGTCGTAGTCAAGGTCGAATTAAAAGTCACCATCTGATGTCCCCTCGACACTTAACAAATTTCATTGAAAGTAATTTTCTCCTATCCAGCACCGTTCTCGAGATAAAAGCCTGCATTTTAAAAAACTCACTCTATATAAAAAAAAATCTTCAAATGAAATTATGCAGACTCGAAATTCATCGTAGCCATATGGTGTAGTGGACATTTTTGCTTCAAATACAATGAATTTACAGAAAAGTGGAGTCTCCAGACTAAAAATTTTTTCTCCATACAATTTAATCCGCTCTAGCGTACACTTTTATGAAAGCGGCTAGAAATGGGGCAGCAGTGAATGGACTGCATTACAGAACGTTGATAGCTGATTTTCTTTCTAGAATAAATTGATTTGGATATTGATGACCTGTCGCACTGTGCGCCACATAATTGACAGGCTGGTTGTGATGAGGGAAATTTCGAGACTGGATAGTCTTAAGAAATGCGGATTAGAATTGCACAGCAATATCGTGTGATTTGGCACCATGCCCGGGTTTGCTTTTTGAGTAAAATAAAATGTCGTTGAGAAAAGGTTTGAAATAAAATAATGACGTTAACCTTGACATGCGATTTCAAGGTCACAAAAAATAATTTAAAGAGGTTGTCCTGCCTGAACCTTATCCATTTTTTCCTGAAATATTTTGTTCTAAATATAAGAAGCAGATCGAAAATTACTCTACTTGGATCAACATAATGGTGATTCTGTATTAAACATTTTTAGTATTTTGGCTTCAATTGACCAACAAACAATTGCCTTTTTGGAAAATATTGTTCAGCGGTATGAGCTCATTTTTCATTACTGAAGAGTAGACGACCCCAAAGACAAATTTTATATCAAAATACTGGGAGCAAGTAAATAAAAAAAAGAGCCTTTCTGAAGAAATCGAGTATGAGGAAATCTACCGGAACAGTGGCACGCACCTATAGCTCATTCAAGATTCAAGGTATTATATTTAATTTAATACTGACTTATTCTCTGCCAAACCCTTAGATCATCTTAAACCCCTATTGCTAGCCTATTAAATTTGATGAACTGTGAGAAACACTATTGTCAAACTGAGAAACAAGCTCTGGCTCTAGTTTGACCAGTGGAATATTTTAGAATAAATCCTCTGTGGAAAAGAAGAGTTTGAATTGGTAATCGATCACAAATCTGTAGAATCTACAATATTTCCTAGAGAGCCAGGTGCTTCGCCTCAGGCGTATAAATACAGAGTAGCATATCGCACAGGTAACTCAAATACAGCTGATCTATTGTTCAGATTGTGTGCAAACAGGACATGCATTTGATACAGAAGCCAAATATTTGGCAAGTGATGCAATATGCTAAACTAATGGCGACCTCAATGATAGTTATTGAAGAGTGTTCAATTCAAGTTCAACTTTACAATTTTTTTTTGTGTTTGAAAATAGGCAGTAATATCGTGAAGATCGTTGAAGACTGCAAAGGCGGCACATTTGTGATAGTCCCAAATCCACAAATCCCAATGAAGTGTCGTGAATTGCCTAAAGCAGCTTGGATGGACATTGCTATCAATTTTATGGGTCCGCTGCCCAGTGGTGACTATTTATTGGGCAATATGGATTACTGCAGCAGATACAAAGAAGTTAAAATTTTGAGAATCATAACTCCAAGCCCTTTAATAATTATTCGCAAGGCTCGGCTTCCCAATTTCTTGAGGGGCGAAGTTAAAAGACAAAATCGCACCGTCCTGAAATGATTGAAAGTCAAAAATTGAAAAATGGGTTTATTGGAAAATACATAATAATATACAATATACACTTCGGTCGCGTGTTCAGAGACAAATTACTTTATTTACAGAGAGACGAGTACCTCGATCAATTGAGTTAGTTTTTTTTACTACATTTAAAGATACATATTGCATAACAAGTTAAATTGTCAGAGGTCCGTACCAATATAAATGTTAAAAGTGCATCTTAAGATGGCTGCATTAAATTTCACCAACTTCTAAATCGTTCTAAAATTCATAAAACTAATCAACATTTAGGAGCATAAAGTGCATACAATTAATCAACATTTAGGGGAATTAAAAAGTGTGTTCTATTTTTCTAAAATGATTTTTTTTTGTTGAAATAAATAAATTCCGGCGTTAATCGAAGCCTAAAATGATAGCAGGAGGTGCGGCTTAAACAGCGTCTGTTCCTCATTTAAGAGGCGGCTGAACTACTACCTGGTAGTAGGTATAAATGCTGGGGGATGCACACCTCGATTAAAAAAAACACCATGAGTGTGGAAGAGAAGAAAACGATTACGGTGCAGGGATTCGGAAACCTGGCGGATTTGTTGAGTGAGCAAGCGGGCTCAACACCGTCGAGATCCATTTACCGCAATGCCCCAACAGTTGTGAACTTGGCTGCTATGGCAGATAGAATTACAAGTACCATCACCTCAGTGGTGAATTGGGCGAATTCAGGTGCTGAGAGGTTACTAGTGAGTGAACGGGCTATGCCATCCGAGATAACTACCGAAAGAGAATGTGGAGTTCAGCATGTGTTTGGACGACCCAAGCTTACTAATAGATCTCCACCGCACCATAACTCGCTTCCAGACATATCAGTGGGGAGTGGCCACAGATCCTCACTGCATCATGAGTCGCTTGCGAGAGTGGGGATGGCAGCATATATAAACTAAATATCCATAAGCAGTTGGTGCAAACATGGAGCAGCGATGACACGACAGGAAATTAGTACGATTGTCGCAGAGGAATGGCCGCAGAAGGTGTTTCGAATAACTAAAACCAGTCGCAACAGCATTACGAAAAGTGGCCAATCGAGGTGAATTTTTATTGATTCACGAGAACCAGCTGATCAAGAAATGCGTAACCTGGGTGAGGAGGTGCCAGGCTTCCAGCGACTATTAAATACACGAACCCTTAAGATGGGAGATGTTGCCATCATACAAAGTGCGGATACAATTATGCTGGAAGGCGAGACTAGAGATGATGACGACATGCGTACATTGCTGGTAAGTTGGGTGAATCAGCAGGAGGATGTAAATACCCTGGAAGAGCAGCTCGTCGAGCTGCCCAAGAAAATAAGGAACACTACCAAGGAATGGAAAGAATTAAGCGTCTTCTCAAACAATATCAACACAGACGCTCCACAGAAGGAGAAGGCTGAAAAATTTAGGGACAAACGTATGCTGACATACTGAAAACTGTGAAGGCCGGCGTCGATATCAAAGACATAGGGGTGGAGATAACTGCTATCAGAAAGACAAAGGCAGACGATCTTATGATCCAAGTGAAGAGTTGTGAGAATAAAGCTAAAATTTAATTTTGAAAGAGACAATTGTCGGAAAGGTATGTGGAGTAACAGCGGTGCACCGAAAGGAAATGGCAGTGCTGCAAATACGTAAGCTAGAGGAAGGAACGGTCGTTTCCGATGTGAAGCAGGCTGTCAAGGCGGCTTTAGGAGATGTGAATGCCGATGAGATATTTGTCACATCAATTAGGCCAGCGCACTCGGACACGAAGAATGCAACAGTTAAAATACCCAAACAGTTGGCAAAGCGACTGGCTATTCTGGCAATAGCCAACATGCCACCTGTTACCTTGATGGTGAAACATAGAGTGGCGATGCTGGGAAGGACCCCAAAGAAAGAGGCCAATGAGGAGTTTATGCAACAATGGCAGGCAAAATGGGAGAATGCACACAGCAATGTTTGGACGAGGCAGGTCATTCCTAGCATCAAGGAGTGGGTAGAACGAAAGTATGGGGACACCAACTTTCAGCTGACACGGTTTTTATTGGGTCACGGCTGTTTCAACAGCTACTTCTGTAGGATGCACATTATGGAGAGATCTAACTATGGTTATTGCAGAGAAGAGGACACAGCAGAGCACTGATCGGGTAGGACCACTGACGACATGAAATATAATTCCAAAGATGTTAGCTGAAGAGGAGTCCTGGAAAAATATTTGTCAGATGATCAGGGTGATACTAAATCAGAAGATTAGAGACCGCATATTGAGTAATTCGAACTGAGTAGAACAAATTGACAATGGACATCCAGCGGCTGAAGTAATGCAAATATATATATTGCGATCCCAGCCGTTGCGAGGAGAGGGGAGGGGTTTTTAGTCTGTAAGGGTCCGGCACAGCGCCCATGAGGGTTTCCCCCTATTAACAAAAAAAAAAAAAAACAAATAAAATTATATGTAATACGAGTATGTATATATATACATCAAATCAGCTGTACATATGTACATATATCTCCTAATAATTTCATATATTTTGTTACGGGTAAGTTAAATTAGTTACTTAAACTACACACAGTTCAAATCTCAGAAGCTCGTATCGAAATAATTCTACTCAAATTACAAGATAACGTAATGAAGTCCTATAACACAATTAAATCAGACTTTACTTCTTAGTTTTCTGAGAACCGACCCATTGAATAGTTGTCAGTAAGGCTCTTAATAGTTTCGTACGAAAAATAGCTCCTTCAAACATTATACAAAGTCTCAAGACAACAACAGCGTTAAAATCATTTGTAGATGGAATTAAAGAATCGCTAAATCGCTACAAGGTATAATAAACGCCTACCGGTTTATAAATTTCAAACATGCAATTTATAATGCTTCGAAATACGAAGAAACATTACATTATAAAATGACATCCGTCATTTTTCCGAGAGAAAAATTTTACGAAATTCTATTATCGACCAGCTTGCCAACTATGGAAAAAAATTTGGCTTACAGCTGAAATACAGATGATTATCGGAATTCGTCAATTAGTTATATAGTTTATAAAAATTTTAATAAATCTTCTAGACCAAATTTGTCTTGTCCTGTTTTAAACCAAAATCAATCTTCTCGATACTCGATCTTTTCATAATGTATATCCAGAGCTTGCGATTATTGAAAATGTTAGTAGTTGCTGTATTGTAGGCTTATGCTTAACTGCTAATTGTATGTGTAGCTGCCTCTAATAACTACACCATTATTTGATCATGAATTCAAGCCAATGAAACACGCCTAATATAAAATAACGACCATAACAGTTTGTGTCGTCTGATCGAATTGACAATAATAACAAAAGGGCTCATCACGAGCATTTTTGAGCGTTTTATTTGATTTGATGTGTGTGTTACACACTTTCGAAACCAACGCAATTACAAAATTTCATTTTTATTTATTTTAAAACATAAAAAAGCACAACGAAAATATACGTACAAGTAAACTGCCCAATAATGCACGTTGTTGTACGTCAATTTTGAAATAGTGGATTTTAAATTTTGAGTGAAATTCAAAACTCCTATATCTTACAATATAACCATGATTTTCCCATCTCACTTATGGATATATGTAGATGGGTAAAAGTGGGGACACCCTGAATAATAACTAGAGGATAATCTCACACGTAAAATAACGTTTTTAGTTTTAGCCTCGATTGTTAAAAGGCATCCCAATTACATAATCCAAACAAACATTCCAATCATGTGATTGAAATAATGGTATGGTGAAGATAAGGTAAGCTAACAAAACAAACATTATGTTTTATTGGTATATATGTACATATACATTCGACTCCATTTAAATTTTATAATTTTCTCCGATTTTCCGACAGTTTTTTTATTTTTTTATTTAAGCTATTTTAATGGATGATAAATATTGTTTATGATATTTTATACAAATAAAATCTAGAAATATGGTTTAATAATAAAACTGAAAATAGGAAACCGTCTATAACTAAAGATATGTGATTTTTATTGTTTCATACAGGGGATATACATATATGTATACTAGTAGGTACCTAAGTATTTATTCAGTCAGTGGATTTTCCTTTTACGATCACACATCCATCACTCAGTTTTTGGTGGCATTTCTTTTGTACAGTTTTATCTTTGTGAATATATTAAATGGAATTTGATTTTCTTGGCCATTAAAATTTCGTTTTCTTTTCCTGCCATGATATTTTTTACGTTTTTTGATTTATTGACTGCGCATTTTGGATGGATGATGAATCGAGGCGAATTTAATGGAGTATACGTACACAGTATTTGTATTCGATTGTAAAATAAGGTATGCGTATGTGGCGGGAGTTCTTCTATCCTTATTTTTATTTATTTAAATGTTCTTAACTTTTTGTTCAATTTAATAATAAAAAAAACAACATTTGCGTAAATATAAATTATATGACTTTTTATTTTCTTCTATTATGATAACACAACACAAATTCAGCATCATAAAAAATTAAAATATACATATTTATTTACTAATAATATGTATTTGTACGTACATATTATAAGTAGTAAATTTATTTAAGAAATAAATAAAAAAAATCTGTATTTTATTAGTTTGGTTTTTATAGCCCAAATTTTATAAGAATTCTAATATTGTTACTCTCGCAGAAGATCAAAAATCAGGCTCTTAATTTTGGACGGTAAAAATCTAAAATTATAAAGAAAAATTTTGTATTAGTTAATAATTAGATAATTTTATAATTAATATTTATTTTGTTATATTATTGTGTAGAAGTCTTTAATCTTCTTGCAAAAATAGTTTCTTGCACAACTACAAACAAATTTAGGGAAGAAAAAGATGACCAAACCGAATTCGAAAGTAAAAGCACTTTGAGAGACAAATATAACTGGTTATTTATATATGCGCCGATATGTAGATGGGGTTTCATTCAAACATTTTTTTCTGTTTCATATTAATATCAAGGGTATGATGGGTTAAACGAAAAGAGCGAGTGATGATTGTGAAAACTGGAAAGGACGAATCCTCAATTATTAATACATGCAAGAGCTTTTCCCCACGACCACCATCATTTCGACAGTAATCTCCTCGAACCGTGCTGCCGGGAATAATGGCTCTAATATGGTAAACAGATGGTAACAATATGATGCCCAAACAGTTTAGGGATTCCTTTTTAAATTCAAAATACTAAATCAATTTATTATCGATTTAATGTGGTTCAAAAGAAAAATTGTGGAAAAGTGTAATTGGTTGGAGGGCGAGTGATACAGGATTTTGGGGCTCTGGTGGTTTCATTTCTTCTTTGAGGATTTGACATTGAAGGGTAGCCAGAGGTGAGGATTCAACATAACTCAGAACCATTCAAGCAACAACAATTTTTTTTTTGCAATTAGGGAAATTGTTTCACAACTATTCTAAATTACCTGATATGTTTTATTCATTTACATTTTTAAATTTATTTGTTATTCTCTTTCTCCAATTTTTCATCGATTAAAAAATATGACATTAAGGGTGGATGGTGTTTGTACGGGTCAAACATTTTAGGTTTAAAGCATGAATGTTTGAGGCGGGTCAAATTTCTTAGAGACGAAGTCAAGGGTAATGGTTTCTGGGAAGTTGGATTCACCCCGAACGACAAGAAAACAAAAGGGAATGTTTGTAAGGAGTTAGTGTTTCCTCCACAGAGTTGAATAACTTTGCGGACTCTGACCACGCTCAGTATAAAAAAAAAGTTTGAAGGGAATTTTGAAGTTTAATATTTCAAGTGTAATTTGTTTTATTTATTATCGTTAAAGGTACGACAAGTGTATGTATAAGTACTATCGTTGTTACGTTTAGACAGATCACAAAGTGGCAACTAGACAGAAAAATTTGGTATTCTGAGTGTCGACTTAATCCCATTGCGTAAACATAATTTTAAGTTCCTCTAAATATTAAGTGGAGTTCGCAAGATGAAGTTATTAGATTTTAAATTGGTAAAATCAGAGCGCGTTGAGTTGAAGTTGAGTTGGAGTTGAGTTGGGGTTGGATTTGGGTGTAGTGAATAGTTGACACATTTTTTATATGATGGAATTTCCGTATTTATTAACCGATTATTATGAAATTCGACATGTGTGTTGAAAATGGGATTCTAAAATGAGTCTTGGATGAAGTTCTAGAATATGGCCAAGTAGGATGGAACTTGACTATTTCTCATCACATGTGCGTTGAAAATGGGATTCTAAAACTGTTTTGGATGAAGTTCTGCAATATGGCCAAGTATGATGGAACTTGTCTATTTCTCAACCGATTATAATGAAATTTGATATGTGTGTTAGAAATGGGATTCTAAAATGAGTTTTGGATGAAGTTCTGGAATATGGCCAAGTAGGATACTTGCCCATTTCTCAACCGATTACGATGAAATTCGATATGTGTATTGGAAATGGAATTCTAAAATGTTTTTTGGATGAAGTTCTGCGATTTTAAAATGATCTCTGGATGAAGTTCTGGAATATGGCCAAGTATGATGGAACTTGTCTATTTCTCAACCGATTATTATGAAATTTAGTATGTGTGTTAGAAATGGGATTCTAAAATGAGTTTTGGATGAAGTTCTGGAATATGGTCAAGTAGGATGGAACTTGCCCATTTCTCAACCGATTATGTTGAAATTCGACATTTGTATTGGAAATGGGATTCTAAAATGTTTTTTGGATGAAGTTCTGGGATTTTGAAACGATTTCTGGATGAAGTTCTGGAATATGGCCAAGTATGATTTAACTTGTCTGTGTCTCAACCGCGATTATTATGAAATTTGATTTCTGTGTTAGAAATGGGAATCTAAAATGAGTTTTGGATGAGGTTCTGGAATATGGCCAAGTATGATGGAACTCGCCTATTTCTCAAAGGATTATTATGAAATTTGACATGTGTGCTAGAAATGACGATTCTAAAATGAGTTTTGGATGAAGTTCTGGAATATGGCCAAGTATGATGGAACTTGGCTATTTCTCAACCGATTATGTTGAAATTCGACATGTGTAATGGAAATCGGATTCTAAAATGAGTTTTGTATCAGGTTCTAGAATATGACCAAGTATGATGGAACTTGCTCATTTCTCAACCGATTATTATGAAATTCGATATGTGTATTGGAAATGGGATTCTAAAATGATTTTTGGCCGAAGTTCAGGAATATGGCCAATTATGATGGAACTTGGCTATTTCTTAACCGATTATAATGAAATTGGATATGTGTGTTGGAAGATTCTAAAATGTGTTTTTGAATAAATTTCTGGAATATGGTCAGTTAAACGGTTAGAAGTATCAGTATAATTTGTTATACTACTTTCGGTATAAAGTTCTAGAATACGATTTTTCGTTTTAAATTGGATGCCTGTACCCACTGACGCTTTTGACCTGTTTGGCTGTTATTGTATAAGTAAATATATGTTGGTTAAAATAGAAATCATTAATGTCAAAACTGTGACACCAACTTTATGACATTATTGAAGATGCCAAAGACCGAAGTTCTGATCCCCTCGTGAGGTTTCAGCCCTTTATATTTTAAAGTTTACAATGCATCATCGGACGTCAAAACGGCCGGTGGTCATTCGGAGCGTATTTTTGGATTCATATGGGCAAAAGTTTTATTTAATGGGGTGAAAAATTCGATGAGAATTTACCTATGGTTCCCGGATTCAAACCAGCTTTATATTTAGGAATTAATTTTTTGGAAATTGTTCAAAATATTCCTTAAAACGATCTCTAAAATAAGCAATGACGAGCACCAACTAGCATCAACTTCTACCGAAACAATAATATCGTCTGAATTAAATTTAAGAAAAATTAAAGAAAACCAGGGGTTAGGTAAAACATCCTTAATGTCACACACCATCGATATCCAAGGAACCGCACCGGTTAAACAGCACTACAACCCAGTACCTCCAGTGAAACAGCTAGGCATGGACACAAGGTTAAATTTGGCATAAATAACAATGGTCCAAACTGAACAAAAAGTTTCGACTTTGTCTAGACGCCAGACGGGTGAACGAGGTAACGAAGCAGGACCAAGGACGCTTATTTGCTGCCTATCATCGAGGGACTTTTATGTTAATTGGAAGAAACCAAATACATTTGCAGTCTTGACCTGAAAGATGCCTTCTGGCAAATACCATTGGATGAGGGATCGCGGAATAAGACAGCGTTTACTGTTCCTGGTCGTCCTCTGTACCAATTCACCGTAACGCCGTTCGGTCTCAGGTGGTGCCTCATGAGTTCCATCTTTCATCACGTCTTTGGTTAGGTATTTAGATGACCTCCTAATAGCGATCAGAACCTTTAACGAACATCTGGAACTCTTATCTATGTTGGCAAATAAATTGAGGAGGCTGATTAAACCATAAATATCAAGAAAAGTTACTTCCTACTCAAAAAAATTAATATCTGGGATATGTCGTAGGCGATAGAAAACTCTCAACGAATCCAGAGAAGGTAAGGGCTATCAGTGAATATTCTGTTCCTACCAGCCTCAAGAAACTGCGCTGCTTCTTGGGATGGCGGGATGGTACCGAAGATCCATACCTTCTTTCGCATCGATAGTGGCACATCTTACCGATTTAACGAAGAAACAAAACAAATGCTATTGGACAACGAGAGCATAGGAAGCGTTTGGAAAGGTTTAATTTTCAGGAATACCACCTGCTGCTACATCAGAAAGCACGACGGCATCAGCATTACCTTCGATAAAGAAGAGAAGAAGTACGGCCTAATGAAACATAACGTTGTATAACGTGAAAATCGTTTGCAAATTCTGCAAAACAGCTCTTCCATATCACGGTTTGCTAAAACTGTAGTACAACGCCAACTTTGTTTGATCAGAGTGCTTGAATTGGTGCTTTTTTTGTTAGCGCTTGATAGATGCTACGCAAAGCAGTGCATTTCTATTCCAAATTCAAAAGTTTTGCTATAAATCCAAAATGGAAGGAAATAATTGAAGCAATATCTAGTCACTGCGAGTAGCATGTTCAAGTCTGGCCAGATATTATAGCTCGGGTATTTTTAACAACAAAAATTCGACCATACACGATATACTACTTATATGGCCATGTAATGAGTTATCATTATTAAATTTTGGAAACAGCATCTTTTATTAGGCACCATTTACATTGTCAAGTAAGTTGTATTCCAATCAACAAAATTGATGTATTCTGCATTTTCTGATATTGGTTTGAAAGCTATGTACGATGCCCCATTGTCATTAGTCCCATAATACCCGGCATGTCAGAAAAACAGGAATAAGGCCCGTTGTACAATTCAGCTAAGCTAAGCTAAGCGATGTGAGCTAAATTCTTTTCTCAAGGTTGTAAAAACAAAATTTTAATGGGAAGATATAAAATCAACAATGTATTTGTGTATAAGCGTAGTTATCAGCTAACAAGTACAAAGGGGTGAGCTTGGCGAGTTAACTAAGTTAACGAAAACTATATTTCTCGCTTACATAGCTTATTGTGCAATGGGCCTAAGTTTTTGAAACACTGTCAAAAATGACCAAAAAATTTGTTGACAAAAAAACCAAAGCCAATTTTCTATATACGTTTTGAAAACTTGGAGTCGATAAAGCAAAAAAAAAAAATTCGTTGGTCTGTCTGGATAGCTGGAAGTCTGATTGTCTGGATATATGGTTGTCTGTCTATACCCATGGCGTCTTCAGAACGGCTTGTCCAATTTGGAATTTTTTGCACTAATCTATTTCTATGGTGAAGGCGGAGCATTGAAAAACTTTGGAAACTGTGCATCAAAAAGATTGGCTACCTACCATACGAATTGATCCAAATTTTTATGTTGCTTTGAAGATTAAGTTGGACGTTTGCGTTCGCTTTTCAGGTTGAATTGGGGGTTGAGTTGGAGTGGAGTTCGAATTGTGTTGAACTAGCAGTTTAGCTAGGTATTTATTTGTGTATTTAATTGACGATTGAATTGAGAGCTGAGATGAGGGGTTGGATCGGAGTTGAATTGAGATCTAGTTAAGTAGGAGTCAGTAGTTACGTTGGGAATTTAATTGAAGTTGTGTCGAGCTCATGTGCGAATGTACATGACAGTGTAGATGAGTTTGAAATTAAGCTGAGTGTTGAGTTAGGGGACGAGTTAGAGTTTGAGTTTGGCTTGAGTTGAGTTTATGGACACACGCCGTTTTGGGACTGTATTGGTTTTGGGATTGAGTTTGGGGTTGATTTGGGGGTTGAGTTGAGAGTTGAGTTGGGATTAGTTGAGTGTTATGAGGGGAGGGTTGAGGGTTGAATAGGATCAGTTTCAGTTGAGTTGAGTACACAAGTGATTTCGAAACATATCGGTTTTTGGATTGTGGTCTTGTTTGGATTGATCAGGGTTCGGTTGGGTTTGAGTTGGGGTTCATTCAAACCTTCAGTTAGGGGGCTGGAGCTGAGATTTGAGTTAGAAGTTAGCTTGACTTGGGCGTTTAGTTAAGGGTTGAATTGTTTTCGAATAGGGTTTTAAGTTCGGATTGAGCGATGGGGTGCAATTGGAGATTTATGAAAATTAAATTAATTTGAGTTCATTTAGGTTTTGAGTTGAGCTTCGACTTTGGGGATGAGGCTTGATTTGAAGTTTGAGTTTAAGGTTGAGTTGGGGGTGAGTTCTGGTTTAGTTTAGAATTGGTTTGAGGGTTGAGTTGAGCTCGAGTTAGGGTTGAATATGGTTTTAGTTAAATTTGAGTTGAATTTGAGTGATGGGCTTGGTTGGAGATTAATTTGGGGTCAAGTTAAGGGTTTTGTGAGAGGTTAGATTGATTTGATTTGAATTGCGTTTATACACGCATGTAGTTTATATTGAGTTGATTTCGGGGTTCAGTTCGCCGTTGAGTGTGGAGTAGAGTAGAGAGTTAAGATTTGGTTCAAGCTAAGCTGAGTGGAAGTTGAGTTGGGGTTGAGTGAAAGGTTCTGTTGGATTGAGTTTAGAGTTAGGTTAAGGGTTGATTTGAAAGTTAATTTGTGGTTAAAATTGTGATTGAGTTGAGGGTTCGGTTAACGGCTGATTATGTGATTTCATTAGGGATTCCAATGCGATTTCAGGATCGAAGTTCTTACCGCCTCGTGAGGTTTTTAGCCATTAAAATTTGTTTTGTTGGAAATATATAGGAAACTTATATATAGACAAAAGAGTTGATTAAACATTTAATTAAATATTTTTACTTACTTAAGAATACAGAAGAAATATCCATTAATTTTTGGTACAAAAATAGTCCTTTTATTCGCCAAAATGCCATCCACAATCTCATCTGCCGCCAATTCGGGCTCCATTGGTTCAATTTTATTAGTAAATCCTAGTCTTTTGAATTTGTCAACCACCTCACTACGTGTATTCAAAAATGATGGATACACAATTGTGGTGAATACTTCATTTTCTAATTTCAATTCATGTAAATATGCGGTAAGTGATTCCATTAGTCCCCGTGCCGCATATTTTGTTGTTGTATACAAGATATTTGTAATCCCCTCTAAGCCACATACCGAATTTATTGCAACAATATGACCTCGTCGTCGTCTTACCATGGTATCGAAAAATGCTCGTATTGTCTGAAAATATGGTATATACAAAAATAAATAAATAAATTGTATGTTTAACGTTATCAGCATCTTAAATTGGATTTGCTATTAGAAATTCTTAAAAAAAAAAAAAAAAAAAATATCGAACGTATGTTATACAAACTGTGTTCCAAAGTACTAAAAGCGAAATTTTATAACGGCATCATAAATCAATAATTTATCGTATCGTAATCCATCGCAATTTTTGTAGAACCCAAAAAAAAAATGTAAAGTTGGGTTGTCGAGGGACAGAAAATCGTGTATCATGGAGATTGATTTGAATTATTATTGTTATTGTGTTTAGATATTTACCCACACACTACATACAAAATGCCAATCGATGTCATCAATTTTTCCGATTGATAAGAAATTGTTTACTTCACATTCACAAAACCTAGATATATCTGTTTGTTATTGATTTCAAATTAAATACTAATTTGATTGATTAAATGAACAGGTAACCGAATTTATCAACATCAGGAATTATCATAGGCATGAGTTACAAATATTTTTGCAGGTGATAATCACTAATTGCATCGAGTCCATCTACGATCAAGGTTGTGGGAATTTTATTTAGCGTGCACTTTACTTTTTTGGTCTAAATTACTCGCGGTAATCGCTGTTATCAATACTAATACTTTTTAGCCAGCCGGCTTATCATTTTGGGTTATAAAATTGAATTAAGCCAATTATAAGTAACTGCTCTATGATAAAGACCTTTGATAACGTATTGTTAATTAATCATTTTTATCAAAGGATCAAAGTATTAGTTTAAACTGTTTGATAAAAAACGATTTTTACTTTGAGGTTTGTTCACATTTTTATCATATAACGCAGTTTTAAAAATAATAATTTATATTTTCAAGATCAATACCCGTGGGGGGTACATAGATGACAATATACGCATATGTTTAGAAATAAATAACAACACATATTTGTAATTGAACATCGTAGTATTTGGAGGATGTTGTGGATACAAAATTATTTGGGAAACCAAACGAAAGCAGCCGGTGACACAATGTCGAAAGTGTCAGGCATTCGAATATGTTGCATCGGCCTGTAACATGAGATTCCGATGTGTGAAGTGTGACGGTACTCATGCTCCTGGCAACTGTCCTTTCAACAAAGAAGCTGAAGCTGACAACAGCACACCTTCAGTGGAAACATCAAAATAAAATCAGATAAACGGGCTGAAGGTAATTCCTTTAAATCAAATTTTGCTAAACCAGGGGTTTCATTTTCTGATCATTTTAGAAACAACACTCAGTCTGATTTTAATTTTAATAATCCACCTGGATTCTCTCAGCGGAACTATGGCTTGGGCAATGTCACAGGCGGACTCGGCGAGTATATAGGTCTTTCTCAGTAGCATTTCGGAGTTAGCTTTTTTCACTAGCTGGACGGGACAAATCTGGCTTTCTTTCTAAGTTAAATTTAGTTCAGAGCATTGCCGAGCGTGATGCTATGTACCTATCTGAGTTTTGTTTAACAATTTTTAAAGTGAAAGTTCTAGCCTTAAATTGCGACAGTTTAGTTAACGTCACGCGTCATCAGGAGCTGAGGTTTATTTTAAAAGCTCAAAATCCTAATTTTGCTTGTCTAAGCGAAACTAGATTGTCGGCTTGCCACATTCTAAAAGTAGTAAATTTGTCGATGTACAGAACCGACTCAAAGCCACGTGGTTCCGAAGTGGGGAGGGAGGGGCACGGCAGTTTTGGACCGGAAGGACATAATACATTCAAAACTAAAAGCCCTTATTAACGAAAATTTCACTGCGACCATTACTGTGACACATTGGGACGGGACAAAACGCGTTTCTGCTGACAGCCATATATTTTCGAAAAATAGGGTCGGCTGACATTGCTAGGCTTCTTAGTCTTGCACACAAAGTGGTGCTCTGTGGGACCTTCAACGCCAAAGATTCTCTTTGGAATTGTTATAGTTCAAACACAAACGGTAAGAGGATCTTTGGGTACTGCGAAGCAAACGATATCTGTCACATAAGTGAATATGCTCTGCCAGACAACATTGTGAGTCTAACTAAACTAAAGAATTACGCTAGAAATAGGCACAGGAAGCCACCCATCATTTTTACCTCCACCTTGGTCAACCGCATCACCAGGGTGGACTCCAGCCGCCCCGGTGGTACAGTTGTTAGCATGCTTGCTTCAAGCTTCGGAGGTCCCGGGTTCGATTCCAGGCGGGTGATGAAAAAATCACGGCTGGTTATTGTATGGATCAATGAATTAATCACTCATTATCCGTTGTAAAAATGATTACGAAACTTCACTATGAAGCGGCCAAGTCCCTCTATGGGATGTAGCGCCAGCGAAAAAAAAAAGAAAAAAAAAACTATAATTAATGCTATATTTAGTTTTGCACATTTCCCCGTTAGTTGGAAGCTGTCTAAAATAATATTCATACCCAAACCCGGGAAGCCTTGTAGACCAGAACATATTAAGTAGGCCACCTAGTCTGCTCAGCGGACTCAGTAAGATTGCGGAGAGGATCATTTACTGTAGGTTATGGGACTCTTGTCGTCACCTGATTCCTAAATTTCAGTTTGGATTCGTTCCTCATATAATATATGATATTATCATCCATGGAGGCTAGTATGAAATTGACAAACCAAGTAAAGAAGGCTAAAAGTCGTCGTAAAACAACTACAATTGCCTTGCTCGACATTAGAGGGCTTTTGACTCATTGTCAGTGTGGCACATTGGCTTACTATCAAAACTAATTCGAGGAGTATGTCCGGTATTGATCGCTCTGATTATAGCTTACTTACAAAATCGTACATTTTACGTCAGTACTGACAATATGTAGTTTGATCTCTGAGACTAAAAATATATCTGCTGGTGTCCCTCAGGGCTCTGTACTGGGTCCACTGCTATACGTAATATTTACAAACGATATTCCAACTCCTACTTCTAACGACACGTGGGCCCAGGTTTACGCCGACGACACCACCGTTTTCTGTTCAAATTACAGCGCTTACCATTGTTCGATCAGAATAAAAAGTATCTTGACTCTTTGGAAAACATTGCCATTAATACTTCCAAAACTCAGTTATTGATTATTTTACCTAAGTAACAATTTCAAGGATGCAAACATGTGTAATGCTTCTTAATTGGCAGAATCTGCTATTGGCGCTAAGCTTAATTTGATACTATAATAACTACAAATATAATGTAATTTCAATAATAAAACCCCCCAAGGTTACTGTTGAACTCAAAGATAATTTTATCTGTACAAATCTCTTGTTAAAACCAAACTCAATAAAAAATTTATAAATAAAAAGATTTAATATTTTTCATTACGCTTTTGAAAACAACCCCGAATAGGGTTCGAAAGCTAAAACTTTAATTTGTAAAAATGAAATCAATTATTACCCCTAAACATTTGATAGTGTCTACCTGCTCAATGTTAATCTAATATTCTTATATCAGAATTATGATCTGCTTTACCAATAACCATACACTTTATTTTGTTAATATTTAACTTTAATTTGTTTCCATTTAGCAATTTTTGTACTCGTTCCAAATCACCGTTAATATTATCAACAACTTCTTCAATGGTATTTCCACTATAATAAATCAAGGTCTCATCCGCAAATAAATGTATATGACAATTTTTAAGACTTTTTACTATATCATTGATATAAACTATAAATAGTATGGCACCCAAAACGGATCCTTGAGGAACACCAAGCTTATTAGTATACATCTATCAGATGTTTCATGCACTACTTTCGTTCTTTGACTCCTCTGACTCAAATAACTTTTAAACCAATTCCATTCGTTATTTGTAATTCCTATCTTTGTTAACTTTTTCAACAATATTGTTGTAATTGTATATTCACCCCTGTCTCTCGATTCCTTCCATTTACTCAATACTAAGTTAAATGCAAATTCACATGAATATCCCTTACGATATCCCGATTGTTGCTCTATTCCCTTCCACGTTTAAAAATTTGACTAGTTGTCCCTTTATGATAGTTTCTAAAATTTTCTCACAGCAGTTCAGCATATTAATTGGTCTAAACTCTTCTGGATATTTTGCGGTTTTTATTTTTGGAATAGGAATAATATTCGCTTCTTTCATACATTTAGGGAATTGACCCGCCATTAAAGAAATATTGAAAATTGATAATAATTTTTCGCCAATAACATCCATAACTTTCAAAATCAAGCTTGGCTTCAATCCGTTTACATCTCGCTTATCACAAATTTTTGTGATTATACTCTTTAATTATGCTACTATCTCGTTTTCCTTTCATTATTTCCTTTAAAACGCTCCATACTCGTTCCGAATTATACGAAGCAGTTTCTATTTTCTAATGAAATAGTTTCTCTTAATTTCATCTTATCGATGAAAGATATCGATTTCGTGTTGCACTATATTCATTCCAATGTTCCTCATTTCCAGGTTGCGTTGCTAATTTGTTCGCTGCAATCTTTTTTTGATTTTAAAAGCCGCAGATTATAATTTTTGTGAAACCATTCATTTGACTTTCGTTTTATCTCTACTTACCTGTAAAATATACTTAGGGCCTTATAAATATTTTCATACATATTTTCGCATACTTCATCAATATCACCAGTCGTATCCCACTTTGAATCTTGTAACAGCTTATTGAATATATCTTCATTAAAATTAAATATCCCTTCAATATATTTTTTTGGCGTTCGACTACTTTTACTAATTTCCATCAAATTTACTTGAATCGTCTCATGATCACTAATTTTCTCATGCTCTAATGTATCGATACGTATATTTACAGTTGTTGTATTACCAATAATCCAATCAATTAAGGTCTTCGTGTCTGCTGTTATTCTGATACATTTCTCCTTTAGTTGCTTCAGATTCAATCTTGACATTATTCTATCGACCTTTAATTTATTCGTCGTCCGACGTAGGTAGTCAATATTAAAATCACCGCATATTAAATTTAACTTCTCTATAGAAATTTTTTTCTTCACTCCATTGATCGAAATAGTTAGCATGATATTATACTTGAACTTGGCGATCGATACAACACCGACAATGCTACATTTTTATTCAATTTATCTGACTTTCTTATCAAGACTTTACTAATCCATAAATAATTTTTTCAATCAAGCAATTGTTTGCTTCAAAATTTTAATTTTTGGATATATAAATAACTACACCCCCAGTAAACCGTGAATGTGAATCACATCGAACACATGAGTAGCCCTGACATGTAATTTTAAAATCGCATATGTCACCTGTAAATATACATGTTTCACTAGAACATACAACATGAACTAGTAAGTTGTGATGACTAGTAAGTTGTGTCATGATTTGAACTAGAAGGTTGTGTGTGCGTTGCCGTAAATAAATTTGTTTTATAAAAATTTTTATTATCGAGTAATTAAAATTACATTTTTTCCCTATAAAAAAAATTACCTTGACCTCAATTTTGAAGATGAAGGTCAAGGTCACAAACAAGCTCACCATTAAATTATTTGTTGAAAATTACCTAAGAATAAACCTTACTCATTTTGTTTTTGATCGAACTCCGCGAGATTTTTAGGGGTTTCCATACTTTTTCCTCACCCTGATATATACATGTGTAAAGGCAAAAGGGTGGCTGAAATATAATTTTAGTCCATGGGATACCATAATAGAGAATTGGGAAAAGACATCTATATGGCCCTTGTATAATCATCATGATGGCCACCAGTGGGTAAGAATAAATTTTTCATGAATCACTCACAACTTTCTAAATTTTAATTTTCTAATTTGTTAAATTGCTATGGATCGATATAGATTTTGAAACCTTTGCCTCAAAAACAAATTATATTGCTGAATGGTTTTGACGCTTTTCCAACGATATTAAAATATTATAAAGAAGAAATTAAGGACAAAAAAGCGCTTGAGCATCTTGATGCAATTAACGCCAATAAATTAAATACAGGTAAAAAATATTAATGAAATTAATTGACGATTGAACGACTAACAGGCAATATTCAACCCAAAATTATTGCTGTGGGTTCTGATGTGCAAAATGACAAGATTTTAAGATATTTTAAGTTTTCTACGCATCTTGATATTATAATTAAATTAAGCTATCTTGTTAACACAAAATATTTTGAATTTTCTGTCGTTGCTAATATTTTTAATAAACTTCAACAGCCAATAAATTAATATGTCTACGTTAATTTGCTTTTTATGTGAATATGCAACTCAGTTGCACACCAAATTAATACACCATCTAAAAGTATTCCACGGAGTGCCTAATATATTTAAATTTAAATTTAAACAGCTAAATTGTCGGCAAAAGTTTGCTTCTAATATTTTTCTACACGGACGATTTTAAAATAAACGATCCTTTAGGGTCCAAAGCAGCCCGTCATAAAATATGTGACTTGTATAACAGTTTCCCCGTCATTTCAAATTTCCAAATTGGAAAATTAAATAACATATTTGCAGCAGGTTTTATAAGTCATCCGATTTGAATCAATATGGACGTAATCTGGCGCTAAAATCGCTTTTCGATGTTTTCAAATTACTCGAAACAGGAGGAATCAAAGTTCAAACCAAAAGTGAACCAAGAGTGTTGAGTTTTAAATTAGCTCAAATTTTAGGAGATAATTTAGGATTGAACACAATTTTAGGATATGTAAAATATTTTTCATCGAACTTTTCTTGTAGAATATGCAAATGGAATAAATCACAAATGCGGCAAGATTGTATTCAGTTTAATGAGTTTATGCGTAATGAGGAAAATTATAAAGTAGATAGCTTAGAAAAGAACCAACGGGAAACTGGAATTAGGGAGGCGTGTATATTCAATTCTATAAAAAAATTTCATGCTACAAAAAATATTGCCTGCGATGTGTATTTAGGAATATGGAAATACATATGATTTATCAAAAATGTTAAACTATTTAATTTAAAAAAAAGAAAAAAATACTTTAGAAGTATTCTCTAATATCTCAATTATCGGAACCAAATGTTTGCCTATGGGGATGGTGAAATTAAAAATATTTGTTGCCGATAGAAAAAATCATAATGAAGACGTATTTAGAACGTCTTTTAAAATGAATGCTCGGCAAATGAAAACCCTGATGCATTTTATACTTCTAATAATAGGTGATTTAATTGACAGTGACGATAAGATCTATAAATTTTTGATGCATCTTGGTATACTAATCGATATTTTGCTTTTACCTGGAATCGACGAAGCAACTCTCTCTCAGCTTGAATCTCTCATTCAAATACATAATGAAATGTATCAAAATTTATTTGAGAATAACTTAAACCAAAATTTCATAATTTGGTAAATTATTTATCAGTTGTTAGACAGTTAGGGCCACTAAAATATTTATGGTGCTTTCGCTTAGAGGCAAAACAAGAGTTTGCATTTCTCTAACATTAACGACTAAAGCCTCTCTGAAATTTGCAAGTCAACTATTAAGTAACAATTTTTTTCAAAAAAAATTTGAAGTTTGTCCAGCAGAAAACTTTGATTATTATTTAAATTAAAAAACCATGATTTATTCGGAAGTAATTTTCCAAAACAACGAACTAAATAAGTTAATTTTAGAGGAGCCATCTGTAAAATTGGGCATATTTTTTACTATTACAAATGATTTTAAAAACGTTGAAATATACTGAAATTGAAGATTCAGTACATAGTGCACACCGTTAGCCAATAAGTACATCATTCTGCCAATCTGGCAACATCAACATTGGGTACTTATAAATAATTAACATGGAAGCAAAATTGTATGATCTATTATTTCCAGCTAAAACCGACAACTCTATTATGTCATTTATCTACAATTTTATGGAGGCTTTGTATACAAAGTGGAATATGACGTATCGACAATACACAGTTCACACAAATGAAGCCAGATCTCCGAAACAAAGGGACTCTTTCAACTGTGGCGTATTGCTAATATATTCGATAGATCTTCTACTGAACGAAAATGATTTACACAGGATTCACGAAACCGATCAAATTGGATATAGCGCCAATTACCTAAACACCTTAAATGAATATCGCAAATCTACACTAACATTACCAGATAAGGAAAGTTAAATGGGATTTTAGTTTTGGAGCTATCAAACTAATGTAATAAATCATCTGAGCTCTATTTTACAAAGCGATAAATAACAAGCTTATACCCAAAAACTCATATGGTCATCTATTTTTAGGGAATGGAGCCATTATCCCCTGATTCTCCAAATGGTAATCATTTAGTTTACTGAGGTGACTCCATTTGAATTAAAAACGTTGACGAGTCCAATGGCAAATCATTGGGGACAATTTTACATAGCGATGAATATCAAATTTACACTCAAAATTGCATATGGCCATCAATGGTTTAAGGAAATGGAGCCCTTATCCTCTGATTTTACAAATGATAATCATTCAGTTTACTGAGGGAACTCCATTTGAATTGAAAATGTTGACGAGACCAATGACAAATCGTGATGCAAAAAAAAAATGTAAATTGTCAAGCTAACCGGAAAATAACTAGCAGCCACTGGAAGCAAGCAGATCTGCATCATTAAGAGCATGTTTTATTTTATCAATATTTTCCACTATATTCGTAAAAACTAAGAATTTTTGTTGCTTTTATTCTTTTCACTGTCTTATTTTAATTATCGTCTTAATTGTAATTGTAAATAACGAAGTTACTTTAAATTTAAAACTCAGAAATTGCAAAGTTTAAAGCAGTGTTTCATACAAAATACATTAAATATTTAAAACAAATATTCTGGATATATATGTAAAAGTCTGATTACCTAGTTATCTAACATTCATATTTCTAAACATTATATTTATCGAGATTAGATAAAATTCGCAACCAAATTAATTTTTTTTTCTATGAAAACTGTACAAAAAATTTCAAAAATAATTCAAGGTCACGCAAATAACTACTTACCCAAAAATGAGCTGTTACATTAACACTAATAACACGTTCAATATCCTCAGCACGACCCTCCAAAATTGACATTGACGGTATAATCGCTGCATTATTGATTAGTATTTCAATTGGTCCGAATTCCTCTTCAATGCTAACCACCAATTTACGTAATGCTTCTCTGTCGGTGACATCGAGCTATTTGCCATAAATATAATTTATTAATACAGAGGTACTAAAATATTTTAACAACATATGTTATACTATATACCTTAACACCTTTTATTTTAATATTAAAATTGGACGCATCTGATGCGGTTTGTATAGCCGCTTCACCATCAATATCAATCACAACAATATTACAACCCTCTTTGGCCAAGCGCAATACAATTTCACGACCTAAACCATTTCCACCACCCGTCACAACCGCTAATTTACCACCAATTTGTTTTCGGATGGCCGGTTTAAAAATATTTTTCACCAACTCTATATAAATCGGTATACTGAATACGATAAATTTAACGAATGCAATAAAACAATCTATAGACACCATACAACGGATGCGAAATGATCTTTGATGTAATTGTGGTGCAGCGCGATATGGCTTGATATCATAATTTGCTGTAAACATTCTGTCCGTCATTTTTGCGAACACAAACACGATTTAACAATACAATTAACTTTCACTTTCAACGGTTAGCACTAAACTAAAATTATTACGGTGAATCAATAAGTTCTAAAATTACACTGAAATGCTATTTCTAACGTGTTTGGTGTATGCGATAAGAGAATTCATATGTAACGTCATAGATAAGATAAGACAAAAAATCGATTACTTGTATATAGAGCTAGACAGTAGCCAATTGTAGTATACATACAATTAGATGGTGTAAAATATAAACTAACTATATACGTATGGAGTGGCTTCATATATCTCAGATTTTTTTTTAAATGTAAATAGTTTTATCTTATTTGGTTTAGTTTTTTGTCGCCTGAAGTAAACTACTACTTTGTAAAATATTTATGTTAAGCTGTGTAGTACTGGCGGTAAAATAGGTGGACTAAGTAGACGATTTATCAAATTTGCTTGGTTATGTTTATATGTGTATATACGTATATAAAGTGCTAATCTCTTATTTTAAACGGAAATTGTAACCATGAACTACAAAAGGCATTTCAAGTTTCAACTATTCGTCACGTCTGCGTGTAACCGTGTAATTATGCAATTTTGTACATGTAATTATAAAATTTGTGCATATCGTACTTTAGGAAACCGGACATGGATTTTTCATGATATTATCACACATACAATTTCATAGAAATTCTGCTTAAGGAATAGGCCATAAAACTTCCACAATTTATAAAAATCGTAGTTTTTGGAAGTGGCGATTTTGGCCAAGATGTGTGTCGAATCGGCCGCACAGTACTTCCACAAAATATAAAAATTTTCGATTTTCGATGAGATTGTATCGGCAATTTCCAGAAATCCGACGTTCTACTAAGATAGGAGACCACAGAAATTCCACAACTTATTAAATAAAAGCCAGAAAGGACCCTAAATCCTATAAGGTTTTCTAAAATAATATTCATGGCACGAACTTTAACTGATCACACCTACTCAAACGGAGATCTCTCTAAAAGTTAGTGCTAGTTTGACCATTAGGAGATCACCTAAGCACATAAGGTGTCCGGTGGATACGGCGTGTAAAACTGTGTAATGTCGAATGAACAGTGAAATATTTTTGGAGCATAGTAATTATTTTGCCTCGAAAACATTCCTTTTTGCCTCTTCTTGAAGTTGCGCACACTGAGTGTCGGTCATTCTGAATCTAGTTTATAATAAAATCAAACTTCGAGCTTTATAATAAAATTGATTGATGTTGATAAAGGTTTGTATTTCAAATTAACAAAAATCTAGTCAAATCTGCTCCGCGAATTGTTGACTGCTTAAAGGCTCGCTTATTAAATCTCGATCTAAACGACCAACTGCAAGAGTGATGCTATTTTTACAGCAGTTACCAATAAAACAGTCATAATATTTGTACGTATTGCCTCGCAATCACATTGCACCACCTTCCTACTTGAAATATCTTCCAAATCAACAATTATTATACAATTAAGGAAAAAGAAGAGATATTTTAAAGCCCCCAGGATCGGATTAGCAAAAGCGTAATATCATTAAAGTACAGCAAAATATGAGCAAACTAAATAGTTAATAAACTGCAAAAATTTGAAAAGGCTCCATAACTTCGAAATAATCTCAAAAATGTTGAAATTTCAAAGCAACTTGAAAATTCTTCAAAAATGTCGAATTACTCGCCATTTTCTAAAATAAAAGAACTTAAATAATAAACGCTAACAACTGCCTTATAAACGTGATTAGATCGAATACTCGAATAATCTCGAAGAAAAACACGCGAATTTCTAAAACAATGAAATTTCAAAATTAGTTATCAGTTATATACTTCAAGTAAAAATTTCAAAATTACAAATCTTTTCCAATGCATCTGGCTCAACTTCAACGTGATGATATATAATACTCTAGCATCGTTCAATGTATTTTACTCCATCCAAACTATTTCTCTATTCAATTATTCATCCAATTATAATGTTATGAACCACAGGCCACAGGCATTATAGCCCTTACAATCCGTACACTTTGGGATATCGTCGTGACCGAACCTATACTGGTGTGACCGGAAACACACATGTCCGGTCAGCAACTGGGTCAGAAGAAGTCAACTTCACCATGTTGGCGGTTCAAACAAGTAACTATCATTGTATTATCTCATTCGTTTCAACATTATTACTATTCAAACTGCGATTTGCTCTATCCGTTGTTTCGGATTCGTTAAGGAGTTGCTTGTGTCGCTGTTTCACCAATAGATCAATTGGTGGCACTCTCGCTACTACTTATGCCGCATCATCTGATATCGAGCGAAATACATGGACCATGATCAAATGGTCGGCTAACAGCAGTCCTATCTAAGATAACCACTGCTGCATATTGGATAAATCCTCGTTACAGAAATTTTCTGCTTCGCCCTTATATTTGGTTATCAAAATAAACACAACGCCCACCGCTGTTGCTTTCTCAGGTATGCGAAGCCTAAGAACGCCATTTTACATAATATTACATAACAATGGACCCAGCACCTAAGATTAATTATTTACATTATCTGAGTAGACAATTTATGAATAAATTAATGATAAAAATTATGTTTAAAGAAACAGAATATTGTAAAACGGAATTTTTCAAAGCGGAATTTTTCGAGAAAATAAAATTTCGAAAAATCAGAATTGTAAAACCAAAATTTTTTAAAACAGAATTACATACCGATCCCTGTTCTAGAATGTAAAAAACAGAATGTTCTAGAAAGTTTTTCGAAGCGACTTACGGTTCCGGAATATCCATCCGAGAATATTCTAGACTGTTCCAGACGTTTCTAGACCATTGAATGTTCTAGCAAGTGCCAGAATGTTCCCAGAATGATCTAGAAAGTTCCAGACAGAATGTACTAGAATGTTCCAGAAGATTCTAGAATATTCAAAATTGTTCAAGAATGTTGTAAAATATTCCAGAATGTTCTAGAATGTTATAGAATTTTCTAAGACGTTCGAAAATATTCTGGGATACTCCAAAATATTCGAAAATGCTTTATAATATTCTAGATGTTCTAGAATTTTCAAGAATGAACCTGTTCTTTTTTCCTATATGGACCTTTCATTCAAACGAATTTCCCCTTGCTCCCCACATGAAACTTGCACTGATAATTTTTCTAGAGATAACTGTTAACTATGCACACTAATTGAACCACTTTCCAGACATGACACTTTAAAGGTTGAATTTATACAGATTTTTAAAGTTTACATGGGCCTTTGTTTCAAACGAATTTTCCTGGGCTCTCCACATGAAATTTTTCCTGATAATTTTTCTCGGGATAACTGTTGGCTAGACTCACTAATTGAACCACTTTTGAGACATGCCACTTTAAAGGTTGAATTAAAGATAAAAAGATTTGAATGTTTTTGGTAGCGATTGGATGGAGCTACTAAAACTCTTCGATGTACCTTTATTAGCAGTCTGCAATAGTGTTCACGCTGAGGGTACACTTCCCTGGTTTCGTACGAAACCAAACTACAAAAATTCAATTCTCGCTTGATACCTTAAGTATCAAGCAGAACGTACTGACTTAGCGAATTATATTCATGAAATGAAAATAAGATGAATATGTTTTAGAGAATACTTACTCCGTGTAGCTGTGTTTGGATTCAAAAAAGGAGTTCCTGTCTACTCTGCCAATCGTCTGCAACGCTATGCTCTTATCGTACTTGCCTACGATTTTGATATCAAATACATCAGTACGAAAAGTTTTGCGTACTCAGATTTTGTTTCAAAGCTCATTAACACGCAACCGAAGCCAGACCCGAAAGATATGATCATCTCAACAATTCGCATCGACACCCATGCAGATTGTTTTGCAATCGAATAAGTGAAATCGCTACCAAACAAGTTCGCAACGATCCAGGCTGAAACTGCGATGTGTGGGATTCTGAAAGAAGTCTCTAATCTCATCAAAGATGGTTGGCCAGAAAAAAGAAGCTGAATCAGGAGCGAGGGGGCAGCGGCATATTTCCCACTCCGTACGTCGCTTTCATTAGCACAAGAGTGTGTTTTTTATGGTGAGCGGATTGTAATGCCATTTAAACTTCGTAGTGCTATTCTGGTAGAACTGCATTAGTGCCACCCAGGAACAGCACGTATGAAGCTGTTAGCGCGAAGCAAGGTTTACTGGCCCGGAATTGACAGCGACATCGAGACCCACATTAAAAGATGCGGCATTTGTGAAACCAATTCGAACGCACCCACAAAATGCACGCTACAAGCGTGGCTGATGCCGAAGGGCCCATGGGCCCGCATTCTCGTCGAGAAAGAGAATCTAGCTATCGTGGATGCATTTAGCAATTGGCCAGAATTCTTCAAGTTGAGTAGTATAACATCGGAAAAACCCATTGAAAACCTGCAGGAAATATTCGTTCGCTATGGACTTTGTGACAGCATCGTTAGTGACAACGGCCCACAGTTCATTTCCGACCGGTTCTAGAAGTTGTATAATGAAAATGGCATCGAACATATTACTACGGCACCATACAACCCACAGTCGAATGGTAGGGCCGAACGTTTTGTCGACCTGTCAAATACAGATGTTACGCAAACAATGTTACGCAAATTCCTGATGTGCTACCGATACACGCCTTCATATGCGCAAACATGCCACTTTAAAGTTGAATTTATACAAATTTTACATTTCATATGGGCCTTTCATTCAAACGAATTTCCCCGGGCTCTCCACATGCAACTTGTTCTGATAATTTTTTTGGGGATAACTTTGAAGGGTTGAATTTATACAAATTTTTAAATTTTATATTATGCTCCTCTCATGAAACTAAACTTGTAATTACTATCGCAAACAGCCAAAAAATTAATTCCCCTCTCGCATTTAGCGACGTGTGACGAGGTTAGGCATTCAAGTCGCTTAGTAATAACCGAACAAAATACAAAACAAAAATTTTTAATAGATACGGGAGCGGATGTATCGGTGATTCCTCCGAATTCAACAAAGCAGTCTTTGGACATTTCGACCGAATTTAATTTATTCGCGGCAAACGGAACGCGCGTCAAAGCGAATGGTTCTAAAGTGATTAATTTGAATCTAGGCTTGCGAAGAAATTTCACATGGAAATTTATAGTCGCAGAGGTCTCTATGCCCATTATTGGCGCGGATTTTTTAAAAAGTACGGGTATTGTGGTCGGCATACAAAAACAGCGCATAATCGATCCTTTAACTGCCTTGTTTACGGTCGGATCGTTATCAGTGAACTGGGATCCTTTTTTATCCCACATTATTATTATTATTATTACTTGAGGGCCATGTGGGGGCTCAAGCCACCCCGCACTGCGACCTAAAAGATCTTTTGTGCATTAAGCCCTACTTAATTATCCGTCCAGTCAATATTCAAGCTCTTAATGAACCCTAACGGTACGTGATACATACTATCTGGGCTCATTGCTCTCCCTCCTAGATGTTTTAATTATCCGTCCAGTCAATATTCAGGCTCTTAAAGAACCTGATAATACTGCCGACCGGTGTGTGATACATACTATCTGGGCTCATTGCTCTCCCTCCTAGATGTAATAACATTTACTTCTGCTAGAAGAGCGGTAGCATTGGGACTCAAGGACATCGAGAGGGCAGACCCACTCCCGTATATTCCTATCCATGCCTCGTCTACCGTTTTGATTTTACTCTTGCGAGTTGCTGGGACATACTATCTGGGCTCATTGCTCTCCCTCCTAGATGTTCACTGTTGGAAGTACCTCTACACGCGATACATATTATCTGGGCTCATTGCTCTCCCTCCTAAATGTTTACTGTAGGAAGTACTTCTACACGCGTTACATACTATCTGGGCTCATTGCTCTCCCTCCTAGATGTAATAACATTTACTTCTGCTAGAAAAGCGGTAGCATTGGGACTCAAGGACTTTGAGAGGGCAGACCCACTCCCGTGTATTCCTTCCCGTGCCTCGTCTACCGTTTTGATTTAACTCTTGCGAGTTGCTGGGAATAAAAAAGTCGCCTGTAGGTCACCGAGGTTTACTACAGGAAGGCTAAATAAAACTGGAGGGTGCCTGGTATCCAGAGTCCGCATATATAGACTGATTAACCTATAAGCCATTCATCCATCGGCATATGCTGTTCCACCTTAGATTAGGGATTTTTTGTCAAGGTTTTCTCCTTTAGCGTCGTACTTTAGCCTGTCACCAAAGGCCACATTCAGCCTATTGGTTACAGTTACCGGTGGTTGCCACGAGGAGGCAGTACGTACACCTGCGCCTACTGGAAGTTTACGGAGCCCCTTCCAATAGACGCCAAACCACCAACACATTTATCCCACATAAATAGGTCACTTCTACACCCGAGTGTAATCAAACTAATTGCCGATTTTGATGAAATTACCAGGGAGAATTTAGGTTTAGCGAGCGTCAGGCACAATGTAACTCATTGTTTGGAAACACACGGACCACCGGTTACATGCAAAACTCGCAGATTGGCACCGGACAAATTACTTATAGCCAAATCGCATTTCGAAAAAATGCTGTCCCAGGGGATATGTCAACCGAGCAGAAGTTCCTGGTCAAGCCTGCTGCATTTGGTCCCAAAAAAGAATGGAGAGTGGAGGCCTTGTGGTGACTATCGAGCTCTAAATAATGTCACAATTCCAGACCGATATGAGTACCCCTATCTTCAAGATTTTTCTTTTCAGCTGGAACGCTGCAATTTTTTTTCTACGGTTGATCTGGTGCGCGCTTACCACCAGGTTCCTATTGAACCTTGTGATGTTCCAAAAAGTGCAATTTCTACACCCTTCGGGTTGTTTGAGTTCACGCGGATGACGTTCTACCTCAGGAATGCCGCACAGTCCTTCCAACGATTGATGCACTCGGTTTTCTTTGGCTTGAACTTCTGCTTCGTTTATTTGGACGATCTCTTGATAGCCTCCAAAACATTCGAAGAACATTTGAGTCATTTAAAGGCAGTGTTTCAAAAGTTGTCAGATCAGGGACTGATAATTAATCTCGGCAAATGCGTCTTCGCTAAAACCGAAATAAATTTCTTGGGTCACGCCGTTAACACTAAAGGAATTTTACCTTCGGCTGAACGAGCGCAAGTCATTGAGCAGATGGAGAGACCAAAGAACGTTCAGCAATTGAAGAGATTTCTCGGAATGATCAATTTTTACAGGCGATTTATACCAAGGGCAGCTCAAGACCAAATTATATTAAACGACTTCCTGAAGGGATATAAGAAGCATAGTAAGGTCCTTATTCAATGGTCGGAGGAATCAATTAAGGCCTTCGACGATTGTAGACTATCAATTATGGTCGACGCATCGCATTCAGCCATAGGAGCCGTGGTACAACAGATGAGCGACCATTTTTAGCAACCTCTAAGTTTTTTTTCGTTACGTCTCTCAGCTGCACAGCAGAGGTATAGTGCTTATGATCGGGAGTTATTGGCAGCTTACGCAAGCATCAAGCATTTCCGTTATCTCTTGGAGGGTCGTAACTTTACCCTGTTCACTGATCACAAGCCTCTCACCTTTGCTTTCAGACAGAACTTAGGGAAAGCGTCACCCCTTCAATGACTTCACTTGGACTACATTAGTCAGTTTACAACAGACATTCAACATGTTTCCGGGGTTGACAATGTTGTGGCGGATGCCCTTTCTAGGATTGGTCAGACTTCAATTACAGGAAGTATTGATTACGATGCTATTGCCGACGCACAAGTCTCGGACAAGGAATTATTAGAGCTTCTACGAAACGGGAATACATCGCTAAAACTTCAAGGATTTCCAGTTTCGTTTGATTCAAATCAAGTACTGTATTGTGATGTTTCAACAAAGAAACCTCGTCCTTTTATTCCGGTAAACTTTAGAAAAATGGTTTTTAGCTCTCTTCATAACTTATCACATCCGGGAGTCAAAGCAACCGTAAGAAGTTTAACAGAAAATTTCACCTGGCCGAATATTAATAAGGAAATAAGAAACATGGCTCGGAACGGCATGTCTTGTCAAAAGGGCAAAGTCGTCAGACATACCAAGGCACCGACGGGTACGTTCAACCCTACCCTTAGCCGTTTTACTGAGATTCATTTGGATATTGTGGGTCCCTTACCCATCTCTAATAATCAATGGTATTGCGTTACACTTATTGATCGGTATACACGTTGGGTCGAAGCAATACCTGTACCGGATATAACTGCGGCGACTGTGGCATTTGCAGTCTACTCTGTATGGATCACAAGATTCGGAGTGCCTTCATTTATAGTTACGGATTAGGGACCACAGTTTGAGTCCCAACTTTTCTCGGAATTAGCGGCACTATTAGGGTTTGAAAGGAAACGAAACAACGGTTACAATCCTAAATGTAATGGGATGATTGAACGCTGGCACCGGACCTTGAAAGCGGCCATCATGAGTTACAATCGGCCTGATTGGACAGTCATACTTCCATCAATTCTCCTGGGACTACGAACTACTTACCGCGATGACCTCGAAACTACTTCGGCGGAGTTGGTGTATGGTAGTTCGCTGCGCATTCCGGAACAATTCCTCGATTCAACCACACCGTTCATTCCTCAAAGTGAGTTTGTTAAAGCATTAAAAAAACATTTCGCAGAAATTTCTCTAAGTTTAGCTTCACGATATGGTCAAGAAAATATTTTTATGAGCCAGGAATTGAAGTCTTGTACGCACGTTTTCTTACGAACGGATTCCTTGCGTAAGGCATTACAACCGCCTTATACAGGTCCCTTCCTGGTACTGCAGCGTTACGAAAAAAATTTCGACATAAAGATAAATGGAGAGCGTAAGAAAATCACTATTGACAGGCTTAAACCATGTTACATTGAAAATCCTGAGCTCTCAGGGGCAAGGGAGGATTCAGTTAATAAGGAAACAGATGTAGAGAATAACACTACAACTTGTCCTCCAACACGAAGGGTTACGAATAGGGTGACTTTTAATCTCGATCTTTCGCATCATTCTCAACCAAATACAGTGACTACCACTAAATCAGGAAGAGTCTCGAAATTGCCCTCGCGGTCTGGTGAATATATCGTTAAATCAATCTGATTTCACTGGAGGGGGAGTGTGTGGCGCGGGTGACTCCTTCAGAAACACCACGAAATTTCGTGTATGTGTATATCGTCGACATGGCGAAATGAAAGTAGTAAAAAGCCCGGCGTATAAATTCTACGGGAGGAGTAAGCCAATTATTCTATTAGTATTACCAACGAACATGCTAAAAATGTACAAAAAAAATGATTTGCAAATTTTTTACAACTTAATAAATCTTGATTGACTAGTTTTAAGCAGCCAAATTACGTTACACAATTAGTGACATCTTTAAAATACTAGTTCAATTAATTACGTACAATCATTCTCATTTAATCTTAATGCCATCTATTAATTACTAATTAACGTAATTAACATAGAATTTGTATTAAACTAATTAATTGGATCTAACTTCATTGTTGTTTATATAAAGTGTCAAAATAAATATTATTAAAAGATAAATCTAAGTATAATATTTCTACGATTAAATTTAATATTTTTAACATTTTGTTTTGATTTTAGGTTTATTTTGGGCTAATCTTGTCTCCGAAGCTCTGCGTCAACACATGTAAAATGAAAAAAAAAAATACTTTTTTACACGAATATGCCCAGCCCACAATTGTATTGAGAATATGATAATTTAGTCTAGCTTTATAATTTCTATATTTAAAGGATCATTTTTTTAATTCACATTTAAGCAGATGGCTGGCTAACTCCAGCTAGTGACAAATACATATATAGGCTTTTTTTACACACTTTTTATAGAGTTCAAAACGCTCTCGAGTAGGTAAATCGGCATTCCTTTAAGTGGCTACTTAGTTCTAAAAAAAAAAATGTAAATCTATTATTTTCAAGTTTTCTAACAACAACCTGTGAGGGTCAGTAGCACAATAAACAAACGCATCAATGCTATAAATACATACATTAACATGTCTATGCCAATAAGCGAAAAAGGCCAAATATTCGGCTGAAATTATTATTTATAAATAATTAAATCTCCTACTTTATATCTAAATCAATATTTTCTTTTCGATGTAATACAAAACAAAAGATTAAATCTCTTATTGGTACGTGAAATGTTTCTTTCCATCTCAATTTTACAATATACCTATGTACGTCTTATAAATAATTCATTTCTCAATTATTGGACGTGCCGAATTTTACGTCCCATCTAATTTACGTAAACAAGTAAAATAAAAATAAGAATACAAATCAAAATGTTATAAAAACACAAAATATATTCATTAATCATTTTCATTTCGAAATTGACAAATTATTTTATTCGTCTTTATAGAATCTTCTTCTTGTTTTATTATCAAACAAGATTTACCAAAATGCAATTAATTAATCAAAATTGTCCTCTATGCGGAAATAACATTTTAATTCAACGAACATCATTTCACGTATTATACAAAAAATAAACCAAGTTCTATTCTATAAATATGCATGCTCTCAACAATGGAAAGATCAGAAAATAAAATCCGTTTTACATAAAAAAAACAAAGTGGCGAGTAAAAGTCTTAAGATACAACAATATAATAAAATAAAAATATTTGGGGTAAGTGTTATATTACAAATTAATTCCGCAAATAAATCCGATCTTCTCTTAAATCTTTTCTTTAAAATATTGTATATAAAAAATAAAAATGCGGAAGGAAAAACAAATGTTTGGGCATAAGATTTTAATTCTCGCTGCCTTTTGGGATGTTGTATTCCTTATAATTGATGATGATGATGATGGGTTTGTAAATATGTAAAAAAAAAATTGAATTATAATTACGAATGAAGGACGGATGATTTAAATAATTTTTTTCTAGAGGGTTCCTTATTGTAATTTAATCTGTTATGGGAATTCAAACCAATTTATTTGAAAGGTAATATTTATAGTCGTGATTTATGTTGGCGCCTTAAATGCACCATCCATTAGTGAGCTATTTATTATATGTACAAAGAAATGGATCCATCAAAAAACATTATGACGGTCAAATTGGATATTTTTTTGATTATCGATATAAAATCCTTAATTCATTCAATATAAAATCGGGAAAACGACTCGACTCTGAATTGGTCATCATTCCAACAATGTAACAATGCATCTTTTAAAAAAGTGCACAATAAACATAATGTATACGATATATTCTTTATATTCGTATTTTAACATACTTAAATGTCCTTAAATATCCTTAAAAATAAAATAGGAAATTGTTAAAAAATTTATCTATTCCATATAATACAACTAAATACGTAAAAAATACGATTTTTTTATATTATTTTGAATATCCTCCAAATAATGGACATAATCTTAAAGTGGTCAATTGAAATCAAAACGAATAAAAAAAAATTTTGAGTTATGATCAATTTGGATGGCATTCAACTGTATATAGTATTATTTGTTGTTTTATTGTTTGCAGAGACTGTGTGGAGGGATGAAATATTTTATTGAATATATAAGGGCTATTTCGATATATTTTGGGTGTGTTTTAATGGGATATAGATTTTTAGACAGAGGATTAAGTGGAATCAGGTTGGTTCATTTATTATATTTTTACATGTAGTTCGATGGATGTTACTTAAACACTTGTACAATTTTCAGGGTATTTACACATTTACCCGGAAATTTAGATTACTGTGTATGTAGTCGCATATTTCGTACCTCATACCACATTGTTTATGATTTCCTTTTATTTTTTATATTAAAATCCATCTTAAGATAAATTTCCGAATTAAATTTAAAAACGAGCTCATATCTAAGAACATAAAAGACAAAAAAATAAAAATAAAATCTGTAAGATAAAAAAAAAAATCCGCGTGCACAAATCATAAAATAAATTTTCCTAAATATTATTGTTATTTTGGTTCTAAATTCATCCCCAATATTTCATTTATTTTTATTTTTTATCCGCAGCTTCTATTGTTGATCTTATAATATTTATAATAAGAATCAGATAAAAAACGAACGAATTGTAATTCGTTTTCAGTCAATGAAAATTTATTTATTTTGGTTTGAGATTTTATTTTGCTTTATGATTTATAAAAATAAATCTTAAAAATAAAACCATTAAAAGTAAAAAATTATATCATATATTTCGCTTTTTTTTATTATTTATTACTTTTTTTTGTTGTTGTTCATGCACATAATCATATATTTATTATTTTTATACAATCCCTTAAAATTATAACGTGACATAAGAAATTGTCCCTTATTTTAAAATGTGTATTACTTAAACCTGAAATAATAGGTGGATTTTATGTTTTTTAATTATGTATGTTAAAATTGTTTTCTTTATTTCTAAAATATGCAGTTAAACAAAAAAAAAGTCGTCGAGTTATTTCCTTTTTTTGGGAGTTAAGCTTAAGTATGTTGTTCGAGCTTCAGGTAAAATTTAGCTAGGAACTTTCTTTAAAAGTTATTGTGGAAACTCATTTCCATCGAACGTCTCAAAATTCATTAAAATCAGAACTTCCTATTTCCAGTACGATGGAATTAAAATTTCATAAAATCGATTAATTAACTTAAGACCTAAGCGAAAATTGAATTTACTGTTAGTCTTATTTGATATGTTAAGTGTTATTTTTTGGTCCAAGCTTAATTCTAAAAAAGCGTTGAGAAATAAAGTTAAAGTGGTTTTTCTAAACGCCTATGTTTTTATAAACATAAAAGTGTCTGGCAAATTTTCTTAAGTCTAAAAAGTTAAGTTTAATATTTTAACATAAATGCTTATGTAGAAATAAAATTTATTAAACTTAGATAAAATGTTAACATAAGATGTTTTATTGAATGAACTTGTGCATAGGCGGCATTAGTTGAGCGTAAAATAGTTTCCAATATAAGCTTAAGTTGTCAAATTCTATTGCGAAAAACGTGTTCTACAAGCATTTTTAGATTTACAAATTTTCATAGTCTGTTCTATACAATATAAAAAATAAATAAATATTGGCCATTCCCTTAATGTTGCGGTTTGGTGGAATGCACCACTTTATCCATGCAACTTTTTCCACGACGCACTTAACGGGTTAAAACTTTCCATACGTTACTGTAAATTAGTGTTTGTATTCCTATAAATTAGTATTGTGTTGTATTAGTGGTGAAATGAAATGGATCGTGAAAATGCGGTTTCATGAGTGTTTTGTCTGGATAAAATGATGTTTTCTTCTGTCTCCTTATCCACTTTTTCACTCATAGTAAATTAATTATTAATTAAACAAAATTTCTTACAAATAACTTTATAAAAATTTATTAATACTGTCGCAATCGTTTTCGTTTCTTAACTCTTTTTATTAAAACACACGTTTCCTCGTTTTCGATTTACCCCATTATGTATTTTTTCCAGCAAGACTACTGCGTTTCGTCTTCATTACATTGTTTTTCGATGATTACTCGACTATATTTTAATAAGCTATAATAACGCCATCTCTTATCAATAATTACAAAACATATTTTAAATTCAATTAATTAACAGAAACTTAGAACACAACAACTCGGCCGCATATCTGACTCGGCAATCGACCCTGATTGTCTCTCGCCCAAACTGCAAGGCTTCATATTAAACGCCGCGAAGACATCATTAAACCGCCGACTCGATAACATTTGTCCTGGAACATCTTCAATTACGTATCTCTCACCAGGTAAAACGCGAGTAACCATGTATGGTCCCTTGAATTTCGGCAACAATTTATGGTTAATACCAGGCTCGCCGTCGTTAAAACGTAATCGCCTTCCTTATATTTAAACGCATCAATACGTTTTTTATCAAAATAAGTTTTATATTTTTCCTGATTCGATACAGTTTTTTCCACTATGTCGTCCCTAATTTCATTAAGGTCTCGAATATTTTCTTCATTTTGAGATTCAATAAATAAATCAATTGGATTGTTTTTCTTAACCCGACTGACACCAAAAAGCGCAATGCTTGGCGTAGTCGCTATTGTGCGATTCAAGGTATTATTAATTACAAATTCAATATCGCTAAGTACTGAGTCCCATATACTAGTATTTAATTCTGCCATTTTTGAAATTATAGGTTTAAGAGTTCGATTTCCACGTTCAACCTGACCGTTAGACTGAGGTGAACTAGTGGCCGTTAGCACATGCTGAATACCAATTTCGTCTACAAAATCTTTAAAACCCTTGGAAGTAAAACAACTTCCTCGATCCGAAACCAGACGTAAAGGTACGCCTCATTTGTCGAGGTAGTTTTAGTTGGGTACAGTCTTGTATACTTAGTAAAACTATCCACAAACGCAAGTATATATTTATATCCCTTTTTTGTTGTTTCAAATGGACCATCATGATCCACATGAATCGTATGAAACGGACGATCATGCTTATCATAGATATGAAGGAAACCTTCTCTACGAGCTTTAGGCTCATATATAAGACACTTCATGCATCTTTTAATGAAATCGTTAACACGCTCGTCCATGTTTGTAAACCAATAATTCCGTTTAATCATTTCGACCGTTTTACCAACACCAACATGTCCTATACCATGATATTGCCGTATAATTTCATTAACAAATGTGTCTGGTACCAAGAATAACAATTTAGTTTTATATTTTCGATATACTAAATTTTCTCTTAATTCATACCATTTATTTTCTCCGTCTCTAGTTAATTCATCATAAATTTCTTTGATATTTTTATCGGTTAATTGAAAATGTGCTAAGTTACGTGAAAGGCTACATTCTAAAGTCAAAATATGTGGAGCTCTGCTAAGTGCATCAACATGACGCATTTGAGTATTCGTTCGATGTACGATCTCGTAATCGTAATTTTCTAATAACAAAGACCAGCGCATTATTCGATTGTTCGTATTCTTTTTTTCTAACGTCATTTAAAGGGAGTTACAGTCGGTTACAATTTAAATATGTATTCCATGTACATATACGTGAAAACGTTGCAGTGCGTAAATTATCGCCAATGTTTCAAGCTCAAATGAGTGATAACGTCCTTCAGCTTCGCTCGTTCGTTTACTATAAAATAAAACGGGATGTAGGTGTACATCCGTCTGTCGCTGTAATAATATCGCGCCAAATCCTATTTGACTAGGATCGGTGTGAAGCTCAGTATAGCTCAGTATAGGATTGTATAAAGACAAAGTAGGCGATGAGGTCAATTTCGTTTTTAATAACTGAAAAGCGTCAAGTTCGTTCTTATTTAGTGTGAAAATGGCATCTTTCTTTAACAGGTCGTATAGAGGTTTGGCTAGTATGGAGTAATTTTGAATAAAACGCCTGAAGAAGCTAGTCATCCCTATAAAACGATGCAATTCATGGACGTTCTTTGGAATTGGATAATTTTCAATTGCGTCAATATGTTGTAAGGTCGGTCGTATCTCGTCTTTGGTTATTTCATACCCCAAATAGTCGATCTTTGACTGAAAGAAACTACATTTTGTAAGTTGAATTTCTAAACAATTATTATATAATAAAGTAAAAACCTTCTCAAGTATTATAAAATGTTTTTCTACGTTATCGGTCGCTGTCAATATGTCGTCTCGTCTACTGAATCGATTAAATCTTTAAAGATTGTTGCAACAGATCGTTGAAAAACAGACGGAGCATTACTTAAGCCAAACGGCATCTTGAGATACTCAAACTGACCATCCGGGGTCACAAATGCCGTATACTTAATAGAATCTGCTTTGACTGCTATGTGGTGGATTCCGGTTTTGGGGTCTATTAAAGAAAACACTTTTTTTCCCCGCAATTTATCGATACAATTGTCTATAACTGGCAAAGGAAACCGCTCCTTTATCGTGACTTTATTCAGTTCACGAAAATCAACGCACATACGTTGCTTTCCATTTTTATTTTTTACAAGAACTATTCGACTTGCATAGTCGCTCGTGCTTGGTCGTATTACACCTCGCTTAAGCAAATCGTCTACTATTTCGCGAACCTGTTCTCGATCATATATAGAAAGTCGTTTTGGTAACGCATAAATCGGTTTTACACTAGCCAAATTAAAGCCAAGTTTATGTTTCGTATCCGGGATAATTTTGTTTGGTCGCTTATCAAATTCGTCAAACAACGCAATAAACTTTTGTTTGATACCGTTGTCTTTTCCGATGTCGTAATATATAGGTCCAACCTTAAAGTCAAGCTTCGTGTCAATTTCTAATTCCGAAGAATATTCTACGTTCAATAATTCACTAAACAAATCTTTTCTTGTGGCCTGTTCCACTTCAATGCTTGGACAAATCGTTATCGAATCGTTACCGAAAGCGGTTAAAATATTACAACTTACCCTAGAGTCCTTGAGAAATTCGCGCCCAATTAAACAATCAAAGCCCATTGTCTCGTCAGCTACAACATGAAACCTAATACAATAAAAATTAGAATTAATTTTACATTTTAAATTTAATAAGCCGAATATTATTATCTTTGCTTTGTTTACACCGGTATATGTTATTCCTTCGTTGTCTTCCAACTGAATACTTTCAGGAACAATTCGTCGTTTAGTTATATTTATTGGACTGCCCGTATCGATAATCGCATTTACTTCACATTTTATACCATTTGAAAACTGAATAGATACATCAGTTTTGAATTCGTCACTTTGAATCATATTAACATCGTTTTTGATTAATAACGAAGTTTTCTGACAGTTTGTAGGAGATCCTTTTGCATGCACCCGTTGACAATCACCGCACCGTTCCCTTCGTTGAGGCTTTGGACATTTTGACGAAAAATGACCCTTCTCACCACAATTGAAACAACAAATAGTATCATTTGGTCGTATTCGTCTCGTTTCGTTCATATTATTCACTTTATTGTGAATGATGATGCTGATGATGATGCTTCAACATTTTATTTAGTTGAGTTTTTATGTTGATTTTGAGCCATTTGTGGACTCTCAAATTTTACTCGTATTGGTTGCATGCTATTATACCAACATATTCGTTCCTTTAATTCGTCGATATTCGCAATACAATGCGCACGTAATGAGTTTTGCAAATTTATCTCATTAATCCCCAAAACAATATATTTTATTAAAGCTTTCATTTCGTAATAGTATTCCAATAGCGGCTGATCCCTTCGTCTAATTGAATTTCGCAGTCGATCATGTATTTCGACTTCATTTACTTTAGATTCGAATTTTTTTATAAATTCGGCTTTAAACATTTCAAAACTATCACACTGGTCTTGAAATGACATAAACCCCAGTTTTTCCGAATTAAATAATTTCGCAGGTATTGCAAACAACCTTTCATCAATTTGATATATCTCTTTTAGAGATTCGACTCGTTTCATCCATTGTTCCGACGATAATGATTTTATATTTGTTGGGTTAAATTCCGGTAGTACTTCGATAACATCTCGAGTTGACAATACGGGACGATATGAATCGGTCGGTTTCCCACATGATGCTTTTCTTTCTCGTTCAAGCAATGCACGTTCCCTATTCAGCAAATCACGTTCTCGTGCCAAAAGCTCCCACTCACTATCCATATTACCTATTTCGTTTTCATGATTTTCATACCGCTGTTGATTAGGCGTTTCAAAATTCGAACTAGTTTCACAAACCGCTCCTTCATTCCTGAAAGTGGTATCGTCGTCACATGGTGTTGAGGACAGCAACAATCGTTCCATGAGGGTTATTTTTTTTCCATCGGCCGGTAATCCCTTCTTTCTTAGTCGTTCTTTTAACGTTTGCACGTTCATTTTTTCTTTTTTTTTTGCTTTTGCTTAACAACAATAAAATATTCGTTAGGTTAAAAATCACAATGATTTTCTAAAAACTTTCATTCGTTTCGTTTCGTTTTTTTTCACCGTATATACACCCCCGTTCAAAAGTTTAAGACCACTGCAAAATATACCGTTTTTGAATTTTCAACAATCTAATTCTAAAATTGGGTTTTATGTTGTTGACATAAACATGCATGTTTATTTTATCAAGCTATTACAAAAAATAGTATTAATTTTAAATTTGTTGTCAGCAAATGCAATGTGCATTGTGCAATGTGGTCTTAAACTTTTGAACGGGGGTGTATATACTAATCGTTTTTATTTTATTTTATATAGATATTTTTTTTCTTCTATCCCACTTCTGATGATGTCGCAATCGTTTTCGTTTCCTCGTTTTCGATTTACGCCATTGTGTATTTTTTCCAGCAAGACTACTGCGCTTCGTCTTCATTACATTGTTTTTCGGTGATTACTCGACTATATTTTAATAAGCTATAATAACGCCATCTCTTATCAATAATTACAAAACATAATTTAAATTCAATTAATTAACAGAAACTTAGAACACTACAATACAATATAATTTACAATGATTTTATTTTGTTTTCTAATGTGCTTGCACTCTCTATGATAATTCGCTTTGTAATGACGCCAATTTATTTTTCTAAAAAACTTGCTCCGAACCGCCAATAAATTGTACGTCGTTGCCTTCATCTATGCAAATCCATTTATAGTAAACCGCAACAGAAACTTTCAATTAAAATTAAATAGTGACATCTCTGGTCGACTAGCATAGTTAACGTTATAAGTTTACAAGTAACTTGTTTTACAATACAAATCGGCTGTCAAATGCAAATATAATAAATAACAATTGGATATAATTCAAGCTTAATAGGTGAACTAATTTTTAATTTACAAATTTTAATTTTGTTATTTCATTTTAGGATCATACATTCTGATTCATATGATTGAACGGGTAGTTTGCACAATTTGTGTATCGGTCGCTGAATGATTTTGTTGCTGTTTGCGAGGCGACAATGTCAACAATTTTGATCTTGCCATCGTTTCCTGGATATGTTTGGACTATTTTGCCTAATGCCCAATATGTTGATGCTAAATCTGTCTCCGCAACCAAAACGATGTCATCTGAGGATAAGTTTTCAGATTCACTGGTCCATTTGCACCATTTTTGTAAAACAGTCAAATGATCGTGGTGCCATCGATTCCAGAAATGTTGCTGCATCTGTTTTACCGCAAACCTCCATCTGGCCATGGGTGAAATATTGTATCCATTGTCATTTTCATCTGCTATTTCAGTGAATGTGCGCCCGATTAGAAAGTGTGCCGGTGTTATACAATCAATGTATTCGGCTTGGGTTACTGCTAATGGCCTTGAGTTCATTATATCTTCGACTTTTGTTAGCAACGTAGAAAACTCCTCGAGCGTAAGGGATTCGCCAATTACCTTTCCCAAATGAATTTTTGCTTGTTTTACGGCGGCTTTCCATATTCCTTCCATGTGTGGTGCTCCCGGTGGAATGAATTTCCATTTATTTCGTAGCGTAGAAGTGCGGAGTGTATGTCAAATGCTTTGGCTTTCAGAAATTGGAACAACTCCTTAAGATAATTATTTGAACCTACAAAATTTGTTAAATCTGATTAGGGCTGCCAAGAAGCTTTCGGTTGTGAGATTGCCTACCATCTCTATGTGCACCGCTTTAGTACTTAAACAAACGAATATACAGACGTATACTTTCACCGGCATCTGACCTCTCCTTCTTATCGATTGCACCTTGAATGGCCCACAATAATCTACATCAACTTTGTAAAATGGATGCACATACTGAACCATTTCTGATGGTAGATTTCCCATAAGTTTATTTTCCGCCTTTGGATTGTACTTGATGCACTTAATGCATTTGTGTACTATCGCTCTGGATATTATTTTGCCTCTGATTATCCAAAACCTTCGCCGTATGATGCTGGTGAGCAAACTCACCCCTAGATGGTTGTGTAATATATGTGCGTCTCTTACCAGACATTTGATTGCGTGATGATTCGACGGTAATATGATCGGGTGCTTAACATTGAATGTTACCAAAGATTTTTGTATTCGACCTCCTACTCTGATGACACCTCTTTCATCTATAAACGGATTCAGGCTAATTAATTTACTGTGACGTGGCAATGTACCCTTATTCTGCAATACATCTACTTTAGTAGAGAACTCTACCCGCTGAATTTCTCGTATAAGCATGATCTCGGCAGCTTCTATCTCCTCTCTGTTGGACAATGTCTTCACTTGTGTGTCGTCATCTTAGCAAAACTGGAGTCTGGTTTCTAATGAAATCGTGCAAAAAATTATTCGTTGATACAACAAATGTATCCATCTTCAAGAACCTAGTTCTTCGGTTGTGATTTTTTGTGTTGGTATAATCTTTGCTTGAATGATCCTCATTTGATCGACATCAACCAACCAATATGGCTCACTCCATACACAGCTCGCTTTCAGCCAACTCTATTGTGCTCATGCCTCTAGGCGCAATATCAGCCGGATTGTCCTTTGACGTAACGTGAAACCAGTGTTCTCGCTGGTCCAATGCCTTGGATGTGCCGATAACCAATCCAATACTATTTGCGAATCAGTAAATAATGTGGTTCTAGATATTTTCAGCGCCAGATACTCCTCCACCAATTTCATCAGGTTCGATAGCAGCAGTGCGCCCATTAACTCGAGCTGTGGCAGACTAATTTGCTTCATCGGTGCTTCGCGGGATTTAGATGTAAATATGTTTGCCGTTAGTCCTTCGCTTGTCTCTACTAAGCCATAAACTACCGCGGCATATGCGTGTTCACTTGCATCACTAAATCCAATCAAACTCACCTGGTTACTGGACTGCAGCCATTTCGGTATTCTCAAGCTGACAGTTTCGATTATATCATTTCTAACTGTCATCCATTGTTAAAAATTGTTTGGCGGCATCTCTTCATCCCAGCTTAAATTCTGAATCCAGAGATTTTGGAATAGAATTTTCACTCTGATTACTATTGGCGATAACCAGTCAAACGGGTCGAAGTTACGGCTAGCATCCGATAATAGTGTTCGCTTAGTGTGTTTGTCGCGATTAGGTAATTTAAAGGCGTCATCATATGGGTCCCATTAAAGACCCAATACCTTTGGCGTGTCTGTATGCTCTCCGATTTCTTTAGTCTGCTTCTCCTTGGTAGTTTGATTAAACGATCGCAATTCCTCATTGTTTGTTAAGAATTTTCGAAGTTGAAATCCATGATTCGCCAATGCGTTTGTCACCTGTTGTAATAAATTCTTAACCTGCGCTATGGAATTTGCTCCGGTCATCATGTCATCGACATAGACATGTCCTGAAATATAGCCTTCGCGACTTCTGGCTGAGTAGACTGCAATTGTATAATCAATTTCCTTTAAACTTCGGGTTGCTAAGAAGGCTGCTGTAGCTGTTCCATACGTATGAGTTTTTAGCTTGTATGTACTTAGTTGATGATGTGTATTTGTTTGCTGATCCTCACTGTCTACCCACACCTGCCTATACATTTTTTCTATGTTTCTACACAGCAAGAATTTATGTTGTCGAAATATTATTAGAATATTATTTAATGGCGATTAAACAGTCGGGCCCACCATTAAGATATCATTCAATGATAGTCCTGTGGATGATTTGGTGGACGCGTCAAAAATCATTCTGAGTTTTGTTGTTGTGCTACTTTAGTACCCCGTGATGTGGAAGGCAATATGTGTTTGTCTTGTTATACCCATCCACCTGCTTCATATGATCAAGTTCTTCATACTCCAACATAAATGCTCTATACAGCTTTCCGAATTCAGCATCGCGTTCAAATTTCTTCTCCATTGTTTTAAGCCGATTTAGGGCAGCATTATATGTAGTTCCTAGCATACTGCAAGATTGCTTAAAGGTTAACTTAACAATAAACTTGCTGTCTTCGCGAAAGGATATCTGATAACGACATGATCTTCAAAAATATTGATTTGCCCATGCTAAGAGCAGAAGAAGCCGCTAGAGGAAGCAAATGTTTCATTACTCCTAGAATATTGTCAGCTTTGGATAAGTCGAAGATTACTGATCATGTCGTTTTGAATCGAACAACACTGAGGCGTCTTCGTGATACAAATAGAGTAGAAATAGCAGCATCACTTAAATCGATTTTCAAGTTTACAACAGGCGTAGTACATTGGGATGGGAAATTACTTAAGGAGTTAACTAGAATGGAGATCGTGGATCGTTTGCCAGTGATTATTTTCCATGTAGATGGAGAACAATTATTAGGCGTTCCCAAAATATCATGATCAACTGGTTTGAAAATGGCGGACATTTGAAATTATATTGCGCGCTGCAATTGAATCAAAAATGGGCTATACATCAGGAGTAAATGTTCCGTTATTTGTGTGATTCAAAAATGACTGGAATTCCTTGAATAAGGATAATTTCAAAGCGCAGGAATAGATGATCCTAACGTTAATATACAATTAAATGATGCAGTGTGAAAAGTAGTGTAAAAGCGGAATTAGCGAGTTTTTGTAAGAACGAATTGGCAAAGGAACATGCTCGGGATGATTACAAAGAATTATTGGAAATCACTCTAATTTTTTTGCGCATGATATCAAATGAAAATGTCCGTTTCCGTTTGCCAGGACCTATGCATTATACTCGCTGGATGTCACAAGAGCTGAAGAATTTACGGGACATTTGCATTTTTGTCGTACGATTGTATGTGAAAATTTGGTTCCATTCCACTAAAGCTCCTAAAGCACCAAACCTGGATTTATACTATTTAAGAGATATTTATTTCTACAAAACACAATAGAAAAGTTGGCGATGGCTATACTAAATAAAATATGTGATCAAATAAAAGTCGTAAATGATATCGCAGAACGTCGTGTTAAGTTAATACAAGATTACAATAAAAAATTAACAAAAAATGAAGATTGCAGGCAATATTTACTACAAATCGTAAAGGACTACACACAGAAGTTTTCAACACATACCAAAACATCCTTAATCCGTAGAAGACCATCCTAGTAATTTGTCTTGTTTTTGTACTTTAGAAATTTGGCCATAAAGTCGCTATTTGTTAACCGGTTTTCGATGTTTTTAATGTTTTGGAAAGGTAATTATCTCCTCTATTCACTACAATTTTCATTTGGGTTGAGAAAATTTTAAATAATTTGTATGTTTGCTTGAAAGTGAAAAATTTAAAAAAAATACCGTTTTTATCGAACTTCGCGCTCAAGTCGCGACCTCTAAACCATCTTCGATTGACCCAATATTTTTTCTGTTTAAGTTTTTAGCATAACCTCATATTTCTAGGGGGTGTCTCGTTAGATATTGGAACTTTCGAAAATAAGGACCACCCTAGTGGAAACCCATTTCCATCGAACGTCTCAAAATTCATTAAAACAGAACTTCATCTTAAAATTATTCTAGAATCCTATTTCCAGTACGATGGAGTTTAAATTTCATAAAATCGATTAATTAACTTAAGACAAAACCGAAATTTGAGTTTACTGTTAGTCTTATTTGATCTTTTTGGTTTTTCTCAACGCTTATGTTTTTATAGACATAAAAGTGTCTGGCAAATTAGCTTAAGTCTAAAAAAGTTTAGTTTAATATTTTAACATAAATGCTTATATAGAAATTAAATTTACTAAACTTAGATAAAATGTTAACATAAGATCGATGCACTTTACGGGTTACGACTTTCGATACGTTACTGTAAATTAGTATTTGTGTTCCTGGAAGGTACTATAAATTAGTATTGTATTGTATTAGTGGTGAAATGAAATGGATCGTGAAAATAACAGCAATAAAATGCGGTTTCATGAGTATATGATCAAGAACAAGGGCCATCAAAATATTTTTGAAAATAATGATAATTTCCTAGAAAATAGTAACATAAATTTTAAAAACATAATACACCAAAACCTCACTTTCCGACGATGATACATAATTCCATAAAAACACATCCCAAATTGAAACGACAAAATTCGAATTAAAATATTAAATTTTAAGAGAAACTGATTTAATAAAACAACAAACATACCTCAGCTGGATCGGTACAATATGTAGTACCTTCATATATTACTTTCTTTTACGTAATAAAAATAAAGTATATATTTTGGACCTTGAGATTTTTGGAGATTTATCTGTTTTGAGGTCCCCTGAGTCCGTAAGAGTGGGTTTCGAAATGGTGTCCGTCTGTCAGTCTGTGTTCTCTCTACAGCCCTGATAGTTTAACCAATCGAACTGAAACTTCATATTTAAGCTTTTTTTATAAATTGGATGTTTTAGGAGATCCTAGTGAATTTGAGTGGAAATCGGTCAACCGCAAGTGACCACTCTCTAAAATTTATTTTGCAAATATATAACTCAAGAAAAGTAAAAGGTTTACAGATAAAATATTAGGTAAATACAAATTGATCCATATAAAAAAGTTCTCAGGTTATTTTTCGACCTTGAGATTTTTGGGGTCCTTGAGTCCAAAAGTGAGTTTCAAAGTCGTGATTTTGGTATATATGTCTTTCAGTTTGTAGTCCAGCTGTTTTACCAATCAGACAGCAACTTCATGTTTAAACTTTTGTCATAAATTTTGAGGTCCCAGCTCCCAGCTTCCGTGAACCAGAAAATTTATTTTGCAAATACATATATCAAAAATATACAATTTACAGAGAACTTGAAAAAAATCCAAAAAATCTTCATTTTGCAAGAAATTTGCATAATAAGTTTCTCAAAATTCGCTGTTCGTAAAAAAAAGTCGTGTGTTGGCCAGGAAGAAATGTACTTTGATATTTCTTAACCGACTTAGATGAAATTCGACATTAACATTAGAAATTTGATTCTAAAATAAAATTTTTAGTAAAAGTTTTGGAATATGGCCAAGTAGGATGAAACTTGGTTATTTCTTCACTGATTTTTTTCCTTACGGGTTCTTGATGGGTTGAGTATATGTAATGTCGAATTTTGAAATGTCGATTCCATAAAAATGTCGACTTGGGCAATATGTCGCTTTATAAAATGACGATTCGAAATTTGTGGCAATTAGCCGACAATGTCGACAATAATTCCTCGTAATATTCCGGGATTACGTCCTCACACAAGTATGTCAAACATTTAAGCATTCGCATTAGAATACTAAATTCTTCTTCTTTGGCATATTTTGTTGCCAATCCTTCTGCCTATATTTTTCGCCATATTATTTGGTTGAAGTGGAAAAAACAACCTTTGAAGTAGGTGGTTGGAAAGAAAACTTTTACGGTACTCACACTCGCCATTCTAAAATCTGAGATTATGTATTCTGGTATCAGATTTATATCATTATCGCATGAAATTCGGCATATCTCATAAAATATTTCAGTATAACACTGTTTATTTTTGCTGGAAGCGGTATACCATTGGAACAATCATTTCATCATCCACTATGCAGTGAATGGTAAAAAGTTGGTAGCGCCCCGAAATCTTGCATTACAAAATCTTGCAAGTACAAAATCTTGCATTTTTTAAAAATCATGCAAATCAAAATCTTGCCAACCCAAATTCTTGCAGTTACAAAATCTTGCAAGTACAAAATCTTGCAAGTACAAAATCTTGCAAATACAAAATCTTGCAAATACAATATCTTGCATTTAAAAAAATTTTGCAGGTTTAGTATCTGTACCTGTCTTTAATATCTAACATAATATTTATTGCGTATTCATAAAAGTAATATAATTTAAAAAAAATGTGCAGATAGCGATCCGGATAACTATGCGTCAAGAAATACGACTAATATTAGAATTAGAATGGAAATCTCCATTTTTCAAAATATTTCAACAAAATATTCTGGATAAAGATGATTTAATCTTCAGTTTCCAGAATTTAAATTTTCGTTTCTGATTAATGAAGATTTAATATTAAAATTAAAATGGAACATAATATTCTGGTTAAGAATATTTAATCCTGGACATTTGATTTTTGATATCTCAAGCAAAATTCTACTGTATAATTATCATTATACCGTAGAATTTTGTCAATGCGATTTGTTATCTTGCATAACAATTTCCCGCACATCTATAGAATCGCACGCGCGATTCTATAAATGTACGGGAAATTGTTATGCAAGATTTTGTACTTGCAAGATTTTGTAATGCAAGATTTTGTAATGCAACATTTTGCCGCGCGCGCGATTCTATAAATGTACGGGAAATTGTTATGCACGATTTTGTACTTGCAAGTTTTTGTAATGCAAGATTTTGTAATGCAAGATTTTGTAATGCAACATTTTGCCGCGCGCGCGATTCTATAAATGTACGGGAAATTGTTATGCACGATTTTGTACTTGCAAGTTTTTGTAATGCAAGATTTTGTAATGCAAGATTTTGTAATGCAACATTTTGTAATGCAACATTTTGTAATGCAAGATTAAGGGGCTAACCCTAAAAAGTTACCGCATTATAGATGGTACTACGGCAAATGTGCCATCCATCAGCCAAACTCTTGAATTATCGAGTTCCATTGTAATTCTCAAGAGAAACACAACTTATGTAATTCTTAGGTCGGCCCTACTTGTAACGTATCGCTCAAGTCTAGACTAGTGCAAATCATCGCCTAGACAATATAAACTATTGTTGCAGTTTTCATCTGAATATGAAGACTTCCATAATTTTTTGAATTTTCATACTATTTTCATAATTTTGTATGCCACCATTATTAAGTAACACAAACTTCCCCTACCCGCAAAGATGTGTCGATCGAATTACGCAAGCGAAAAAAGTCAAAATGTTTTATCTTGCTTGTACAATGTTTCAAAATTACACAGTTTAGCCGCCGGGTATATAACACGGTCAAATAGACTTGCAACGATGGACTTGTATAATTAAGTCTTAACTCAAAGTAACTTTCACGCGCAATGAATCTCGGTTTGCTTTCTTCGGAATAGAATTTAAGATTTTCTTTGTATTGTCTTTCTTGTTCTTAAGATTGATAAGTTTATAGCACAGCGGTAGAAACAAACAGTTTTATAAATATATTTGATTATGTAGGATTTCTCTAGTACCTATAGTTGTTACTTCTGCTGATAAAATCCTGCGAAATTTGTAATAATAGGCTCGCGGATTTGATGATTATTATTTACCGTAGTGCTACCGCTTCAGAAATTTTTTTCAGTGGCTTTATATAGTTAATATAATTAATAACGGATGAACGTAATTCATTTACTTTAAATAGAATTGGTTAATTTCTAAAAATCTGGTCTAAAGTTCAACTTGAAGTTGACTATAAAACAGTATTTTTAAATCCATTCCTTAGTGATGTAAGTGCGTATTGTGATTTTGTTATTAGGTATTGGATACCATCCCGTACATTTTTATCGCTTGGCATTTTTGATCTCAAAAGATGGCGCAATCATATTAAGGTATCTATAGGATACCCTTTCAATGGCTATCTAATATTCACCTACACAATTTTATCATTAACAAATCTTTATTTGACAACAAGATCCGACCAAATAATTTTCTAAACATCATCAATAAACTCATTAACACCTTGCCAAATAGTATACTAGGCAAACTTGAAATGTGCTATAATAAAATTATCAAGCCGATTTCACAAATTACAAGTTTACCGAAAGTAAATAAAATAAATGCAACTACAGTCAGTCACAAAAGACTGCTACATACACCACTAAAATTTGCAAAATTGTGATAAAAAAACAGGAATTAAAAATTGTAATATTTATTAGGTAATACATTTAAAGCGAAATTTAGCGAAATTATTGTAGTTACCGTGCTGTAGCTGTATAGCGAAATAATCAAAGTAAAAAATAAACAAACAAAAATAATTGGAAATCCGAAATCTTTGAGCAGAATCGAAGCCTAGACGTTTGGCACCCTGATCTACAACATTACCACTACGGCACAATTGTCATATTATTTTAAAGCATAACGACTTCACTTTTTTATTAACGCTCGATTTTGCTTCCCATCTAATTTGATGGCGCGCAGCGTTCACAGTTTTATTTGGAACAGTATCAATCGTTAAGCCAGATAAGATAGACCATAATATTGATCTATAAGTTCAATAACTTAGTAAAACGATAATGTATACTAGAGGAAGATTGCTTATTTGAACTTTATGCAATATAATGCTATCTCATTGGCTATCCCATCACATACCCTATGAGCATGATACCCATTTGACCTAAAGATGTGAGTTAATCACATTATATAAAATCAAACAAAATTTATTTACTGTTTTTACTGAGATATCAAATCTATATTCAAACAAAACGAATTGTAATACAAGCACGATCTTTTATTAACACTAAACGGCTTCCACACTACTGTACTTGTATGATTTATATGGGTACAATAAAAATAAAAATTTTAAAATCTCAAATTTAATTTTTATTTTAACTTTTTAAAGCATAACCCCGCTTAGTCTTAGTCAATCGCTTGAAGGTGTAACAAGTTATTTAAAATGTGGAAAATCGAAGACATTGGTAAAGAAAAATATGTTGCCGCTGACCCGATTAAACAAAATGATACGATAACATATTTAAAATTTGTGTTCGATGTATTTATCGATGTGCTTAAGGTAATTGTGTTATTAGTGCCGCTAGCAATAAACGGTCTGATCGGTATGGTGTTGCCAAGGAAGCCGAAAAACATAACTGGAAAATTAGCATTGGTTACCGGTGGTGGAAATGGTCTTGGCAGTTTAATGTGCAAACGTTTGGCAAAAGAAGGTTGTAATGTCGCCATAATTGATTTGGATATGAAAAATGCTGAAAATTTGGCCAAAGATTTATGCACACAATACGGTATTAAATCTAAAGCATATTTATGTGATGTAAGTGATTACGAACAATTGGAAAAATGTCGCGAACAAATCAAAAATGATTTAGGTATTGTGAATATTTTAATTAATAATGCTGGTGTGGTGCCGTACATATCATTTCGTGAGAAACATTGGACCGATGTCGATAAAATTTTGAAGATTAATTTAAATTCACATTTATGGGTAAGCTGTATAATTATACGCTTGTGTAGATAAATGCTGTGATGTATAAAAACGATTTATTTTTAGGCAACGCGAATATTTCTAGATGATATGATAAAGGCGAAAGATGGGCACATTGTTGCAATTTCTTCGATGGTTTCCAAAGTAACCGCACCGTTTATGGTCGCATATGCAACATCTAAATACGGTGTAAATGGTTTCATGGGATGCTTGGCCGAAGAAATGTGGATTGAAGGGCATGATAAATATATAAAAACGACTGTAATATGTCCATATTTTTTAAATACCAGAAAAGAGATTGTAAATCTTTTTAATCTACGATTCCCACCATTGGATCCACAGAAAACAGCAAACCGTATTATTGATGCTTTACTAAAGGATGAAGAAGAGGTTATGATCATACACAGTCTCTGGATTACAAAATGGGCAATGTTAGTTTACAAAAAAAAAAAATGTCAATGTCAATGTCTCAAATGGTGACCAATAATTTTTTTTTTCTTATCCAACAGATATCTGCCAACATCCATAAAACGGTTAGTAAGTGAAATTTTGTTCCACGTCAGAACAGCAAGAATTGAACGTCCTAAAGAATAATTTTTTTTTATTGGTGCAGTTACACAATATTTGAAAATGTATTCTACTTATATAAAGCTGGAGCTAAATTGTTTAATAAAATCTTTAAATACATTTTTTTAACAGACAGGCTGAACTACTTTATTTAGAAATCAGTACAGTTCATAATTATTACTTTGTGTGAAGGTTAAATAATTCACAAATGATTAATGTCAATTGCGAACTAATGCCTCGAGAGCTCTTTTCAAGGTCAAACTTTGAAAGTAAGCCAATTTTTCTAATTACATGTGACACATTGCATATTTTCTTTCTCTTCTAGCAAATTGGTTAAATTTAATCGAAGTGCGGTAAAACGGTCGTATAAAAATATGAAATAATTCGCATAAGTATTTCAATTAACCGTAACAACCGGTTGCTGTAAAAAAAATTATTTCGAGTGTTAATTATACAAATCTGCGGTTGGCTTCACTAATTAAATATAGAAAAACTTGAATATTTAATTAAAAGTTGAGGTTAAATTAATTCTTTGGCAAATTATCTGCAAAAGGTCTTTTTTTTTTTTATTATTAACAATAATTATCGTTAAAATTATAGAGTGCTTTAGTGCGGTAGCTCAAGTGAATATATGAAACAAACAAATAAGTAAAATAAATCGGTTGTATTCTCCTTATTTCAGCGAATGAGATGATTAAACCGACCACACATTCCTTCAGGTAAAGTTAAAATCTCTAAAGCCCTACGAATTTAGACCTCGAATGTAAAACATGTGCCTTGTTAAGGACAGTGATCAATCATTGTTCCCAGTTCTTTATCTCCTTAAATCGACTGAGAGGAAAAACGTAAAGTTTATAAACCCCTGCAGTATGTCGAAGTACATTCTTGTTTACCAATGGAATTTGCCTTGGATTCATAACAATTATTACATAATACTATTATGCAATAAATAAAATTAAATTATATCGCACATTAAATACAACAACGTCGTAACTCACAAAACAGATTAATTTTAAGTTTTACTGCTGGAATGGACTTTGTAAGATTTTAACCTCTTTGAACGTCATATCTGCAACCACATCTATTACAATAAAATAATATTATTGCTGTAAAGTATTTCGTACCCGAATGATATATAATAAAAACGAATTGTCTAGAAATGAGATTTTGAAATTTGGTTTTTGAGTTAAGATGTTGTTGTATTTAATGAGCAAAATAATATACATACAACTATCATCATCTATTGGAATGCTAGTGCTCTCAGTTGAAGAATAGCAAAATTAATAATCAATAGTTAATTTATTTTGGAATGGTATGGTGTACTCTAGCGGGTAATAGTGAAGTATATTTACGCTGTAGCAAAAATTTGCTGTCTTGTTTTGTTTTCGCCATAAAATAAACAATTGCTGCGTTTTTTTATTCGCTTGCGATAACTGCTATTGAGAGTCGTCAGCCGTCATATAAAAAATCGCTCGCGATAGCGTTCCGTATAAATAGGTAGATCGGAATATTTTTCTTATCAAGTATTCGATAAACAATTGAAATAAAAATGACAGTTTGATGTTAAATAAATTTAGTTTAACAATAAATAGCGCGTCAAATTTAAATTTAGGTATAGAAAAATGACGGCGATCTCGATAGCAGCTATTGAGAGTGTTCGAGTTTCGAGGTGATATTAATTGAGGAGTTGAGGACTGTCTTTAGGAATGATTAACACACACATTTAAAATATAATCGAGTATTTTCAAATTAATTTTTTATTTCAAATTAAAAAATTGTTTTATCGACTACTTAGGGTCATTACCGGTCTCCACTTATATATTTTTCTCTTGACAAAAAATAAATGACATTCGGCTCATGACAAAAAAGTACAACTACTAACATAAAGAATATAACAAATTTCTCTCTATGAGAATGAGAAAAAAATTTGAATTTGGTTCCTTTTTGATTTAAAATAATTTTTGGAATATTATATTTATATTCCACAATTTATTATTTATGTTAATTTAATAACACAATTTTTATTTTATTTTCACCTAAAATTTATTAAAAAGCTAAATTTTTCCCAAAAAAACAGAAAAATTTCATTTTAATTGTCAAAATATTAAACAGAAAATGTCAAGAAATTGAGCATAAAATACAAATTATGCTCAATTGGCACAACGTCATGACGAAAATATTGAATATCGTCGTCCTAACTGTGAATTAACGTATCTGACATATTTTCAAAATCTGTTCTCTAACACCAAAATGTTCGTCTTGAGAAACTGAAGCCGAATTCCCATACCAACGTTAATTGACTCTTAGGAGACATCTTCGTCCTAACGGTGAACCAACGCAGGTACAAAAATTCAGACAGAGTTTCTCACAATGAACCATTTTGTATCAGACATGAGATTTTGAAAAAATGTCAGATACGTTAATTCACAGTTAGGACGACGATATTCTAATCTTTTCCTCCCTTGATAAAATTTCAATGCGCATGCACAAAACCATTTTTGTTTATGAATTTTGCAAAATGTACAAAAAATTGTCACGAGAAAAATAATGGACTAGATTTTTTTTTTGTCAAGAGAAAAAATTACAAGTGGAGCACATATTTTAAAGAACTAACTCAACAACAAAAAGGAAAGCGGTAATTTATGTTTTTCACTTCGCTTTCGTTACTTCTCGTAACTTCGATAGATGGCAGGACTCAACCGGTAACCTTTGTTGTGTTTTACAGTACAGCGGTTGATATTCCGCCACGCGTTGTAACATTATATTTTTCAACATTAGACAGTTGCTGTTAAGGCCAGATTCTTCCTGGGAAGCATCGAGTGGTAGGGGACATAGTTTTGTAATGGCTCGTCGTATTATACCAGATTTGATTTTGACGGATACAATTCTTGTTCGGTCATCGCGACCTGGATGGATTTCAACGATTCGTCCTAATAGCCAAGATGCAGGTGGTAAACGTTCATCACATACGAATACTAGTTGTCCAATACGAATATCTAGTTTAGACGAAATCCATTTTGAGCGCTGTTGTAACGTGTTCAGATATTCCTTCGACCATCTCTTCCAAAAAGACTGAACCATGGCTTGAGTTTTGCTCCATTTGAGATGTAATTCGTTCCAGTAAGAAAATGACTGGGAGTAAGCGGTGTAAGATCGTTAGGGTCGTCGGAGAGTTGAGTTAACGGTCGTGAATTGAGACAACCTTCAATTTTGATGATAAGCGTTGTTAGTTCTTCGAAGTTTAACAATTGTTCAGCTACTACCCGTCCCTCCAGCTTCCCATAAACCGCAGTGATGAGGTGAGCCGGGAGGTATGAATTTCCAGTCAATTCCTTCGGTAGCGCAAGATCGTAGAATCTCGTTGGCATTAGCATTGATGAAGGTGTTGAACTCTTGGAGTATGTTGTTTGCTCCCACAAAATTGGTGCCGTTGTCACTGTATATGGTGGCCGGCTTTCCACGTCTGGCTATAAATCTCCTTAAAGCGGCCAGAAAGCATTTGCAGGTACGATCACTAACCATCTCCAGATGAAGCGCCTTTGTGCAAAAGTAAACAAAAACAGCAATATACGATTAATATTCCGCCGAGCTACGAGGGCTTTGGTTGTGCGTCATAAATGGTCCGCAGTAATCAACGCCCACGATGTTAAATGCACGATTGGGTGTCACACGGTCTGCAGGTAAATCGGCCATGAGTTGTGTCATTGGTTTGGGTTTTAGTTTAAAACATCTGACGTATTGATTAACAATACCCTTTGCTTGGGTTTTACCCGCAAGAGTTGCGGCCCACAGTGAAAATACCTTTCGTGATGGTGACGCATTATAATCGTAGAGACGTGATGTTTGTCCGGAATGAGAATTTGGTTAGTCTTCCTCCAACACGAATGATTCCGGATGGATCAAGAAATGGTGCCAACTGCTTAAGTGGGCTTTTCGGTCTTACTTCGCTATTTTTTTGCAAACTCTTAAGTTCGTCGGAGAACGATTGAAGTTGCACCAATTTTATTACGCAGGTTCGTCCGCGCAACATTTCTTGAGCTGACAACGTTGATTGAAATATTCGGTGCTCATGCGATTTTCGCGCATTGTCTATAAATCGAAGACAATATGAAGTAACTCTCAGTAACGTGGCATATAGCGTTGAAGTAAACTATAATCGTCAACCGGAGTCGACAATATGCCGATATCTGTGTTGAGAGCTTGACAAGAATGTTCATATAAAAAAGCTGGTCCAGTCCACCAATTTTCCAAGGCGTTGAATGCGTTGATTTCGTTGGGCATAATTCCTCTCGATATTATGTCCGCTGGATTTAGTTTTCCATCGATATGCCTCCATACGATTGACGACATTAGCTCTTGTATTTCACTTACCCAAGTTAGTAGGAGTTTTAAGCCATGCATTATCATTTTTTAGCGGAGCGACTCGGCTTTTACTGCATAATTGAACCGTTGTCTCATTGTTATCATTGATGCATTTTATATAAATGCAAGCACCATACGCGGATTTGCTTGCATCAGCAAAACCATGCAATTCTATACGCTTACCATCAGTATTGACGCAGCACGGAAGTGTAGTGTTTGAAATTCTTCCAGAATTCGGCCTCATGTTGTGGGAGTGGGTCATCCCAGGCAATTTGAAATTGCCAAAGCTGTTGTAGAAATAATTTTGCTGTTACGATTACTGGGCCCAGAAATCCCAGCGGATCGAATACCTTCGCTACCTCTGATAACACAATTCGCTTTGTTGTTGTGAAGACATCTTCGATGGGGTTCCATTTTATACCGAGGGTCTTTATTGTTTGGTTAGTATAAGTTTCGTCTAAACTCAATTGTTGTTCTCAATCATCAATTGGAATTTGCTGCAGCAATGCAGTAGAGTTTGATGAAAACTTTCTTAGTTTCATGCCTCCCTTTGTTAACATGTCTGACAGTTGTTGTGCGATTCTGTAATCTTCTTCTTCAGTAGATGCAACTATAAGTACATCATCCATGTAGAAGTCATCCTTGATATAGGCTGGTACCTGATAGTTCTCCGATTCGTCAATATGTATTTGTTTCAACGTGCGTTGTGCTAAATGCGGTGCCGCCGATGTTCCATACGTTATGGTTCGTAATTCATATGTTTGGATTGGGCATTTTCGTGCGTCTCGCCATAATATTCGTTGGTACCTTCGATGTTCCTTTTTTACCCAAACTTGGCGGTACATTTTTCGATATCCGCCGTAAATACTACATTATGCTTGCGGAATCGTAGCACAATTGGAAAATAAATCGTTTTGTATAGTTGGAGCGGTATGTAAAACGTCGTTTAGCGACAGTTCTGATGAACTTTTTGCCGATGCATCGAAGACGACGCGACATTTGGTAGTCGAGCTTGTTGGTTTGATTATGGCGTGGTGCGGTAAATAAAAATTGTTCGATTGGTTAGCGGTATCATCCGAAACTGGTTCCATATGACCCAAGCTAATATATTCATAGCCATGAATTTGATGTACTCATTCCTTAATTCTTCGTTTTGCTCGAGTCGTTGTTCTAAGTACATGAACCTTTTTATCGCTGCTTGTTTTGAGTCAACCAAATTTGAAATATTTTCGTTGAATGGTAGTTCCACGGTGTAGCGACCAGTGGATGCATCTCTACATCACATTTTTTTTCTTCGGGTGTAAAATGACCTTGATTTGTGACTGGTTCGAGTTGCCACAGTTGTTTCAATTCTTCTTGAAGCTCAGTATCCGCTGAATCAATCGTAACATTAAGCGCAATGGAATCATTCGATATACCTTCCATTTTTCCTCCAATGATAAAACCGAATGACATGTTTTGCAGTACATATTGGTAACCCTTTGTCTAAACGAACCTGCTCCATAAACAGACATTCATAGTAGCATTCAGCTCCAAGGAGCGCGTCGATTTGTTGCGGCATATTAAATTGAGGATCGGATAATTTTATATGCGAGGGAATTAACCAATTCTTCACACTGTTGCTTTTGTATGGAAGTTTGCATGTAATGTTCGGTACGACCATAAATTGAATACGTTTTGAATATTATGTTAATCGTGGGGCTATTGTTGTGGACACAGCTGATGGCACGATCGCCGTTATTCCGCTGTTCCCCTTATCTTCGTTTTGCTAGGCTGAGGCGATAGGTTTAGTTAGTCAACCATCTCTTGCGTAAGAAAATTGGATTGCGCAGCTGCGTCTAACAAAGCTCGGTACCGATGTACTCTGCCGCAAGAATCCTGATTGTTCACTATCGCAGTTGACAACCAAATGTAACGTTCCGGTTGAGCCGCACATTCCGAGGCTACACAGACTTCTCCGATTGTAATTTCTTCAGTCTAATACATCAGTCTAATAATACATAAATTAGCAGTATCATTTTAGCATCACCTTTCCATCGCAAATCTTGAATTTCATCATAATCGATTAAGGAATAGCCAAGTTCTATCCTAATTGACCATATTCCACAATTTCATCCTAAAACCATTTTAGAATCCTATTTCTTAATAATCGGTTGGGAAATAGGCAAGTTCCATCCCATTAAGATATTTAAACAAATCCACACGCCTTGACCAATTTGAACCAAACTGACTTAAGAGATTCAGTTTGGGATTGATTTGGGAGTAGACCTAATTTTTAAGAACGAAGTTCTGATCACCTAAAGAGGTTAGATCGCTTCATATTTTTTTTTACATTTCACTAAGTGGCCCTATTCTGATGAAATAATTAAAAATGTATTTTCTTGCGCTACTGAAAAGACAATAGAAACAACGATAATTTCTGAAATTCATTTTATTTTGTATCAGTCGGATTGTTACAGATTCTCTCACTCATTTTGAGAGAAAAAATTCTCATTTACAATAATGAAGCAATTTGGTATGAACCAAAATCCAAAAAAAAAAAATACCTGGCCCTATTTAAATGACGCGCAGTGTAATATCAAATTATCTAATATAGGGGTATCACAATTTAAACTTATAGGCATCAAAACACCCTTTTTGAAGTATAGTTCTTGTGCTTTGGCTCTAAGAAAAAGCAATGCTTTAGTTGTATGGGCTGTTTTCCAATTTAATCTCTAGAATTTGAGTATTAAGATGTTTGACACTCTTACATTGCGTTATAATGTCTTACCAATATTGTTCCTGCAAAATTGGAACTCCGGTAATTTCAATGTTGTTGGAAAGCTTATCCAGTTTAACTTGAAATTCATGTTGTCTATATGATGTCTTAGCTTAACATTTTCATGTTCAATTATTTTAATTTCATTTTATAACTCAATAAATTTTATGTTGAGACCATTTCTGATTTAATCAAGATTGTTTTCTAGTTTTAAATTTGCTTACAAATAATTTGTTGAGTGTTGGGCATTTATTTCCATTTATTGTATCTATTTTTGGTTGCCGATGCAGTTTTATTTGATGATGAATGTAAATTCGACCTTGTTGACGTTTTAGATCGATGGTTCTATAGAATCGTCTGATATTTTACTTATATGGCCCAACAAATAGACATTTGTTATAATAAACTATAGTCGTATGCCAAAATGACCGTTTGTATATAATATGTTGGTGTGTACATATAGTATGTTCCACAAGAAAGTATCTCAAAGGAAGCAATAAAACTACCTGCTTCACAATCGTTTCGGTCATCTGAAACTCAATGAAACTCATTTTAATATTGTTGTTTACCACACAAATTCGAAAAGTTAATTTAGAAGTTAAAAGAATAATTGTGCCTGCTGCATTGTGATGGGGGTTAAACAGAAAGAATAAATTGAGATTCATTTTCAAAATGTAAAATCTAAAACCAATGATTAGTCATTGTGATGTGACTAACAAAATCTCCCTAAATGGTATCAAATTAAAAAAGTGAAAACATATAGTATTGCATTTCTCCTAAATGATAATTAATGAAAAAATTGTATCGAGAATGTCATTTAGGCGAATAAGTTATCATTTACAAAACGTTTAATTAAAAAACTTTTAATTGAAATTGAAATTAAAATTTTTACAGTTTCTGTCACTTTACTGGCCAATAATAAACTCTGCCAAAAAGTATTTTTCTCCATTTACAAATAAAATCACGAAATTTATTGGTTCTACTGTGGATTACAGCTTCAATTACGATAATCAATGTAAAATCATCATTGCTATGATATAAATATGGTGGCGGCCAAAAAAACCGTTGATTATTTACGCATTAATTTGTATACAAAGGCTCATAACACAGTGATGTGGCAGACCATGATTTAATAGTAGAGCTGCATAAACAAATTGTGACAGAATTTGGTATTATCGATATACCGATTAATATTACTGGATTAAATAAATTTGTTTTGTTAATGGAGAAAGAATGAACCAATGTGTAAAAAGTGATTAATTTGAATTTAAAATCACATTTCTTGGTTTCTTATTTCTTATTTCGCCTCAATATACGTATATAGACAATGAGAACATATAATTGGAATTTGATCAGTATCTTCAAGTTTGCCTGGTAAATTATTGTCTACAAAATTTGGTGTTGATAGCTTTATGAAATGTGTTTTACCCAAACTGTTACTGCGGATTGATGCGGAGTGACTGCATAAAAACTTGTCTGGTTTGCCCATATTTCATTCTAACTCGGCCAGAGCTTAAAAATTATATCGAATAACGTATTTAATATCTCGACGAAATTCCACGAGATAGGGAGGAAATTTATTTACGTAAAGCTTTTAGTTCGATAAAATTTGTTTCGTACGCTTTTATTTGATCTAATCGTCTACAAACTCAAATAATATTTTTGTACATTCCACAATTATTCCATTTAAAGCTTACTAAGAATTACTGGGTTCGCATAAATAAGACAAAGCCGCTAACACCAAGTTACAAAAGTAATCACTCCTTTAAAAATTTAGGCGACATTGAGCAAGGTCACCAAATTAGTTTGTTTTGGTTTTTTGTTATCGAGTTGAAGAAATGAGAACAACCACACAAAATCTCTTATCGCAATCACCCTCTCATTATAAAATAATTTAATTGTGCTTGATGTGCGGTTTTCTTATCTGATGAGAATGACGTCACCACACACACAGGAATACGATAAAATTTTGAATTAATACTATTTCGGTCAGTTCACGTTCAGCGAACAGTCGAAAGATGATTGATTTTGAATTTTGGAAGCAGCAATACTCGGCTTTTATAAAATTTATCTATGTGATATTTGTAAAAGCGTTTCCCATTTATATCGAATGTCTGCTGGAATTTTTGATGATCAAAAATCGAAAACGTAAATCAATAAAACAACAAATAATTTTGGTAACGGGTGGTGGAGGCGTAATTGGTCGTGAAATTGCTCGAGCTTTGGCCAAATACGATAATGAATGTTATGTTGTTGTGGCGGATATATGCTATGATTCGGCCCGGTATACAGTTGAATATATAAAAAATGCAACACAAATTAATTCGTATGCATATAAAGTGGATGTTAGTGATTTTAATTCAGTCACTCAGCTCCGTAATAGAATTTTAAGTGATTTGGGATATGTGGACATAATAATAAATAGTGCTGAAATGGTGAATTTCGATTCGATTGTGGAAAAAGATTGGACTGATTGTGAACTAATTTTGAAGACTAATTTGCACTCGCATTTTTGGGTAAGAGTTATACAGTGGCGTAACAAACGGTGATGAATTAAATACAATTTTTAATGACTTTTCGATTTTTATATATGTTTATAGATAACAAAGGTGTTTCTTCCGGATATGATACTTCGAAAATCAGGTCATATCGTTGGCGTGTCATCAATCATCGGTTACTTTCATTCACCATACACAATCGCATATACAACATCAAAATACGGAATAAATGGTTTTATGCGTTGCCTTCAAGATGAATTAATTGCAGAGGGCCACGGTGATTATATAAAAACTACATTGGCATGCCCGTATTTTATGCGTCAAGATATAACAGAAGCACGAATGAAATTTGCTCCACTAACTCCAGAACAATCAGGCCAAATGATTGTTGATGGCATTTTGCGAAATAAAGGAGAGATCATTGTTGCAAAACTTCCATTTGTTATTAAACTGGCAATGTAAAGGTGATTTGATGTACTCAACAAGCAATTTGTTTAATTTATTTGTTGTTTCAGGATTTTACCAAAAAAAGTTGTTAACCTAATTATGATGGAGTATTTACCTGAGGTTCAGAAGAAAAGAAAAATTATTATCCAAGAACAAGAGGAACAAGACGATGATGAGGATAGTGTTTCAAATGAGGACGAAACCCAAATGAATAATGATGATAAACCTACCAAAATTGAAAGTGAACCTAAGAAGGAAGACCAAAGTAAGCAAAGTGACATGGTAGCAGAAAAACCCGCAGAAGCAATACCCAAAACCGAGGAGGAACTAAAAGAAATAGCGGAACAAAGCGAAAAGAAGAATATAGTAACAAAAACGGGAATTGTAGCCGGTTGGATGACACTAGCGATGACATCTAAGCTTGAGAAAGAGGCTCATACCAAAACCGAGTGAGCTTTCAATTATTTGAGTTCACAACCGGCGAGTAAATTCAGAAATTGTAATGTAATGGCTTATTGTTAAATTAATTTATTCGTGAATTAAATTTAAATTTAAAATGAAAAAAATTTTAAATATACATAATGAAAACATAAATAGGTATGATTGGAGCCATTTTAAGCCAAGTGATATGGCTTAAGCCTTGTGATCAATGTCTAATATTCAACTTTTTCTGCAAGATGACAATGTTGTTTGGTAGCTTTAAATCGTTTCGTCTCTAGGCTGATCGAACCCAGCATGGCCCAAGGTTATTAATGTTTACAGCTTGGCTAAGGTTATCAATGTTAACTGAGTTTACCATGTAGCTGTGCTCAAACAGTGCCTATTCGTCTTCTTTCAAAAGCCATTCACTTTTATTCTTTCCTTAGTTTAATTAAAAAACTGGAAAACCAACAAACCAACATCTTTCATTTTACATTTTACATTTTACATTTTACATTTTACATTTTACATTTTACATTTTACATTTTACATTTTACATTTTACATTTTACATTTTACATTTTACATTTTACATTTTACATTGTACATTGTACATTATACATTTTACATTTTACATTTTACATTTTACATTGTACATTTTACATTTTACATTTTACATTTTACATTTTACATTTTACATTTTACATTTTACATTTTACATTTTACATTTTACATTTTACATTTTACATTTTACATTTTACATTTTACATTTTACATTTTACATTTTACATTTTACATTTTACATTTTACATTTTACATTTTACATTTTACATTTTACATTTTACATTTTACATTTTACATTTTACATTTTACATTTTACATTTTACATTTTACATTTTACATTTTACATTTTACATTTTACATTTTACATTTTACATTTTACATTTTACATTTTACATTTTACATTTTACATTTTACATTTTACATTTTACATTTTACATTTTACATTTTACATTTTACATTTTACATTTTACATTTTACATTTTACATTTTACATTTTACATTTTACATTTTACATTTTACATTTTACATTTTACATTTTACATTTTACATTTTACATTTTACATTTTACATTTTACATTTTACATTTTACATTTTACATTTTACATTTTACATTTTACATTTTACATTTTACATTTTACATTTTACATTTTACATTTTACATTTTACATTTTACATTTTACATTTTACATTTTACATTTTACATTTTACATTTTACATTTTACATTTTACATTTTACATTTTACATTTTACATTTTACATTTTACATTTTACATTTTACATTTTACATTTTACATTTTACATTTTACATTTTACATTTTACATTTTACATTTTACATTTTACATTTTACATTTTACATTTTACATTTTACATTTTACATTTTACATTTTACATTTTACATTTTACATTTTACATTTTACATTTTACATTTTACATTTTACATTTTACATTTTACATTTTACATTTTACATTTTACATTTTACATTTTACATTTTACATTTTACATTTTACATTTTACATTTTACATTTTACATTTTACATTTTACATTTTACATTTTACATTTTACATTTTACATTTTACATTTTACATTTTACATTTTACATTTTACATTTTACATTTTACATTTTACATTTTACATTTTACATTTTACATTTTACATTTTACATTTTACATTTTACATTTTACATTTTACATTTTACATTTTACATTTTACATTTTACATTTTACATTTTACATTTTACATTTTACATTTTACATTTTACATTTTACATTTTACATTTTACATTTTACATTTTACATTTTACATTTTACATTTTACATTTTACATTTTACATTTTACATTTTACATTTTACATTTTACATTTTACATTTTACATTTTACATTTTACATTTTACATTTTACATTTTACATTTTACATTTTACATTTTACATTTTACATTTTACATTTTACATTTTACATTTTACATTTTACATTTTACATTTTACATTTTACATTTTACATTTTACATTTTACATTTTACATTTTACATTTTACATTTTACATTTTACATTTTACATTTTACATTTTACATTTTACATTTTACATTTTACATTTTACATTTTACATTTTACATTTTACATTTTACATTTTACATTTTACATTTTACATTTTACATTTTACATTTTACATTTTACATTTTACATTTTACATTTTACATTTTACATTTTACATTTTACATTTTACATTTTACATTTTACATTTTACATTTTACATTTTACATTTTACATTTTACATTTTACATTTTACATTTTACATTTTACATTTTACATTTTACATTTTACATTTTACATTTTACATTTTACATTTTACATTTTACATTTTACATTTTACATTTTACATTTTACATTTTACATTTTACATTTTACATTTTACATTTTACATTTTACATTTTACATTTTACATTTTACATTTTACATTTTACATTTTACATTTTACATTTTACATTTTACATTTTACATTTTACATTTTACATTTTACATTTTACATTTTACATTTTACATTTTACATTTTACATTTTGACTGAATGCGACTATTGTCAGCGCTTTGGATGAGATGATTTGAGAGCAAAATATCTATGCGAAAGTCTACCGAAATTTTCGTGAGGTTCGAAACGCTTTCCGTTGTAAACATGGCATATCGCTGCGATCGTAATGACGACAGGCGTCGCTACGATCTTCCAACCATTAATGAGGTCGCAATTATTTTTCGCTCTGCCGACGAAAAGCCTCCATTTGAACGTAATTTTCGAGTTTACCCACGCAACGATGAACAACCTCTCATCAAAATCAATATTTTTAGTTTGCATTTAGATCCGATGACGTCCGTTCTTTTCTATCCTTTTGGAGAAGCTGGCTGGCAACCGATTGTCCCGAGAGAAAACGAACTAAAATCACACTTCTGCAATGGAAAGGAGCACAAATTGCCATTCGAGTCGGTCGCTTCAATCCAATTCTCCGTGGCGGAAAATTGTTTCAGCAATGGGCTATTGATGCTCAACTGCAATTTGAAGCTAATAATTTGAACTTTGTGCGCAATCAGCAGAGACGCTTACGGTTGGTCGATCTATCAATCTTGCCATCATTGTTTCAAGATTCTTTTCGCAATATGCGAATATGGTTTTAAATTTCCTAGCGTTGCCTGATTCAAGTTTTTTCATTTACTGTGATGAAATCCTGCGATAAATTCATTTACGAGTAATGAATTATATATTTACAGAAGCCCAAAGTATTCCACCTTTCCCATCTGCGACACTTCAATTATTCATTGAAATTTGCCTACCACACTTTCAATCCTATCGTGATGTTTTTTCTTCCACGCGTTCCGAACCAGACGTCGAAACTACTAATTATCTTTTTAAAATTAATTAAGGGACCAAACAAGAGCAAATTAATAAAAGAAAGGAGCCGAATGGCGTGAGCAAACAACTCACAAGTACTTGTATCCTCGCGGCACGCGGGAGATCGCTGCGCTCCCCCCCCCCCCCCCCCCCCCCCCGATTAGACCTCCGAGGGGCTTTAGATTTGTACTTGGGCTTTAGATTTGTACTGCGTGCCGCACTTAGCAGCGGATTATATCAAATCTAATAATGACACCACTAAAATTAAAAAATTGCTCTATTTTGTTAAGCAAGATTTTGTAATTGCACGATTTTAAAATGCAATATTTTATATCAATCCCAGAAAAACCATTTCACTAAATATTCCTTATTTCACTATAAAACAATCAAAATAATTATTTCGGAAAACAATTGATACGGTAAGAATTTTATACGATAATAATTCACAAAACAAGATTGACGGCAAAGCCAAATATCCCGATCCTCAAAAATGAAAAAAAAAAAAATGATTTTTTTTCATTTATTTTTACAAAATATTTTTCTGGATTCAAGATATTTTTCGGAATTTTTTTGTCTGGATTTTTTCTTTTAGGCAACTGTAGTGATCCCATTAATTAATTATAATAATAAAAAATAAATAAATAAATTTGTTTTTTTCGACAAAATTTGATCACATTAATATACTACATGCACAGGATTTGTTAGCACGTATTTTCAATTTTTTTAAATTATTTTACCTTAAGAAATAAATTCAATGGTTTTAAATATTCATTTCAATCAATTAAATGAAGGAAAATTTCATGAAAATTCGGCCTTTCGACATTCGGCATTTCGACTTTCGGTCTATTGACCTACTCGGTCTTTCGACACATTCCACCTTTCGACACATTCGGCTTTTTGACATTCGGACTTTCGACACATTCGGCCATTCGACGTTCGGCCTTTCGGCATTCGGCCTTTCAACTTTCGGCCTTTCGACATTCGGCCTTCCAACATTCGGCCTTTCAGCATCGAACGATCAGTCACTATACCAGAAGAAATTCCAATAAAAAATGTTTTGATGCCTTTTTGGTTTTTTGATTGAACTTCCTTCTGAAAACGCATAAATATCTTCTATTTTGACTGAGTTGCCTTTTAATTTTTGACTGAAATGCTTTTGACTGGAGCGCCGGAGCCAACACATAGGGATACGAAGGAATTTCAGTCAAAAAAACTAACCAAACAAAAGGTATTCCAGTCCAAAAATTTGTGACTAAAATTCTTTTCAAGAAGTTCGTCCAGTCCAAAAACACAAAGGGCATTTCAGTCAAACTGTTTTCTGACTGAAATACCTTTTTTTTGAACTGATGTTGTCGGGGTAAAGAAATGCCACTTATTGACAGGAACATTATCTTCCTTAATTACCACAACATCATGTAGTTTAACTGCAGGTTCAATATGTGGCCATTTAGTACGTTGTTGCATTGACGTAATGTATTCAGTATTCCATTGCTTCCAGAAATGTTGAGACATGTATTGGACCATTTGCCATCTTGATAGGTGAGATGGTTTAAGGTGCGTTAAGTCATACTCTGGTAATTTGGTAGCTGGTTGCTCAATGAGAAAATGGGACAGTGTCAATGGATCGATGTCATCTGCTGAAAGAACACATAATGGTCTCGAATTTAAGATTTTCTATTTCAGCTAACAAGGTTATCATTTATTCTAAGGTAAGTACGGTCTCTCCGATTACCCTCTGTAGATGGAATTTTGTAGATTTGACGGCTGATTCCCAAATTTCTCCAAAGTGCGGCGTACTTGGCGGAATAAAATGCCAAGTAATTGCATGTCTAGATCTTCGCAAGTGAGAAACTTGATTAGAATTTTTTATACAATTATCAAATATCGAAGTCATCTCATTATTTGCACCAACAAAATTGGAACCGTTGTCGCTGTATATTTCTTGGCATACTCCACGTCGTGCTACGAATCGTTTGAGAGCGACAATGAACGGTTTTTTGGCCACGTCCCCTTGTAAGATGAATTGACCAGCAAAATCAATGCCAACTTTCGCGAATGCCCGATCAAGCTCTACTCGACAAACTGGTAAAGTGACCATTAATTGACCCTCCGTCTTGGCTCTGAGACGAGTATACATTACGCATTGATGAACAACTTTTCGTAGAAGGTTCTGGAAAACATGGTACGCAGTATCGTTGCCTAACAATTTCCAATAACAATGAAGGGCCGAAGTGTTTATGGTCCTTGTGCAGCTCCTCTATTATAAGTGTTGTCACATTGGATTTTGGTGGTAGTATGATAGGGTGTTTGGTTGAAAATGGAAGGTTGCTTTTTTCTAACCTTCCACCTGCACGCAAAACTCCAAATTCATCTATGAACGGGTTAAGAAATTTTAAGCTGCTAGATTTTCGGACGTTCTTGCTTCTACGTATATCGTCCACTTCTTGACCGAAAAATTTTTCTTGTTCATATAAACAGATTCTATATAGTGATTCGAGTGTTTCTTCTCGTGTTAAAAACTTTGATTTATTCCTACCCAATACAGGTTTTCTGCAGTTAGAAACAAATCAAACAACATAGGTAAGTATTCTTTGTATTTTATGGAATGAGGAATGTTTTGACAATAACGTTTCGAATACATCGATTTTAATTACAGCTGAGAATGCCATTTTTGGAATTTGTTCTTCGATCAGTTCATAATTTTGTTGCTGTTGCGGCCAAAATTCTTTTGTTTGATTTAGCCAAAATGGTCCATTCCACCATAAATTATAATTATTTAATTCTGCTGGATTTTCTTCTGATGGAACATGTCCCCAAACCGAACGGTTATAATATGTCACAATTTCTCCAGTTCGATTTGTCACAAATGTAGACCACCGTCTAGGATGAGACTATTTTCGAATCTGTCCACATATAAATTTGCTTAATTGTTAAATTGGTTTTCCTTTTAACCAGATTCATAAGCTTGGTCAATATAACGGCGCCACATAATTCCAATCGGGGCAATGATAATTGTTTAAGTGGATCCACTTTTGTTTTAGCTGAAATTAAACTAATTTGTACTTCCTTGTCATCAGATATAACACGGCAATATACGACTGCGGCATAAGCATTTTGGCTAGCATCGCAAAAGCCATGTAACTCGACCTTTGATCGTTTGGTGGTATTGATGTAGCGCGGAATCGAGACTTCCTCCAATGTGGTTAAGTTGGATTGTATTTTTTGCCAATAGTCCGCTTCTTCTTTTGGTATCATATCGTCCCATGCAAGATTAAGGATCCATAGCCGTTGAATGAAAATTTTTATTTTTATATTTCCGGGAGCCAGCCATCCTAATGGATCGAAAATCTTACCAGCTTCTGACAATACCTTGCGCTTCGAAATATGTGTACTTTTCGATGATTTGACTTTAAATTTGAAAGTATCCTGAAGCGGATTGTATTCTAGACCCAGAAGTTTTCTTGTTTCTAACAGCTTTGAAGAATTAGACATCCATTTTCGTAGGTTGAAGCCACACGTTGAAAGAATTGTCGTAATGGATTTTTTTAAGTGTTATGCTTCTATCTCCGTGTCTGCACCAGTCATGATATCATCGATGTATATGTTTGATTCTATATGTTTGGCTGCGATGGAATCTGAGTTTGTGGTATCGATAGCTATTTGTTTAATGGCTCTTCTAGCTAGAAAGGGTGCTGAAAATACCTAATTGGCATGGATGAATCAGAACGAAATATTATTTTTTGATAACTAGAATCGGCGTTTTTTACGAGAATCTGCCGATACATCTTTTCTATGTCTACGGCAAAAACTATGCGATGTTCTCGAAAACGTTACACTATGGCATATAGTGAAGACTGTAAAGTGGAGCCTACCGCCAGACAATCGTTCAAAGACAGTCCCGAAGTCATTTTTGCGAACCCGTCGAAAACTACCTTCAGTTTTATCGTCGTACTATATTGCTTGAAAACTCCATGATGCGGCAAAAAATATCCTTCTTCAGTCATCTCATTAGGTTGAATTTCTTGCATGTGTCCGAGTGATTGGTATTCAGACATAAATTGCTTGTACATTCCATGGAACACACTGTCCCGAGTAAAGCGGCGTTCAAGTGCTCGAAATCTTTGCAAGGCCATCATGTTAAATGATGATCCCATTTCCTTTGGTGATTTTTTAAACGGGAGGCTTACCATAAACCGGCCTTCTAGAGTTTTAGTAACATTTTTCTTGAAATTGTTTTCGCACAATTCTTCTTCGGGAGTTAGACGCATTTTTTGTTCAGTAATGGATTCAACTTCGCAAAAACGTTGAAGGATTCGGTCAATATCAACCTCCAAAACTTTTATTAGACTGCAGGGAGATCTTTAGGTTGCGAATAACTAATATTTCCTGCTACAATCCACCCAAAAATAGTATTTTGCAGAATTGGTTGATTAGCGGTGCCCTTAATTTGCACGTCCCTCAGAATATTAAAAAAGTGGTCTATTCCAATAAGTAAGTCTATTTCATTAGGCTTAGAATTATCTGGATCAGCAAGCTTGACGCCTTTCCAATTTGGTTGATTAATCATATCAATTTTATATGCTGGTAACCGGGTTGTAATTTTGTTAGTATGAAAGCGTTAACGCTGAATCCCGAGTAGACCTCCGGTTTAATGTGAATGGTAACCAATCCCCTCGTAACACCGGCCTCTGCGGTTCCCAATCCAGTGACTGATATTCTCCCATTCCTTCTGCTTAGTCCTAGTCGTTTCGTTGTACACAGTTTTCGGTGATGAAGCTGGCTTGTGATCCGGAGTTCAAGAGGGCACGACACAATTTGGTTTTACCTGATGCATCTGTTACCCTCATCAGAACTGTTGGAAGAATTGACTGAGTAGTAGTTGATGAATTTTTAGCATGAGCGCTGACCGTTTGGTTGGATGAGCTTGGTTGAGCATTTCGTTGAATTGCTGACATTGGTATAGCACATGGTTGATGTCGCTGCAGATTGAACATTGAAAAACATTAGAGGTAACATGACTCTTAATTGTTGGCTTGTTAGAAGATGTACCCACGGATTCTAAAGCATCAATTCTTAGAGTTAAAAACTTAAATAAATCACCCAATTCTGGATTTTCGAGCTCAGCGGAGAATTGAGCCCATAATGTTCTGGTTTTATCATCCAATTTTTCCGTTAGGATGTATATGAGCCAGAAATCGCGACCTTCTGCAGCTGTTCCAAGAGCCTTAAGATCACGTACAACTTCATCGGCCGTATCCAGCAATCGTTTGACATTAGTAGCATTGGCATTGCTTATGGATGGTTGCTCGAAGAAAGTACGAATGAATGCGTTGATAATAATCCTTTTACGGTCATAACGCGATTTTAATTTTTGTAAGGCTTCTATGTAGTTTGCTTCGGTTATACTGATGTGGCGTAGTAAAACCGCAGCTTCGCCCGTTAACAGACCTTTGAGGTACTAAAATTTTTGTACGGCACCGAGGGAAGTTGATTCGTGGATGGTTGACGAAAACAAATCAAAGAAAGATTGCCATTCGATGTATTCGCCAGAAAATGGCGGAATATTGAACTATTGAAAGTATGTGCTAACCCTTCTGGTGTGGTAGTTCCGATTGATAAGGACCTCGCGCGGATACAACGGTTTAAACCAGAAACAGGTAAATAGTAGTTTTCTTTGTATTCTAAATCGGGATTTTGTTCCTCATCCACACTAAACATTTGAATTTCAATACCAGTAAATTTCTCCATGAGTTGTTCTACCCTGGCTAACCGCGTTTTGAATTGCTCTATTGGAATATCAGCGCTGGCTTTATTAACATAATTTAAAATGTTTGTTAGTTTGCCTTTGGTTTACTGCACGTTGTTTTTTTAACGATGATAAAGTTGTATCGGTCATTTTGATTATTTGGAATTAGCGAAATTAATTAAGAACCGCGTGTTTCAAAGAAATGCCTCTGTGCGAGATTTCCACGAGCTACGCGTGGCCTGGAGAATTTCTTCACTTTATTTCCCAAGTAAGATTTATTGTTGTTGCTGGTTCAATGTGTTGCGTTGCGCAGTTTATTGAGATGCACCATTTTAGTATTTATTCAAACAGTATTCGAACAATTTTTATTTATTTTTATTTTTTAACAATTTGAGTTTATCGTTTAAGATTACAAAGGCGAATGACAAAAATATATTTTTTTTGTTTGTGTGTTGGAAATTTTATGTTCGCTATAAATATGACGTTAGGTCTTAAAATGCTATAACTAGTTTCATTTTATTCCATCGTACTTGGCCATATTCTAGAACTTCATCCAAAAAACATTTTAGAATTCCATTTGCAATACATATTTCGAATTTCATAGTAATCGGTTGAGAAATAGTCAAGTTCCATATTCCAGAACTTTATCCAAAAATCATTTTAGATTCCAATTTCCGACACACATGTCAAATTTCATAATAATCGGTTGATAAATAGGCAAATTCCATCATATAAAAATTTGTTAACTACTCATCACTACATCCTATAATCCACCCCCAACTCAACTCCAACTCAACTTCAATTAAACCCGCAAATTGATCTCTAACTTAACCTTCAAATCAATTCTAAATTCAATAATCAAACCAGCATTATATATCAAAAAAATATAAAGGGCTGAAACCTCAGGAGGTGATCAGAACTTCGGTCTTTGGTATCTTCAATGGGGATAGCATTCACCTGTGTCATAAAGTTGGAAAGTTGATGTGACAGTTCTGAGAGTATTGATTTCTATTTTAACCAACAAATATTTACTTATACAACATCAGCCAAACAGATCAAAAGCTTCAGTAACATGGGTATAGACACCCCATTTAACACGAAACATCGTATTTTAGAACTTTATACCGAAAGTAGTATACAAAATTATACTGATATTTCTAACCGTGCAACTGACCATATTCCAGAACTTTATCCAGAAATCATTTTAGATTCCCATTTACAACGCACATGCCAAATTTCATAATAATCGTGTAAGGAATAACCAAGTTCCATCATATTTGGCTATATTCCAGAGCTTTATCCAAAACTCATTTTAGAATCCCATTTCCAACACACATATCAAATTTCAATATAATCGGTTAAGGAACAGCCAAGTTCCATCATACTTGGCCATATTCCAGAAATTCATTCGAAACTCATTTTAGAATCCCATTTCGAATACACATGTCGAATTTCATCATAATCGGTTGAGAAATGGGCAATTTCCATTCTTCTAGGCCATATTCCAGAACTTCATCCAAAACTCATTTTAGAATCTCATTTCTGACACCCATGTCAAATTTCATAATAATCGGTTGAGAAATAGTCAAGTTACGTCATACTTGGCCATATTCCCGAACTTCATCCAGAAATCATTTTGGAATCCCAGAACTTCATCCAAAAAACATTTTAGAATCCCATTTCCAATGCACATGTCGAATTTCATCGTAATCGGTTAAGAAATGGGCAAGTTCCATCATACTTGGCCATATTCCAGAACTTTATCCAAAAATCATTTTAGATTCCCATTTCCGACACACATATCAAATTTTATAATAATTGGTTGCTAAATAGGCAAGTTCCATCATAGAAAAAATTTGTTAACCACTCACTACATCCTATAATCCAACCCCAACTCAACTTAAACTCAACCCGCAAATTGACACCTAACTTAACCTTCAAATCAATTCCCAATTAAACACCCAATTCGTTAATCAAACCCGCATATTATATAAAAAAATCGTAAATATTTATAAAACCAGGTATTTTTGGTCAATTCGTGTGGCAGGTACCCCACCCCCTTGACGTACCATCTCCAAAAGCTTTTCAAATCTCCGCCTTGACCATAGAAACAGATTGGCGAAAAAAAAATCAGAATCGGACAATCCGTTCTCGAGATACCACTGGTACAGACATCCAGACATCCAGGCATCCAGGCGTCCAGACATCCAAACAGACGGACGGACATTTTTTTTTTTTTTTGCTTTTTCAGACTCAGGGACTTTCAAAACGTCGAGAAAAGTGGTTTTGGACTAACCAAATTTTTCGTCATTTTTGAGAAGTCTTTTTAGACCGAAGTAAATGGCTTTTGTGGAGAAATAAAAACTTTTCTTCGAAGCCTGATTGATACTTTAAAACACATATCTTTAAATTTAGTTTTATTAATTAAGTTTTTATCCAAATCATCCTAAATTAGCACCAAAAAAAAAAAAAAAAATAACTGAATACCCCCCTAACAAGACACCTCAAATTTATCACTTTTCACATTTTTCAAAAAGTGATGAACGATGATGTTGTAGATTTTAAATGGCAGAAATCTATAAAATAAAACCAATATTAGTGATGAGCGATAAAACACTAAACTAATTTCTAAACTCACGTCATCCATTTCAATAAACTTATCCATTTTGGCAAAAAAATCTCATCTTTTTCTTTTAAAATTCCATCCACAATAGTATTAGCCGCATCCGAACTATTTAGGGCATTCAACGGTAAATTAAGATATTCTTTGATTTCATTTCGTGTATTAATGAAATATGGACTTACTAATGTTGTTTTAATATAATCGCTATGTCCTTCCATAAACATTTCATTTGATAGGCTTTTCATAAAACCATTAACACCATGCTTTGTGGCACTATAAGTAATCATGTAAGGGGCCGAAATATTTCCGTTAAGTGAAGATATAGCGACAATATGTCCCGTTTTTCGTTTTATCATGTCTTCGATAAATATGCGTGTGGTCTATAAAATGTACACAAAGTAAATAAAACATATAAAATTTTGAATATACTTATTGTGAATTAAAAAAATTACCAATAAATGTGAATGAAAATTAACTTTGATTATTCGCTCAACATCTGTCCATTCCTTTTCCCGTAACGATAAAAACGTAATTAAACCGGCATTATTCACCAATATATCTACATAACCGATATCACGCATCACATTTTCGTATAAATCCTTCACTGAATTATATTCACTCACGTCCGCATAATATGCATACGCATTGACATTAAAATTATCTTTTAAATTTTTAACAACATTTTGGGCCGCAACCAAATCAATATCCGTAATCACAATTGAACATTGATTTTCGTATTTAGCAAAAGCTTCTGCCAAACTACGTCCCAACCCATTACCACCGCCCGTAATTAAAATTATTTTATTTTTTATCGATTTACGTTTTATTTCCAATATGTTGAGTGCTTCGAGACACGTTTTTAATAAAATTGGCACTGATATGAAGAGTAACCCAGAAACTTCTAGCAATAAGCGTAGAATTGATTTAGCCATGATGTAAATGTTTTGACGATTTCAACAATAATGAATTTAAAGATTGATGAGTGAATATAAATTTAGTTTCAAATTGTTTGCTTATGGTACAAAGTTTCTTTTCAACAACAGCATATTTTTTTTCTCTAGGATGACCTAAGAAATATTTGAATATTATGTATTTTTGTGGTGTCTATTTGTATTTTAATTCAGAGTGTGACCATAAATCTGTTCAATTTACAATGCAAAAAAAATATTCGCTTAGGTAAATTAATCAACCTACTGTAATATTAACCGTATTAATTAGCAGGTTTGAACTAAAACCTTGAATAATAGCCAACTTAGCAACGCTTAAACGAAGGCCATTCTATTCGTTGTTTGGTTGCCAAAGTAAATACAAGCCTCTTAATTAAATTTACATTTACATTTTCATTTATTAAACATACAGTAAAGTATAATAGATACTTTAGAATTACATATATTAAAATAAAAAAATTCCAAAACAGATTTAAAAATTCGCAATATTTTCAAAGCTCGTACAGAAAGTGCGTAGTTTATCGTAACAGAATCAATATGTAAGAAATCATCTTACGTGAGGTTAAACATTGCGCACAAAGATAGTAGATGCTAAGTCCCTTCGGTGAGACACATGCGAGAGTCCAACGTTCGATTGTCGGTGGTGACAAGAAAAAAAATATCCCAATTGAGTAGTATGTTGTAGGTGTGTGTGTCTGTGGGTATTTTGTAACTTGGGTTCGAGCCTAATAAATGTCCTTTTTAAACCGCTGAACAATGTCGGCTTCCAAATCACAACGAAGCAATACTGGTACGGTAAAGAAAAACTCTATTGAATAATAAATGAATTGCTTTGATATCTCGTCTATAACTGAATCAATAGATTTGTATTTCATGGTGCAATGTATTATAATAATATATTGGAAACCCCTAATTTTATATAAAGCTAAATTTATTTATTTATTTATTTATTAGATTAGCTAAGATTAGACGGTCGCGTTAGCTAATTATGTTTCTTAAAATTTTTTGAAATGTTTGAAAAAATCTTTACTACAACGTCCCTGAATTGATGCGAGTGAATTTTTACTTAACTTTTCCAAAAAATTACAACAACAGTATTTTTGAATTAGTAATGGTAAAAACAGAAGTGATTTAGGCGAAACTCGATTTATTATTGGGTTAGGAAAAAGTATTGAGATTTTTTACCATTTTTTGGAAATGAAAACGGATGGCCAGAAAGATTTGTGTAGAATGTAGGAAGCCAGTCTGCCTTGAGCATAGTCTCACACAAACAAAATTTGAAACTTGCTACAAAAATTAATTTTTAGGATGCCTTTTTTACATATGTATAACTTTTGAAATAAACAAAATTTTGAATATTATGAAATATTTGTCCTTACTTACTCTTATAAATAATCCTACATTTGCACTTCCAATTCAGATCACTAAAAAATTTTCATACATTTTTACATAAAAAGCAATAAAACAAATTTCTTTACAAAGGTAAATCCTGCCCAATTAATCCAAAAAAAACTTCAACTTGCTCTAAAAACTGTCAAAAAACAAAAAATTATAATGGTTTTTTGCATTTTCCAATCAAACTCAAAAAATTAGACACTGGCTAACAAGTTTTTCCAGGTAGAATAAAATGCGACGAAATTATTCAAAACGGAAAATTGAGATCTTTACATTTGTAAATCCTGCCCATGCGAAGGTTAATTAGTAAGAGATTTTACGGGCTCATTTCACATACAACAAACACCCTTAAATGAAAACACAAAAAATATGGTAAAGAAAAATTTAATTTTAAAATATTGTGGTAAATAGAGGTTTAAATTATACCTAAATATTAGGTAAATTAAATCTCCAAAATCCCGACAATTTTAAAATTAAATTTGTAATTACGTCTAATCTTGGCGATTTGGTGCCTGCTGGTGGGGGGATCAGTTGATTAGATCAGCTCCGTAACCTTCAGTAGGGTGCCCATCACGTGAGCTGTTCTTGTCATGTTTTAGGCAGCTGGTGTGATGAGTACGATTGTGTTCGGGGTAACCTTGCCACAATTCGCAAGTGCACGTACTGCCTCCTCGTGGCAATCGCTGGTAACTGATGTTTCTGTTACATTTGTTCTAGTTGACTCAGGCCAAAGTACGGCGCTAAAGGAGAAAACCTTGACAAAAAACCCTAATCTAAGGTGGAACAGCATATGCCGATGGATGAATGACTGATAGGTTAATCAGTCCCAAATATGCGAACTCTGGATACCAGGCGCCCTCCAGTTTTAGTTAGCCTTCCTGTGGTATAGCTGGGTATCCCACAGGTGACTTTCATTTCCCAGCTACTCGTGGGAATAAAATGTCAAACAAGGAAAATAAAAATAAGGATGGTGACGCTCCTAAAGCGTCACACACCAGCGATAGTTCCATGGTGGATTTCGAGGACCTCGGCCCTCTTTCCGCTGTGAAACTCCCGTTGGGCGAACCATCGGATGGGGAGATCCGTACGGTACTTGAGAACCTAGTTCTCAACTCCGATATAGACTTCTCAGAAGAAGAGGGTTCGGCACCCGTAGGTGATGGGATCTCCTCTGTGAAAGCAGTGGAGAGTTTGGACATCGTGGAGGACCAGAAGGGTAACGCCAACACTGTTGGCAAGCCTGTCGCGGCTCCTCACGTGAGAATGTCTGGGGCCGCGAAAAAGCGGTACAAGAAGCTTCTTGCTGAGGGCAAAACGCCCGGAAGCGAGACTAAGCGCTTGGCGATGCGGTCACAAAATGAGATTAGTGCTCCTACTGGGGCCACACCATCGAAGAGGAACCGCTAAACAGGCACAAAAGAAGGCCAGGAGGGAGGAATCTGTCCCGGTGGTCTCGGACTCAGCGATCCGGTCTGGAGTTACCTTCAGGCAGGCTGCGGAGTCGGAGATAATTGGGATCCTGCCCTTTGGTTTTCCTGAGATTGTCCTCACTGGAAAGCAGCTTAAGGCTGTCCAGGAGGGCATCTTAGATAAGGTGCTGGAGCAGGAGGCCAAGGAGCTTAAACCAAAGTTCCTTGGCAGTCAGCTTCGGCCTGGATGGCTGATGGTGACCTGCGCTGACCGGGCCGCAGTACAGTGGCTTTAGGCTATAGGCGCTATTAAGCCATGGGAGGGTGCACAGTTGATCTTGTGTTTGATGAAGATTGTGTTTGGTACCTTCCCAGACAGTACTGAATTGCCCTCGAAGAAGCTTCTTGGTTTTATCAAGAGCCAAAACGAGGGCATGCAGGGGATTGACTGGAGCGTGATCAGGAGAGAGGCAAGAGGCTCTGCAGCCTTCTGCACCTTCTCCATGGACCACTCTTCAGTTGAGAAGCTCAAACGAGTTGGCTTTAGGGTCAACTTTATGTTTGGGATTGTCCAGCTACATCCCAAGGGTAGCCCGGGTGCTGCCAAACCGGCTTCTGTGGGCGTGCCCATAGTGGTCAACCCTGCGGAGGGTACGGTGGCGGTACCTGTGGCCAAGATCACTGGGGTGGCGGCGGCCCTCTCTAAGAGACACGCGAAGAGAAGGCGGGGTAAGGAGCTAGGAGCTAAGCGCAAGGGGTCCCTCCGCGCAGACAGCTGGCGAATCCTGGAGGCTCCCAGTTATCGGAGGGTAGTAGTAGGGAGGTGGAGGGTACTGGTCAGCCACCTACCGACAGTATTGGCCTGATGGGTAATGGAGGTGCGATGAAGGAGGCCGATCCAGGCCTCCTGAAGCAGAAATCTTCTGATAGGTAATGGCAAACATCGCCTGTCTCCAGATAAACCTGAATCATGCAAAGGCGTCTTCGGATGTCCTTTGTCGGAGGTTTATCTGTCAAAATATTGGCATGGCTCTAATCCAGGAGCCATGGGTAACAGGTAACAAAATTAGAGGGATACCAAAGCAAGTAGGTAAGTTGATTTATCATAACGGAACTGAGAGTCCGTGAGCGGCCATTCTGGCCAGTTCGCAAATTAATTTTATTCCCATTTCAGAGTTCATCTCCAGGGACTTGGTCGCAGTTATGGTGGAGGTTCTGTGGGTAAGAGGCAAACAGGAGGCTATAACCTTGTAACGACACCCTAGTATGCTTGGGTTTGGCGGTGCTGCAAAACTTAGTCCGAAATAGCACCGACCATTTAAACTCCAGGTCATACTAGAATGTCGTTAACAGAAATCTCTTGTCAGAGGCTTGGGACGCGGTATTCTAGCTGGCTATGCTTCAGGGTTAGGGCGTGGTAATTTCCCAAGCATGACGAGAGCTTGTCTAACCGCGTAAGAAGAAAAAAAAACTAAAGAATCGACCATAAAGAAATTGAAAGCATTATATCCGGGTTTTTTTTTTTTTCAACAGCACTAGATTGGAGTGAGCTCCGAATATCATCCCAGTCACAGCATCATCCCACACAACTCTCTAACACTCCATCATTAAAAATTTACAAGTTTCAAAATAATATCAAAAAAAAACACAAAAGAAAATTAATTGAGAAAAGACAAATTTAAAGAAAACCTTATGAAAACTTATCATTCCCTTTCACAAGAACGTTGACGAAATGAACGAAGAGAGAGAGCTGAAAAGTAACATTTATATAATAATAAAACAATAACATGCAAAAAAAAAACTTGGTATGATCCTACGCGTGTGCAAAAGAATTAAAGGAAAATGATAACCATATAAACAAGAAAAACCAGAATTATGAATGAAAATAAATTTACAAAAGAAAATTATTTTTATAGAAACAATTAAATTTACCAAAATAAGCAAAAAGAAAATTAATTAAGATAAAACAATTAAAGAAATTAATGAAGTCAAACACACAACAAAATTAATTAAGAAATTGAAATTCAAGAAATTAATTACAAAACAAAATTAATTAGGAAAATAGAATTAAAGAAATTAATGCAATTATTGACGGTTATCGAAATAAAATTAATTATATAAACAACAACAAAAAAAAAATTTATGAAATAATTATGAATGAACTTTACCGCTAACTGCACCCGGCTGCTACAAATGACCCTCAAATTTATGTTAACTGCACCAACAATCTTCCAGAAATAATAAGACCATATGGATTCAAATAAGAACTGTGATGAAACTGCTACACGTTGATATAGATTCGACATTCAGCACCACTCAAAATATCAGCTCACCAAGTACTGTTTCATAGCACATAATTTGTAGTACATTTGTAATTTGTAGTACTTAGTGATGACATGAAAACAGGCAACCAGCGGATTTTAAAACTAGCATTGCCTTGACGTACCGTAGACAAAAATTTGCTCGAACATTCTCGAATATATACTGTGAATAATTGCGGAACGATCTCCCATGTGAGAATTAAACAACTCAATTTCAAAATACAGCCTCGCACGCAATAAGGACCAAATAGACAAGATTTTGCCCAGCGCTGCACTTTTAGGTTTATAATAAAAAAAACAATCACTCAATGTTTAATTTTTTTTTTTTTTTCATTCACTGAATTAAATAATATTTATTTATAAGAATAACCAATAACAAAGTTTATTTTTATGAATTGACAAAATGGTATCCACAAGAATTTTTATTTTGTATACATATTTGAATTACAGATAGTCAGTTTTTTATTTTTCGTTACAATTTTTTTTTTTTTTAACTGCACATCTTGCAATCATTAACGTTTTATTTATTCTTACTATTAATTTTGATACAACCACATATTATTATTTTTTTTATTTATTGAAAGATTAGTTATTAACGATTATCTGATTTAACAAATTAACTGTACATTAATTACATTATTTATTTTCTTCACAACTAAAGTTTTATCCATCATTTATATCGCACTTTTTGTTTTAATTCTTTTGCCACTTTTATTTTTTTATCAAATATCCCAATTCTGGGCTTACACAAAATGACTCTTCGTCATCATACCAAAAAAAAATTAAATAATAAAAAAAATTCAAATATCTCGAGTCGAGACTTTAAAATAAAACCAAACGTCCACAATGGAGATCAAAACTTGACTGTCCAATTATCTTCTTATCATCGAACGATAACAAAAAAAAATTATCGATTCCCCTCTCTCTCTTCGTTCAGTTGCCCGTCAAACAGAGCTGTGCACCGGAGTGATTTTGTGAGCAGGGACGAAGCAAGTAGGCGTCGTCACAGTCGTGGGGACGACCCACACCCGAGGAAGTCTCAAAAGCCAGGCCTATACAATTGAAAGAGGGAAAAAAAAAGAAGAAACAAAAAAATATAGAACGTTTCAAGGAAGGTCAGATAGATAACATCACGCAATCCGGGTCAATAAATGAAAATCTAAAGTTTGATATCTTTAAAATGGTAGATGCCATGTGATTTCCCTTTTGGATCTGAAACTTCGCAAGAAACATTTCCTACTAAACGCATAATTTTACCCTTTTGATATTTAGGTGCAAGCTTAGCCGAATAACATGAAGATGCGTCACTCTGTGTAAAATTTTTCACGTAAACAGTTTGGCCAATTTTATATTTCGGAAGTCTGGTTCGTAGGTTGTAAGGAATGTGTGCTTTTACCTGAGCATTATGAAGGTGTTCTTGAATCTTTGTGGATAGTTGATATAATTCCTCCGGTTTGTGATCTACAATGGTGTAATTGCCACCTAACTGATAGACATCTTTTAATAAATGATATGCGGAACCATGCATTACCGGATGGTGACCAAATACTAAAAAGTATTGTGGATAATGGGTAGACTCATGAATCGAATTGCGCAATGCATGCGTAACCGCATCTAAATATTGATCCCATGTCCGTTGATCATCCTTAATGTACGCTCGAAGCGACGCTAACAGAGTGCGGTTAACGCGCTCAGAAGCATTTCCCTGGGGTGAATATTTAGCAGTAAAAATGTGCCGAACACCATATTTTCCAAGTAGTTGTTCCAGGATTTTCGACTCAAATTGTTTGCCGTTATCGGTAACAATCGTTTCAGGTACTCCAAATACCAAAAATATGTTTTTCTCGAGGAACTTGACTACTTCCTGAGCCGTAGCTTGTCGAATAGCACGAGTTAGAACAAACTTAGAGAAGTGGTCCACAGCAATTAAGATGCAAGTATTCCCGCTACGTGAGCGTGGATAAGGACCCATAAAGTCCAAGTAAATTCTTTGGAATGGACGAAACGTTGGTGGTAAAGAGCTTAATGGTGGGCGGTTGGAATAATTCATTGACTTGGTACTTTTACACGTCTCGCAAGCTGACACAAACTTTTGCACATCTCTTCCTAGCGTTGGCCAGAAATAATAACGCTTTAAAATTTCAATGGTCTTATTAATTCCCAGGTGAGCTGACGTTGGTGGACAATGGCCAGATCTTATTAAGTCTTGTCGAAGATTTTCCGGTACAACGAGTTTCAAATTTGGATAATCTGGTTGTATGGAATCCGATAAGTCAGGCAAGCTAATATAAATTCGGTCATTAATAATATTTAAATTGGACTTATTCGGATTGTTTTGGATATCTGATACATGTTTGCTATATTCGTTGCTGAGGAAAGCTTCGGAATGAAGGTCAAGATTGATTGGATCATCATCAGGGAGAGAGCCCACAGATTTTTTCGAAGGTTTCTGTATTTCATCCATAAATGCGCGAGACAAGGCATCGGGCACAGCATTCTGGGAACCTTTCCGGTATTTAATTTCAAAGTCATACCCCTGAAGTTTTAGACTCCACCGAGCCAACCTCCCTGACAAGTCTCTTTGGGACATTAGCCAGGTGAGGCTCGCGTGGTCCGTGATCACAGTAAACGGTAATCCTTCAACGAAAGCACGGAACTTTTTAATCGCAAGGACGGCAGCGAGACACTCCAACTCTGTCACACTATAATTGCGCTGTGCCGCATTGAGTTTTTGCGACATAAAAGCAATGGGGTTGTCTTCTCCAGTCTCGGATTTTTGAAACAAAACGGCTCCTACTCCGGTTGAGCTAGCATCGCATTGGATGTAAAATCTTTTATTAAAATCCGGATTGGTAAGTACTGGAGCTGTGATAAGTGCAAACTTCAGGGCGGTAAAGGCATTATGAGCTTCATCGGACCAATCAAATTTTCGACCCTTTTTAAGAAGGTTAGTTGAAGGACCGGAGAGGGTTGAGTAACCATCGATGAAACGACGATACCAGCCAGAGACTCCAAGAAATCGTCGGACCTGTTTCACAGTTTTAGGAACAGGGAACTCTGCAATGGCTCGAACCTTGTCAGGATTGGGGCGCAGGGAACCCCCACCAACCACATAGCCGAGATAATCGATCTCATTCAGCAAGAAATGACTTTTCTCTACATTAATGGTGAGGCCTGCCTTAGTCAGTCGAGATGCTATCTCGGACAGCAAAGACAGGTGCTCATCAAAATTGGATGTCATTATGAGTAGATCATCAAGATAGACGTTAACTCGGTCTTGTAGATGGTGTGGAATTACCCTGTGCATCAACCTGCACAAGGTCTGAGGCGCATTGCAGAGCCCAAAAGGCATTACAGTAAACTGGTATAAGGGGCGTCCTGGCACCGTGAAAGCTGTTTTCTCCCTGCTGTCGGGGTTCAACGGTATTTGCCAGAACGCGTCCTTTAAATCTAGGCTCGACATATATTTAGCTCTATCTAAACGACTTAGTAGACCTTCAATCAGGGGAAGAGGGTAAGCGTCTTTCCGTGTAACTTCATTAAGCTTTCTAGCATCAAGACATAACCTTGTCTTACCATTGGCTTTTCGCACTATCGCCATGGGGGAGCACCAAGGGCTTTGGCTCTCTTCAATAACTCCCAGTTCCAGCATTCTATCAAGTTCTCGATACATTTCTTTTTGCACGGCGGGAGACACCGGATAGAATCGCTGTTTGACCGGAGGAGCATCGCCTACATCGATAGTGTGACTCAATAAGGAGGTTCGACCGAGACCTAATTTCTCAGAATTTGGGAATTCGCTAATGACTAATTTTAGTTGCTCCTGTTGAACAATATTGAGTGGAAGCTGTTTAGGGTTCACATCGGTTTTATTTGGAGTATCAGGACTAAGTATTTCTTCAACCATTACGGGTCTTACACCGAAAGCCTCCCAAAAATCACAACCTAGATAAAGTTCCTGTTGCAAATCAGGAACAACAAAGATTTGCATTTGGGCGGATTTTCCATTGTAGTTTACCATACAATTAATGTACCCTATGACTCGTTGAGCGGCACCATCTGCAGTCTGAACTGTACTTGAAAGTGGATGCAAGAATAACTTATGCTGAGTAATAAATTCGCAAGCATTTCGACCAAGAGCACTGATATTTGCACCGCTGTCCAATAATCCACGAATATTGACGCCTGATACTGTTACCAAGGCGTACGGACGGTTGTCACCTTGATCGTCATCGTCTAATACCGATGCCAGAATGGATTTGAAAAGCTTTTGTTTAATTTTTCTTTTGAGTTTGAAATATTTTGAAGTTCTTATGGTCGACGAGCAGAAAATGGAATTATTAGCAATAGGTTTATTTTGAAGGGAAGGGTTTGTATTTACACCTTCCTCTGTTGACTCATCAGCTCCGAGTCCGTATTCGAAGCGGAATCTGTCATGGTCGGTCTGGGTGGTGGCCGAACGGGTTGACGGGAATGATGGGACCCAGCAGCTCTCATTCCCGATGGGAAGTTTTCCTGTTGTCGTGTACAATTTGAACAGTTGGGTTTTAAGACATTAGGAGATCCACATCCGTAACAAAATACATGTTGAGGAGGTTTATTACAATCCGTGAAACCGTGCCCAGTTTCATGACAGTTCCAGCAAGTAGGCCCTGTCCTGTTGATGGGGACGATACTTGGTGATTTTTTTGTAACACATGAATTATGGGAACTATATGCCTCAACATTTATGGGATGGATAGAGAAATCCATAGACGATGGGATTGAATATTTATATCTATGATCAGTATTCGTGGCCTGCAAAGCCGTAACTTCGTTGACATGCCGACTACCTAAATTCATGCTAAGTTCTGGGGTATAGCCGATACTTCTCCATGTCTCTTCAACAGCAATACATCTATTTATGAGAGCCGCTACCGAATCGAATTGGTTACCTGCCAATTGAGCCTTTAGTGCTGGTCGCATATTTTTACGAAGGATATCTATTAAATCGGCCTCGGATAAAGGATTCCTCAATGGTAGCGCTAAACTGATCACATCGTAATAGAAATCGATGAACGTCTCTTTAGTGTATTTTTGTTTTCTGCTGTCAATTAAGATTCGAATATCATAATCTGTTCTTCTATATTGAAATCTATGAATGAAAGCCTCTTTTAGCTCCTCCCAACTACAATTAATATTTCTCTCCAGAATGATCCAGTAGTGCTCACGCGCCACACCCTTTAGAAGAAAGCCCAAATCGTGCACTAATTGCTGCAAGCTTAAGCCATGGGTTGACGCTAGTCTTTCTACACGGAAAAAGAATTTTTCAACAGTGATATCCGACGATGATCCATCATAAAATATGTTCCATTTGGAGATATTGAGTGGGTAGGTAGCTCTATTCATTTGCGGCACGGCTGATGTGATATTGATATTTGGATTTCGAGTATTCTCACTAGAAAGCTGATGAGCCGCTAAATCGAGAGGGTTCGAACAGACCGGGTGAGGGAAATTCGACGTTGACGGATTTATAATTCGTTGAGGTCCACCAGAAACTGAATTGGCAAATGTCTCATAATTTGGATTTGGTACATACTGTTGTTGAAAATTCACATTCATTGATGAAAGTCGTGGTTGGAGATAATTAGTTACCGGGTTTGGATCAAACTGTACGCGTGGTGGATACCGTGTTGGCGGATATGACATAGATGGAGATGAAACACGGGGCATCGGTGGGGCAAATGTCTGTGTACTCCTTGGATCAAAGCTTAGGTTAGGCCTTAATTGGGGTCGTTGATAGATCGACGTATTTGACGTAGACGGTATATTATTATTAAACGCAGGACGAACGGAATTTAACTGGGCCTGAGATGTCATTAAATGTTGAGAAATTGTCCCATCCCTGGAATGAAGTTGCGATAACTCATGAGCAAAGCTCGATTTGAACTGCGTTGGCGGGAATTTAGCATCAAGATCACCTAAGCTACTATCATCCAAAGTAGTGGGTTTCGTGTTATCAGGTATCTTTTCTTTTGGGCCTGTTTCTTGATCTGAGCTCGTCCCGCTTCCTGATTGGGACTCTTCCCCATCGTCTATCTCTACGGCCACTAAGGAAGCTATGGAATCACTAATAGGGGATTCAGATGATTTAATTTTGCTAACTAATGCTATAAGTGATTCACACGAGGCAATGAGCTTTTCAGCGGTCGCCTGGACGGTTTTTGAAGAAGAAATTCTTTTCAATCGCCCAGATATGTGACAAAGTCGGGAGGTTATAGCTTCAGGATCCCAGGTGCTCTCGCTGTCCGTGATATTGTCTTGCATAACGGCTTGTAAATGTTTTAACTTGGTGGTACAAATTGCAATTTCGCGTCTAGGTGCACTCAATGCTGCTTGATGTGAACGTTTTGGGGCGAGATTGTTATCAAGCGCCTCGGTTGCCAAACTAGCATTGAGTTGGTTCATTTGTGTAAGCAATGAACCTTGAATATTGCGAATTATGCACTCGACGAGGAATTCATCCGATTCTAAATGCTCACTATGCAGTAGACAAGCCATCTTGAGTCCGCGAAATGGAATATACGTAATCAAATTACCTTAACTAATGAGATCGTGAAGTGATAATTTATTGTTATGATAATAATTCAGTAACTAAAAGTTGAATAATAAACTTAACCTATTATTACTAATATAAATTCCAATCTATTACTAGTTACTAACTATAATTTTTAATTCAAAATCTTAAGTATCCAATAAACCAATAACCAAAAAAAACGAAAATAATAATAGAACCAAAAACTAACTTGTCCTCGAATAATTAAACTTCAAAAAAAATAAAAAAAAATTAAAGTTTTTATTCGTAATAATGATAAGAATAGAGAAAAAAACAAATAATCAATAAAAATCAATAACTAACTCTAACCTGAAGAAAAATAAATTTCAAAATAATGGGGATGCTGATGACAGGGCGATATTCGATGCTCAAAACCAGAACACCAATCCTAGAGTTGCACAAATCCGGTGCCGGAGATAAAAGGTGAAGATGGATGAAAAATAAATATCAAAGATAAGAGAGAAAACCAAAAAGAAATTAAGAAAGACATGAATAAACTGAACTTAAGACTAAACTCGGGACAATGAAGCTACTAACCGAACCGAAATCTACACTAACAAAGCGGAAGCGGTGGTGGTTGATAACTCCAGTGATCCAAGAATAGAAATGAAAAAAAAAATTGAATTGAAAAAAAAATTGAATGATTTGACCTGTACTGCTAAACTGGAACAATAAGCTATTAACCGAATCGAAATCGACACTAATAAAGCGGAAGCGATGGTGGCTGATAACTCTATGATCCGAGAATAGGAACTAAAAAAAAATGAATTGATAGAAAAAAATGAAATGATTTGATCTGAAATGCTAAACTGAGAACAATGAAGCTAATAACCGAACCGAAATCTACACTACTAAAGTGGAAGCGGTGGTGGTTGATAACTCCATGGTCCGAGTATAGGAACGGAAAAAAAAAATGAACTGATTTGAATTGTGCTACTAAACTGGAACAATAAAGCTATTAACCGAATCGAAATCGACACTAATAAATCGGAAGCGATGGTGGCTGATAACTCTATGATCCGAGAATAGGAACTAAAGAAAAATTGAATTGATGAAAAAAAATGAATGATTTGATCTGAAATGCTAAACTGAGAACAATGAAGCTAATAACCGAACCGAAATCTACACTACTAAAGTGGAAGCGGTGGTGGTTGATAACTCCAATGACTCAAGAATAGGAAGGCTTGACGCGCGCACTCGTGTGAATTCAAACGGTCAGAATTGCCGGAAACAACTACAAATGCGGGTGTCAAGCCGAACTGAAAACTAAACAAACAAAAAAAAAACAAAAAAAAACAAAAAAAAAAAAAACCTGAAATGTAAATAAATTTAAATGAATTAAACCGGAAAAATGTCTTAAATAAAAACTGTAACTGAAAGAAGAAAAAAAAAAATTTAGGAAAATTGAAAAAAAAAGAAAGCCATTAATTTGTTTTGGGCGCCACTGTAACGACACCCTAGTATGCTTGGGTTTGGCGGTGCTACAAAACTTAGTCCGAAATAGCACCGACCATTTAAACTCCAGGTCATACTAGAATGTCGTTAACAGAAATCTCTTGTCAGAGGCTTGGGACGCGGTATTCTAGCTGGCTATGCTTCAGGGTTAGGGCGTGGTAATTTCCCAAGCATGACGAGAGCTTGTCTAACCGCGTAAGAAGAAAAAAAAACTAAAGAATCGACCATAAAGAAATTGAAAGCATTATATCCGGGTTTTTTTTTTTTTCAACAGCACTAGATTGGAGTGAGCTCCGAATATCATCCCAGTCACAGCATCATCCCACACAACTCTCTAACACTCCATCATTAAAAATTTACAAGTTTCAAAATAATATCAAAAAAAAACACAAAAGAAAATTAATTGAGAAAAGACAAATTTAAAGAAAACCTTATGAAAACTTATCATTCCCTTTCACAAGAACGTTGACGAAATGAACGAAGAGAGAGAGCTGAAAAGTAACATTTATATAATAATAAAACAATAACATGCAAAAAAAAAACTTGGTATGATCCTACGCGTGTGCAAAAGAATTAAAGGAAAATGATAACCATATAAACAAGAAAAACCAGAATTATGAATGAAAATAAATTTACAAAAGAAAATTATTTTTATAGAAACAATTAAATTTACCAAAATAAGCAAAAAGAAAATTAATTAAGATAAAACAATTAAAGAAATTAATGAAGTCAAACACACAACAAAATTAATTAAGAAATTGAAATTCAAGAAATTAATTACAAAACAAAATTAATTAGGAAAATAGAATTAAAGAAATTAATGCAATTATTGACGGTTATCGAAATAAAATTAATTATATAAACAACAACAAAAAAAAAATTTATGAAATAATTATGAATGAACTTTACCGCTAACTGCACCCGGCTGCTACAAATGACCCTCAAATTTATGTTAACTGCACCAACAATCTTCCAGAAATAATAAGACCATATGGATTCAAATAAGAACTGTGATGAAACTGCTACACGTTGATATAGATTCGACATTCAGCACCACTCAAAATATCAGCTCACCAAGTACTGTTTCATAGCACATAATTTGTAGTACATTTGTAATTTGTAGTACTTAGTGATGACATGAAAACAGGCAACCAGCGGATTTTAAAACTAGCATTGCCTTGACGTACCGTAGACAAAAATTTGCTCGAACATTCTCGAATATATACTGTGAATAATTGCGGAACGATCTCCCATGTGAGAATTAAACAACTCAATTTCAAAATACAGCCTCGCACGCAATAAGGACCAAATAGACAAGATTTTGCCCAGCGCTGCACTTTTAGGTTTATAATAAAAAAAACAATCACTCAATGTTTAATTTTTTTTTTTTTTTCATTCACTGAATTAAATAATATTTATTTATAAGAATAACCAATAACAAAGTTTATTTTTATGAATTGACAAAATGGTATCCACAAGAATTTTTATTTTGTATACATATTTGAATTACAGATAGTCAGTTTTTTATTTTTCGTTACAATTTTTTTTTTTTTTAACTGCACATCTTGCAATCATTAACGTTTTATTTATTCTTACTATTAATTTTGATACAACCACATATTATTATTTTTTTTATTTATTGAAAGATTAGTTATTAACGATTATCTGATTTAACAAATTAACTGTACATTAATTACATTATTTATTTTCTTCACAACTAAAGTTTTATCCATCATTTATATCGCACTTTTTGTTTTAATTCTTTTGCCACTTTTATTTTTTTATCAAATATCCCAATTCTGGGCTTACACAAAATGACTTTTATAGAGTTTCTCTTGAATCAGGAATGCCCTCGATCATGGGGAACATAGAGTCTCCAGAGGGCTTGGAATTCTGTTCAAACCAGCTGCATAATTCAATACACTTGGCTTACGAGAACAGCTGCCCGGTTAAGCAAAGGGATTCTGTTAAGATGGTCCCTTGGTGGAACGGGACGCTAGTATAGGATGGCCTTAACGGAATATAATCTCGAATTAAGATGATCCAAAAGGGCTAACTGGAGAAACTTCTGTGAGGGAATCAATGAATTTCCCTCTGCAGCTCGTCTCCAGAAAGTCCTTTCCAGGGATCACTCAAATGGTTTAGGGCTTCTTCAGAAGCAAAACGGAAGTTTCACTGAAAATCGGAAAGAAACGCTGGAGTTACTATTAGGTACCCACTTTCCGGATTCAGTAGTGTTAGGAGCCTAAGAGGACCAGAATGACCCTTCAAGTGAGGTAGCCTATGCACCTCACAGTAGGATCTGGAGTCTCTCTGGGAAAATTTTCACACCCAGCAAGGTGAGATGGGCTATTGGCTCTTTTAAACCTTTTAAATTCGCTAGAGGGAATGGTATTTTTCCAGCTTTACTCCAAAAAGGTATTGAGGAAATACTCCCCAGCTTGATCCAGTTGTTTCGGGCAAGTTATGCTTTTACCTATATTCCGAAGCTATGGAGGAAAGTAAATGTGGTCTTTATACCAAAGGGAGGGGGGTCGCTTGGACACCCAGCCCAAGGCGTATCGTCCAATTAGCCTCACATCGTGTCTATTGAAGAGGTCTAGTTACAAGGATTGAAAGAGCGGTAGCGTATAAGGAAATTGCCCTTTGTGCCTTTGTGGACATTGAGGAGGCTTTTGATAACACCTCCTATGGATCGATAGAGAGAGCAGCAATGGAGAAGGGGATTCCGCCTTCTACAATTAGGTTGATACGCTCCATGCTGTAGCATCGCGAGATTACAGCCAGATTAGGTGGCGAGTCAGTAACCATCAGGGCCGTAAAGGGCTGTCCCCAAGGAGGCGTGCTGTCTCCTCTTTTATGGTCATTGGTTATTGACAGACTACTTGCCCTTCTGAGTAACCATGGGTTTGATGTCCAGGGCTATGCGGATGATGTGGCTATCGTAATTAGAGGCAAGTTTGATGGGGTCATCTCAGATCTCAAGCAAAATGCACTAGATTTAATATGGCAGTGGTATAACCAGGAAGGACTTAGTGTCAATCTAAACAAAACTGTCATTGTCCCTTTTACGAGGAGGAAAAAGCTCTCGCTTATAGCTCCCTCGTTAAACGGTACTACTGTTTGTTTTTCCAAATAGGTTAAATATCTAGGGGTTATCCTAGATCAAAGACTGAACTGGAAACAATATTTACTTAAAGTTCAAAACAGAGCCACTAAGGCTTTTTGGGCCTGTCAGAGACTCTATGGACATACTTGGGGACCACAACCAAAAATGATCTACTGGTCATTCCTAACAATCATTAGGCCTATGGTAACCTACGCATCGGTAGTGTGGTGGCCGCCTAAAACTGAACAGAGGACAGCGCAAACTTTATTGAATAAAGTTCAGCGTATAGCCTGCATTGGGGTTACGGGCTCAATGAAATCATGTCCTACCGCAGCAATGGAGGCTCTCCTAGGACTGACTCCATTGCATCTGCATGTTAAAAAGGAGGCTGCTATTATGGCTTTTAAGATGCAGGCGGCGGGAAATATCAAACCGGGTAATATGGTGGGCCATCTGGAAATCCCCCGGGAATTCCAGACACACTATACCATTGGAATGCTTTCCGACTGTATGTCAGCTAAACTGGACTTCCACAAACCATTCTGTGTTAGGTTACCTAACCGGGATTTGTGGAGAACAGGGAGACCTTCCTTTGAGCGAGGGTCAATGGTATGGTTTACAGATGGATCAAAAACGGAAGACGGAGTGGGGGTAGGAATATACGGGAGCGGGGCTGCCTTCTCGAAGTCCTTGGGTAACAACGCTACCGTCTTTCAAGCTGATGATAGGCATTGCAAAAGGCCTAAACAACGCAAAGGTTTATATTGTATCAGACAGCCAATCGGTCTTTAAGGCTCTTAGGTATTTCACCGTTGAGTCGAGGCTGATATGGGACTGTCTGAAGGTTATTAAACAGTTGGCAAGCTTGTAACGTATAGCCGACCTTGCGTCCATCCGTTAACAGATGCCCAGTAGTCCCACCTGCAGCATTATGCCGGCAATCGCACAGTCTGTGGTGTGGGGTTGTGGTGGTGCCCTTCCTAGGTCAAAATTGCTGATTTAGTGAAACAAAGAAAAAACCTTACACACACTCTGCGACATCTGACCCATGCACATTGAATTGCATAAATATTAGCGCCGCCTCAAACCAAAGGGGAAATTATCAAAGACGCACACCACTGATTGGTCTATTCGTTACATCGTGGGGAAGACCCACACCTCTGAGATGTCTCATATGCCGGGCTTAAAACCAACCAAGAACTTTGTATCGTGAATTAAATTGTAAATTACCGGATTGAACGTGTAATTGAAATGGATTCGAATTGAAGGAATTTTCCAACCCCAGATTAAATTACGCATGAATGTCTTTGGCATGATAAATGCCCAGATCTTTACCTGTACTATCCTCTAACTGATAGGCTACATTTCCAATTCTTGCTTTGATGACCGCAGGAACAAATTTAGGTGCTAATTTGGCCGAGAAACTATTAGTAGCGCAACTTTGTGGGAATGTCCTAAGATAGATCTTCTGACCAACAGCAAATTCCCGAGACTGACCTCTTTAATTGTAAATTCGTTCATTTTTCAGATGTGCATTCCGAAGATGTTTAAGTACTGAGTCACGTACTAATTCCATACGAGAAGATTTGGCTGTTATATGGGTATCATTATCCTTTTCATAACCCAATATGCGCCGCAATTCGTAATCTTGTGCATGCCCAATAAATTGTTGTCCAAAAACAAGGTAGTATGGTGAGAATGCAGTTGAACTGTGCACAACATTTCTCAGAACTGAAGCTATATCTGGTAAGGAACGATCCCACTCCACATGATTTTCACCTAGGTATGATCTAATATCAGCCAATATCGTGCGATTGGTTCTCTCTGAAATATTACATTGAGGTGCGTGTGCGGGAGTTTTTATATGTTTGATTCCATATCCCGTCAATAGATTATTGAACAAGTGAGACAGGAATTGCTTTCCATTATCTGAAATAATGAATTCCTGAACCGAATAAACGCTAAAGGCTTCATTTCTTAAGAAGTCACACATCGTGGCTGATGACGCTTCTCTCATTGGTTTTAGGAGAACAAACCTAGAAAAATGGTCCAATACAATGAGAATAAAACAATTACCATTGCGAGAACGTGGATAAGGGCTTAAAAAGTCAAGGTAAAGTTGCTGAAATGGTCGGATGCTTTCATGGTACTCACCCATGTTTGGTCTCGTTCGATAGTTTACCGCTTTAGACATTTTGCATTGATTACAGCTTCTAACTCAGTTTTAGGTTTAGCATCATTGTCGAGTGGAATTTGCCAGAATGCATCTTTAAGATCCAAACTGGAAATATATTCGGTGTTTTCCAAACGACTCAGAATTCCCTCGATTAACGGTAGCGGATAAGCATCTCCAACAGTCACCTCGTTCACCTTTCGGGCGTCCAGGCACAAATGAACCTTTCCATTTGATTTAGTTACCAATGTAACTGGAGAATGTAACCATTCTTCTATTACACCGAGCTGAAGCATACGATCAAGCTCAGTGTACAGCAGTTTTTGAATCGCAGGTGAAATAGCGTAGTGTCGCTGTTTGACAGGTTTAGCGTTTTGAGTATCGATACTATGTTTTAATAGACTAGTACGGCCTAAACCTAACTTCACAGAAGATGGGAACTGATCTATGATAGCCTTAAGTTTGCACTGTTGATTTGGATTTAGATCATGAATTTCCAGTAATTTGGTAGGATCCTCTATATCGGACTCACACAACATTTTCCCTCCTTGTATGTCCGATACAGATATTTCATCAATATGAATTTTTATATCAAACAACTTAAAGAAATCTATGCCTAGATATAGTGGTTGTGATAAGTTTGGTGATAGAAATACACGCATTTGTTTGGTTTGGTTATTGAACGAAACATTAACAAATATATAACCCAGTAATCTTTTCTTTGACCCATTCGCAGTCGTAATGAAAGATGATAAATTATGTAACTTCACATTATTACTATTTATTCTTCAAATTATTGAACTACAAACAGAATGGCGGAGGTTTCTGCGAGTCTGAAAAAATGTGTACGATCGTTGGAATTTAAGTTTCGTCTTAGGGTTAAGTTTTGCGTCATTGGCGTGATAAAATTTTGACTTTATTGATTCCGACGGAGAATTCGGTACAATTCTGGATCTGTATTTGAGGCAGATTCCGTTGTGTTTGGTTTGGTACTCGGGAGTGGTTGAGACTGAAGAATTGGTTCCCGAATAGACAAATTCTTCCGTTGCGTGTTTCCCTAATGTGTACAATATTTGTAAATGTGTCCGTTACACTTGCAGTTCCAACATTTTAACAAGGGACGTTCTGATCGTATTCCACCTGGTTTATGATTGAAACGTGAACTATCGCTTCGGCTGTTAGATGCGTGAAAAGCATTTACGTCAGGACGTGAACTGTCTGGGTGAATATCTTCTGGTGACGAATCCATTAACAAATAATTTTCACTGCCCAATGCTTGAACTGGTGGATGATAAACTTCCTGTACGTTAAATCTAACTGTTGGTTTGTTCATAAATATGGGAGTATTGATACCAACCCTGGCCCATATATCTTCTATGTTGTTACACTCAAAAGCGAGTTGCCTGATGGTTCGAATGTCTCGGTTTGCGAGCAGTATTTGTAACTGAGGGTCCATGTTATCCTTTAAAGTTGCCAGGATTTCTGAATCCAGAATTGGCGATTTAGCTTGGAGTGCTGAACTTTTCTTTAGTCTTCTGACTTCTGTTGTCCATAGCTCGTTTTATATCTCGATCTGAGCGGAATAGGTTGAATCGCTCAATCAGATCCTGTTTTATCTGATTCCACGAAAGATGATGAAATTGATGACGCTCGATGTACGTCCAGTACCATTCGGAAGCGGTACCACTCAGAATATTACCGAGATGATCTATTAGATTTTTTTGAGAGATGTTAGAGACTTGTGCCAAGTATTCCAGTCTAAACAAAAATCTTTCGACTGGTAAATCGTACATAGTGCCACTAAATTTCAAATTCCAGGAATTTATTATTCGCGAAACTGATGTTTCGTCTGGTCTACCGAATTGGGAATTATCTAATTGAAACGGTCGTGCCTGAGATGACTGGACTATGGGAGTATTAGAAATCTGAGAAATGGGTTCTGGACGAAGTTGGTAACGTGTTTGGAAATTTTGAGATGCCGGAATATTTTGGTTTATATCATAAATTGAAGTAGATGGTACTTGTGATTGAATATGATTAGTTGAAGGTTGAATTCTACTTGGGAATGCCTGATTAGAAGGTAACGGTCTGGAATTGTTACTTCCTGATGCCACTGCGGTATTTATGTTTTTCACTGGTGGGTTTGCCGTATTATCAAAAGGATTGTAAATATTCTCCAGGTATAATACTTTCTTGAGGTCTATTGGGTGACTCAAATTTTGTATTTGTGCTTTTTGAATAATTTGGTGAATTATCATTGTTAATATCAATGGTATCAATTTTGGTAGTGGATGACATAACTTCCTTCCCCACACTATCTTTTAATAATTCAATTACCGCACAACATTTAGCTATTAAATAAATAATTGATTGGGTTAAATTTTCAATATTTAAATTCTGAAATCGTTGGAGACGCTCCCGATAACGAATGGCTCTGGACTCTAATACTTCACTATGTTGTGTCGGAAGTATTATTGAAGTACTCAGAGGACTATGAATTCGTTGAACTTTCAGTGAACATAGCTTAAGTTCATAATCAGGGTTATTAAGTGCTTTGATATGTGGTCTCAATGGTATTAGAACGGGGAACGATACTTCAGACTTTAATTTGGCATGTAAAATTTGAATTGAAGCATTAGTCAATGGGATATGACGAACTTCACATTCAATATTGAACTCTTCAGGTTCTAAGTGACTCGGATTCATAGTAGAATATGACATCCTTTCTTAAATTTTTGAATGACCAAGTCGAGAAAAAAAAATATATATAATAAAGATAATAATAGTTTGAATTTAACTTATAAATTAAGAATAATAATGACAATAAAGTATGATCGATTGTAAATAGCGACTGACAGTACACAACAAATAACTAAATGTATATGTAAATATCAAAAAATAAATTCACAAAATTATAACAACAAAAAACAAATGAAAAACTCAAGATTCGGATCAAAAACAACAATCCAATCTTTGACAATGTAATTCTCCTAATTACATTCGCCAATCAACCATAAAGCCGAATAAATATCTAGGAGGGAGAGTAATGAGCCCAGATAGTGTGTATCATATACCGGCCGGCAGTATTGTGAGGTTCATTAAGAGCCTGAATATTGACTGGACGGATCATTGAGCAGAGTCCATGCACAAAAGATCTTTTAGGTCGCAGTGCGAGGTGGCTTAACGCCCACATAGCCCTACAATTAATAATAATAATACGCCTAATCTTGGTAAATGTAAAAGTGTTAGTTTAGTAAAAATTGTAATTCTGCATTTGTGAAAATTATATTATGGCAACAAATTTTATAATAATCATGACCCTGACATTAAATAATTGATTAAAAATAAACTATGATAATTTAATTTGTCATAGTATTAAACCATTACTGATCGCCGTACTCATTTGAGTACACCACCTTTGATTAAGGGACCTTGAAATCGAAAAAAAAAAAATCATTTGGCCAACAATAATGGAATTGGGATTAAGTTAAATCGATTGGGTTAAACAAATTTGTTGTTCTTTACAATTCCCAACTAACTTTTTTCGCCACTAGAATTACCTACAATTTTCCGAACTAGTGGTAATATTTTTAAAAAAATGAGCAAATTTGGTGTAATTGCTCTCAACGTAAATTTAGTTTAACGCTACTTTGACTGAGTCACTTTCCAAATTTTGACCGAAACTTCTTTCTCTTTCTGACTGAAATGTTTTTTGACTGAAATTCCCGTAGACATATTTGACTAAACCAAAATTTCGCAACAATATGGCTTAAAGGAAAATCGCATCTCCGATGAATTCTTATAGGTTTGAATTTTACTGATCTCAAATATCAAGATGGTCAAATAAAAAATGTCGAACACCTCTGTCATTTGTTCATTGAATTTTTTGTCATTTACAGCCTTCCTAATTATTGCAAATTTAATTTAGATAATTATAATTTCGATCCTTATTAAGTTTCGTCATGATATACCTGTTACTTATCTCCCAAACTGAAATTAATTGGATTCTCACAGTTTTATACAGAAAGTTTAAATTTTAAATTTATTTTTATTAATTTTTAATTTTTTGTTTTTTTTATCCAACAATATTTCACTCTAAATTGACCTTCAGCCAACTGCTTTTAAATATTTTATGTGCATATATTTGTTTACATAATTTAATTTATGTTAAACATATTTTTACGGTTTTTAAGTTAAAATAAATGGATTGTTAGAGACAATAAAGTTCGGAGTATCACCTTATAAATATCACTCAAACACATACACAGTAAAAACTTATTGTCATTATCCTTATACCACTCTCTAATAGGACACCTCAAATTTATCAGTTTTCGTAGTTTTATAAAGATACTGTACATATTTGTTGTACGCTTTAAACGGTACCAATCTATAAAATAAAACATGTATGTATTAGTGATGCGCAGTGGTTCACAAAATTAATTTCTAAACTCACGTTATCCATTTCGTTAAACTTAATACTTTTGGCACATAAACCTCATCCTTTTCTTTCAAAATTCCATCCACAATAGCTTTAGCCGTAGAAGAAATATCCATTATCGGCATTGGCAAACTAAGGTATTCTTTGAGTTCACGCCGCGTATCAATGAAATATGGGCACACTAACGTTGTTTTAATATAATCACTATGACCTTCAACAAACATTTCATTTGATAGGCTTTTCATAAAACCAGTAGCACCATGTTTTGTAGTACAATAGGTAATCATAGAAGGGCCCGAAAAATGGCCAGCCAATGATGAAATACCGACAATATGTCCCGATTTTCGTTTTATCATATCCTCGATAAATATGCGTGTGGTCTATATAAACGTTACACAAAATTAAACACTTAATATTATAAAAACATATTTTATGCAACAACTTACCAATAAATGCGAGTGTAAATTAACTTTAAGTATTCGCTCAATATTTGACCATTCCTTTTCACGTAATGATATAAATGTTATCATACCGGCATTATTTACTAACATATCCACATAACCAATATCACGCACCACATTTTCATATAAAGCCATCACCGAATCATATTCACTAACATCAACATAATATGCGTATGCCTCAACATTAAAATTATTTTTTAAATTTGTAACCACATTTTGGGCCGCAATCAAATCAATATCCGCAATCACAATTTTACATTTATTTTCATATTTAGCAAATTTTTCTGCTAAACCACGTCCCAAACCATTACCGCCGCCCGTAATTAAAATTGTTTGATTTTTTATCGATTTACGTTTTATTTCCAATATGTTGAGTGCTTCAAGCCATGTTTTTAAAAAAATCGGTAGTGATGTTATAATGACGAAGAGTATTCGAAGAATTTCAATCGTGGCGCGTTTAATTAATTTAAGCCGCATGATGTAAACACTTTGACAATTTAAACTATAATGAAATGAATTTTTATATATTGAATATGAAAAGCGAATATAAATGTTATGTAAACGGTTTATTTATGATATAAATATTCGTTAACGTAAGAATTCAGAATCAGTTAACTGGGGTAAACTGCAGTCACGTGCACGTTTTAATAATCGTATGTATAAAGATATTACAATATTGGTACAATATGACGATAAGACGTTTTTTTTTTTTTTCTTCTTGGCATGACCTTAAAAATGTTTAAATCTGTGGATAAGGAATGCGGTACAATTTCAAACAAATATCACATTAAATCAGCTCAGTGTTTTAATTTCCAATACACATATATTCATATGTAACGCGCTATAAATATTCATTGGCAGCTAAATAGTTTTGTTAGGCTTTGCACTTTAGCCGTTAAAACGAGGCACTTAAAATAATTTACATGAAAATTTAATTAACCAAATAATTATTAAATTTGAATTGCAAACAATTATCGTCTGTAAAAAAACCACAATATTTGTTCAGACTATTAAAATACTTATTTGTATTAGCATTAATGCGGATTTCCATTACAATGACATTTTTTGTTGTATTGTATAGGAGATGTCGATAGAGATTTATTGAATTTTATCGTTTCTTAGCCAAATTAAGTAGATATTTTATAGTAGTAGTTGGAAGAGACAACATTTTACAAATACTATGATAGAATAACTCCAGTAAACTTGAGATGGCATAGTATGTTTGTCTCTTAAAACACAACAAAAACCCAGAAGCTTCTCTTAGTGATTAGTGATTTAACCAACACAAATTTGGAAAAGTGACCGAAAACTATATGCTAACATAAAAATCTCCACGCTTCCAACGACGATATGGGCTTAAAAAACCGAAAAAAAAAATTGTTGAAATATATGCTCAGACTATATTATGTAGGGTATAGCATGTACTTTTTTATATGACATTGATTCTGCTCAATCAGGCTGGTATTACTCAAAATATTGGCAAAATCCTCAGATAAGAAAAGAACATTCGTAAAATTGTCAGAAAACGTATCAAGTAAGGCAATAACTTTACCAGCGGGACCATAACCACAAGAAGTACCAACCGAAACTGACAATGTATTATATGAAGAATTGAAATTTTAGACTCCAGAAGGATAAGATTTTGCTGGTTAAACATCAACCAGCGCAAAATGGTATTATCGTTGAATATCACAAAAGCAAGTATCACGGGAGTAAAGAACTATTAAAGCAGCGAACCAACCGAACATTCCCAGATGAACCGATATGTTCAACTGCATGGCAATAAACAAAGACGATGAATCGGGCGCTTCATTTGACCATGTTCAGTTTTTAACGTAACTACTCGTACTTTGTTGTCAGCTCCGGAATATATCTCGACGACTTTGCCCATTGGCCATAATGACTGATCGGAAGCCCTTTATCTTGGATAATAACAAGATCATTAATTTTGATGTCGCGTTTTTCTCCTTCCATTTGTTCCGTCTTTGAAGCTGAGTGAGGTACTCGCTGTACCATCTGGACCAAAAATGATGTGACATATCACGTACCATTCTCCATCTATTGCTGCAAGTTGGATTATCGAAGACACATCGAGCGCTGGAAGTATTTTTGGTGGATAACCGTGCAAAAAATGAGCAGGTGTCAACAAATCCACTTCATCATCCGATGACCGACATAATGGACGATGATTTAAAATTGATTCAATTTCTGCCAATAACGTATTCATCTCTTCTAAGGTTAAAATTGAACATCCAGTAACTCTCTTAAAATGAAATTTGAATGATTTTACTCCAGTTTCCCTTAATCCACCGAAATGAGGTGAATTTGGGGGGTTGAAATGCCAATCGATGTTATTACTACAAAGAAAATTTGAAATGTCATTAGATTTTTGCGCGACTTTGTTGAATAATTGGATGAGTTTGGCATTGTCACTATAAATTTGTCGGCAACCTGTTTGAAAAAATGGTCGTTCCAGATTCACCCTTGCTGATGGCAGATTACCCATTAGTTGCTGTCTTAATTCGGCTTTATATCTCGTGCAGATTGTGCATTGATCAACTACCTTTTTAGCTGTGATGACTTTTCCTTTAGGTATCCGCAAAAAATCGCTGTTTGATTAAGCTCATCAATAATGTTGAACCCGCGTGCTTGCTGAATTGATGCTCATCCCAAAGCAGTAACAGACTCAATCTGGATTTAGGATGAAGTATGATTGGGTGCTTCATCGAATAAGGTGCCAAACTGTGATGTAAGCGTCCACCGACCCGCAGCAAGTCAAACCGATCCAGAAATGGATTTAAATTGGCTAAAGAGCTTTTCTTGTTTGCCTCACCAGTGTTGTTGATAGCAGCTATTTCCGCGGAATAAAACTGTTGTTGCTGCATAAAAATTTTTATCATGACGATTATTGGTGCTAACCAACCAATCGGGTCAAATAATTTACCCGCCGCAGAAAGGATCATTCTTTTGGTAAGATTATTTAATTCGCTTTGTAAATTCGAATTAAACACGAAGACATTATCTACTGGATTCCAGCCCAACCCGAGTACTTTAATTCCATAATCTTGGCAGTCTGATTTTTCGATTGGTTTCGCCGTTTTTTCCAAGAGAACATCGTCAATCCCGTTAAGCACCATCTTGTTATTAGACTTCCATTTTCTAAGAGTGAACCCATGTATACCAAGCACTGTAATTTGGCCCTTAATGATTGTTTGAGCCTCTTCCACTGTTTGAGCTCGTAAAAACAATTTTTAATTATTTTGCTTACCATAGGATTTACTTCAGCGCAATTATCTCCAATTTTACTCAGCACCCTAGTGGCTAGATACGAAGCCGAGGTCAGTCCATATGTAACTGTGAGTAGCCTAAAATGCTTAATTGGCTCGCTTACGTCCACCCTCCATACAATTCGTTGATAGTCTGAGTCAGATTTGGATATTTTTACCTGACGGTACATTTTTTCCGCATCGGCGGAAAATACGACTGGAAATTCACGAAAGCGACAAATCGTTAAACATTCATTTAACGATACTCCTGTATTTGACTTTGCCGATCCGTCAAATACAACCCTTAGTTTGGTCGTACTACTACCTGTGCGCCAAACTCCATGGTGTGGTAAGTAGCTGCTTGGTTTTGATATTTCCTTTTGCGAGATCTCTTCCATGTGTCCCATGGCTGCATACTCCTTCATAAAATCGCAATATAATCTTTTGTATTCGGCATCTCGGTAGAATCGTCGTTCTATCCCTTGTAGTCGTTTAATTGAAGCTGAAAGTGTTTGTCCAATTCTTTCGGTAGATTGTTTAAACGGTATTTCAACTACGAATCGACCATCGCTATCAGTTCGAGTTGTTGTGAGAAATTTTGAGTCATACTTAAATTTGATTTTTCCATAGACTCAATCTCCCAGAATTATCTCAGAGTTTTATCAATGTCGATTAAAGGTGATTTCTGAGTAACCAACATGGACATGGTGTGATTACTAAGACCTTCATTGGCTTTTCCCGATGCTACCCAACCGAAGATAGTTTCTTGTAGTAGGTATAACCTTTGATTTAATTACATTGCTTCTGTCCCGTTTTTAAGCAACTGAAGAAATAATCCGCTCCTATGAGAACGTCTACTGTACCGCTCCGCCAAAACTCAGGATCCGCCAATTCGATATCATCTGGTAATTTGATTGATTCGAGTTGTAAATCAAATGCCGCCAATGCACTTGTAATTCTCGGTAACACCAACGCCTCTAATTGATACTGATCATGATTTTTTATGTTTAATGATAATTTCACTTTTAACTTTGTCGGACCCAAATTCATTTCCCCCACACCGCTAACAATCACACGTGAGTTAATTTTTCTCAAACCCAATTTGTTGACGAATTCCTCAGTGACGAAACTCACTTAAGAGCCGCAATCCAATAAAGCTCGGCATTGTAATGGTTTTCCATATCGACTTGTAACTTCAACTCTTGCGGTTGGTAAGATAGTAACCAATGACCCACGTTCAATACTTGCATAAGCTACGGCAGACATCTGACTTGACATTTTTGAGTTGGTTTGGTTTTCACTGGATTTGGTTGTATCATCTTCATTTGATTCCGTAAAATGAAGCAGAGTGTGATGTTTTTTGGCACATTTCTGGCATCTACGATTTGATGGACACTTTGCTACTGGATGATTTGAACTTAAACAATTGAAACACCTGTTCGCGTTTTGTATAAATTCCTTACGTTTGGTTGCAGGCATGGCTTAAAATTCACTACATTGAATAAATGAGTGAGATTGACCTGAACACACAGCACATTTAAATTTGAAATTTTTCCCTTTGCTATTATGACCGCCAGATGGAATAGCCTCGTTTACCGCGTGCCCGCGAACATTGTGTCTCGAGTTCTGTCTAGTTGATGCTACCAATGATTCAAATGTACCGATTCTTTTGTCCAAAAATAGGAAAAAATCTTTGATGGTTGGATTGTCATTGTTTGATGAATAATCAGCCCATGCTAGTTTTGAAGTTTCATCTAGTTTTTGCGTTATGATGAAAATTATCCACGGATCACGAGATTCGGCTTGATTGCCGAGTGCGGGTAAACCATGCAACACTTCATCTGATACGTCTCTCAACTTTCTCAAATTTGAAACATTTTGATTTTGAACGCAGATTGTTCTTTTAGCTTATTTAAAGCACCAATATAATTTCCCTCAGTTACTTGGATATGCCGCACCAATAAGGCTGCCTCACCTCTTAGCAAACTTTTAAGACACTGCAACTTTTCAACGCCAGTTAATGTTGATTCGTGAATGGTCGTGTTAAATATATCAAAAAATGAAGGCCATTCGGAGTAGTCTCCGGAAAATGGTGGTATGTATAACTTTGGTAGTTTGACTTCCACATGGTGAGAATTTAGTTGAGACGCATTGTGTGACGTTACATTTAAAGACTGGTTTGGCTCAATTAATTCCAATTTTCGTATTTGAGTTTTTAATGCTGGTGCAGTTTCATAATATTATATGTCATCAATCGTAGCATCGACTTCTTCAGTTTCGCTCAAATCCTGTAACCGCCTTTCAATATCCCCAATTGATTCATACAGCTTCCGAACTTGTTCAAGGCGAACCGTTAACTGATCTAGAGTTACCTTTTCGTCGATTCCTCTAGCAAATTCCTTTAATTGCAATAATTTATTTTTAGCCGTTGTTCTTTGGCGTTTTAGCACTGATTCGCTCATATTGATTTATAGATATACACTTAATGTTCACACACTTTACACAGTAACAAAAATAAAGAACTCAACACTTCTAAGAATATTCGGGAAATATGTACCGTTAGCTCGATTGATTTTCGCAAATGATCAAACATTCAATTTTGTTTGCTAAATTAAATCGCCTTTTTTTCGTGATAATTAATTATTTGATTCAACGAATAAATTTGCTCGTGTTTCCAAATAAAATTGATAATAATTCCGCAAGTAACGATGCCAGTTTTAATGTAAACTGACATCCGGCTCGAAGGACCACAATGGCAGATTAAACACTCTATTTTCCGCGATGTATGATTTTTGGGTTTACTATTCCCAAAATGCCGTACCAAAAAAGGGAAGATATAAAATCTTCGATAGCCGCAATTTCCAAAACAAAAAATTATGTCCGCACAAACAAATTAAAAAACACTAAACACGCCACCATAGATTTAATACATTTGATTTTATTTATTATATTATTATAAATTATTTCACCATTTTATTTTGTGTTCGGTGTTTGAGTTACGAAGATTACAGAAAGAATGATTCAAAAACGAAGAGTACATAAATTTAATTCTTACAAAAAAGTACTAAATTAATAACTCTACACATCTAAAAAATAAACAAAAAACGTACTGATTAAAAATTGACTACCAACTTAAAAATAATTATTAAGAATTTGACGTTTAGATTGTTTTTGAATAAACAGAAATTTTCAATTCAAGTTAGTAAATTAAATTAAATACATTTTTCAATTAAATTATAATTTTTAACAAATACAATTTCCTTTCAGGTAATTTACTCTATATTCTTAGGATACGCCAGCCTACAATAGTGAATTAGATATTAGGTATTTTTTATCATATTTTTATTGAACCACGGTTCTTTGTTGAGTAATTTTTTTTATTTTTGTTTTAGGTTGATCATCGGAATAAATTTGTTTAGATGGCCATATGATTTGATGCGTCGACCACCAGGAAACGTCCAATCTGTTTTGTAGTTTTAGGACCAAAGCTATTAAGCTATAAATCCTATACCAAAAATGAACAAAAATATTTTTATCAAACACTTCCTTCGAGATCGTTTTACAGGTCCTTTTGGTTGAGTCGATTGTTTAGTTGGAGGTTAGATTAAGCTGATTTTATATATGCGAGTAGTTTCTGAACCGTGTTGATTTAGTTATCGAGTTGAGCATTCAGTTTACAGTTGAGATGAACGTTGAGCTGAGCGTTTAGTTCGAGATTAGATTGAGTTGATTTGAGTTGAGCTAATATACGCATGCAGTTTTTGGAATCGAATTCGGAGTTGAGTTGGTCGTTGAGTTTGAATTGAGTAGAGGGTTGAGATATGGCGCGAGTTGGGGTTGAGTTGAAGTTGAGCTGAGATATGGGTTAGCTCGATTTGAGATTGAGTTTGGGTTCAGTTGGGAATTATTTAGGGCTGAGTTAAATATTAGTGTAGGTTTTTTTTTGGGATTAGTTGAATGGACGGGTTGAGTTAGAGGTAAAGTTAAGGATTAAATTGGCTCTCAACTTTTCGGGGAAAAATACTTTACTATAATTGACTGATACTGCCTACGATTATTAACAGAAGAGTTGCGCTTGAAATCACAACGGAAAATCGAACGCATTGACGGATTGCAAATGAACAAAGTATCAAAATAAAAGCGACAACGAAAAACAAGGAGTCGAGGTCCCTTCGGCTCATGTTTTAAATGCAGCGAAAAAGGCCATTGGTGTCGCGATTGTAAGAAATGACATGGGAAATTGTTTTATTTGGGAATAATTTATTATGGCATAACCTATTGCCGTCACAATCACTAATAGACTAAAGAATATGATCATGATAAACACAACTTGAATAGCATGTTACAATTTATACTGCGTGTACATTAAGAACGAGTACATAACATCCCTCCACCTTCGATTAGGACACATATGTAAAAGGAGTTGTTTCCGGTCTGGCCGATCTTCGAAGGGAAGCTTCATCGGTTTCAGATGGTGTCTTTTTTGCGCGTTTCTTTGTCAGTCTAATTTCTTGTAGTACGGTTGATGATGGACCACTTGTTGATTGTAGCGTGCCTGATGTTGATTGTTGAATATCATTCGGTGTTGGACCAACGTCGACTGGTGAAGTTGGAATGTCTACTAATGGTGCTGCAGAAGCGTCTTCCGAATTGACAACATCATTCGGAAAAATCATCTGTTCATCGGTTGCTTGACTTCGCAACTGATCAATATGACGTCTCATTGATTGGCCCTGTTCAATCTCTACAGCATAAGAAACAGGGCATGTTGTTCATGTAACAGAAGCAGGTATCCATTTTGGACCCGACGAGTGGTTTCGCGCCCAAACTGTGGAATGGAAGTTTGAATACGACGATTAAATAAGAGTTCGGCTGGTGATCTGCCGGTTGCAGTTGATAGAGTTGCATGATGGTGGTGCAGGAACTTTGCCAGATGATGTTGAATGTCGCCAGAACTCTCTTTCTTAAGAAAATCTAACGTCGTTTTTACCATTATCATCGCCTGCTCATTTGAACGTGGATGGTATAGAGCCACATACACTATTCGTATCACAGAATTGTCGGCATTCCGCGGAGTCGGACGCTGTACCGTTGTCACTCACAATGATCTCTGAAATTCCATGAGTGGTAAATATTCTGCGAAGAACCTGTATGACACAGGCAGCTGATGTTGTGGCCACTTGAACTACCTCTAAGCACTTGGAATAGGAATCGATTAATATAAAATAAACCTTACCATGATGAGGTCCGGCATAATCGATATGGATTCGCGACCATGGCTTTGTCGTCTCCTCCCATGGGTGCACAGGAGCCTGTGCCACATCGGGACGGCTTGATTGACATTTTTTACAAAGACGCACAACCTTCTCTATGTCCGCATCTAGATTGGGCCTCCACACGTAGTTCCTCGCTACTGCCTTCATTCTCACAAATTCACAATATCCGGATGAGCAGTGTGTAGAGCAGAGTCATCCTTTGAGTGTACTCACTTCGGCACGACGGACCCAAAATGGCTGGAATTGTTCAACTGGTTTACACTCTGGCCAACCCTGCAGTGTCCATTGAAGGATTTGCGAGAGAACCGGATCTTTGGTTGTAGAAGCGGCAATGTCATCGGCATAGACGGCCGGCTTGTGTACCGTATCTATAAGCAGCACCTCTTCTTCCTCTGTGACGATCGTAGTGCCCGGAACGGGAAGCCTACTAAGACCATCAGCATTTCCCACATCCTTCCCGGCACGGTAGATGAGTTTGAATCTGTAGGCATTGAAGAAAGTTCTCTAACGAATCATTCTCGGCGATAGGATCTGTGGAGTTGGAATATCTGTGATAAAACGACCAAGAAACGGCTTAAGGTCCGTCACAATAACGAGCCTTCGACCGTCGAGAAAATCATGGAACTGCTTCACTCCAGCAATAATCGCCAAAGCCTCGCGATCACCTTGGCTGTATCGTCGTTCCGTTTCGGTCATCGTTCTCGAGTGGTAAGCTATGGGACGCTCTTTCGTTCCCACTCGATGTGACAGTATAACGCCAATTCCATAGGGGAAAGCGTCACATACCAGCAACAATGGATATTTGTCACTAAATGGCATTAGGACGTTGCTGGACATCAAGGCATCTTTAAAATTGCGCTGCTCGGTAGGTCCCCCCCATCTTCAGAAGATATTTTTGTGAAGCAGCTGGTGTAAAGGTTCCGCAAGGGTCGCCTTATCATGAATAAAAGAATGGCAAAAATTAATTAAGTCTAGGAAAGCTTGTAGGTGCTCTTTATCCGTTGGCGGTGGGGTGCTTGTAATGATGTCGATCTTCTGTTGCATTGGGTGTAGACCTTCTGAATCGATTCTATACCCGAGAAAATCGGTGGATGAACAACCAATTTGACATTTGTCTTGTTTTAGACGGATACTAGCTTGATCAAATCGTTGGAAAATGTCGATCAACTTCTGGCGTAAATATGCATCGTCTACGATGAGCTGTTGATATGCTTGGGTATTGGAATTACTTTTGGATCCACTTGAAGAATAATCGGAGGCCAACTATATATGAACCAAGCTCAGGTGAAAACAGGTGGTTATATTTTACCAGTATATCGGAAAAACTGGTGTATGTGATTGCATCAACTCCTTGGATTTAAAATCCCTAAAGGCTCGATCCAATCGACGCTATAAGAACACTGGTTTTGTTCCCGGGGGTGATGTATAATGGTAGACTGGAAACTGATTTACCATTGTAATGTACAACAATGTCCAAACATCCGAAAATGTCAATCGGATTCCGTTGAAAATCGAGCAATTTCCAATTTGCTTCACGAAGTAGTGGTAATTATCGAAATATTCCTTGAAATGTTGCCTCGGAGGTGACAGTGCGCCTTGAGTCAGAATCCACCTCGAAACGACACGGAACATGATTGATGTTTACGGTAGCAGATGTATTAACAGCAGAAGGATTGCAAATACTTTTGACTTCTTTGAAATAACGATTCGAAAGCTTCTGATTGCTTTTAGAACTGTTGCGACTGCTGGGGCTGCTTGATGTTTAGGCATGATTTGCTTCAGTTGTTGAGAGTCAGCAATGGCCTGTTGATTCTTCTCGGCAGCTTCTGCGGCAACTGAATATTGCGCAAACCGCAAACCAAACAATTTAGTAGCATGCGGTCTAGGCTATCCATGTAGAAGTTGCAGCTTTTGGCAAGCTTTTGTTGCAGCTTTTGAACGATGCCGCAATTTCCGATGGGCGAGGGGAAAAGCGATTTGATAATGTTTTCATAATTTCTTTGAATTTTGATGACTATTCACACTTTTGAATCGTGTATTATGTATGAAAGAAAAATCGGAGGTTGCTAATAACGTCAAGATTTTTGTAAAATTTACAAGGACACAACATTCGCACAATTCGGTCGGACAGTGGAAAAGAATTTGTCGATGATAAATTAAAGACATTTTTCGAAGAAATTCGAACTCATTCAAACGATTCTGGGGCAGTTCATATTTTGAATCGAACTGGGACGAGCGCACTATCAGAAACATCACCATATGAGTTGTGATTCAGAAGGAGGACGCAAATTTACCATTTACAAATTTTTGGCTCCGATGTACATATTCGTGCCTGTTCCAAAGAAAAAACAACGACAACTTGATCCGAAGGCGGTCAAATGCCCATCCGTCGGATATGATAATAATTGGAAGGCATATAGAGTCTGGGACTCTTAGTTGAAGCCAATGATAAAAAGGATGCGGAGATGTGTATGTGACACCAAATGATCAAATGAGTCATGGCAACTATCGATCACATCCCGTTTAACCAAAAACGTACGAGCAAGCTATGGAATCGGATGATTATAAACAATGGGAAAAGACGATGGACGAAGGATATGATTTGCTCATTCAAAACCGTACATGGACTTTGGTCGAAGCTCCAGTTAGTAAAAAAATTGTTAATAATCTCTGGGTGTAAAACATGAAGAAAAATACAGATGGAAGCATTAATCGGTAGAAAGCGCGATTGATGGTCACGCATGAATTGACGTAAGAATATGGCATAGATTATCAGGAGACATTCAGCCCAGTCGTCAAGTTCACATCGATTCGAGTAATTTTGTCACCGGCAGCGTCAAAACGAATGAACGATTCAATGTAAAAACAGCTTTTCCAAACAGTGATTTGGCGGAAAAGTTTATATGAGCCAACCGATTGGATATGATGATAGTAGAGGGGGGGAAGCAGATATCACGATGCTGGAACAAGAAATTTTCATTATTCCAAATCCGTGTAATTCATGTATTCTGTTGAAAATGGTATGATGGTGTTAGTAATCTGTGATGACTAAATGAAAAAGCCATTAAGCCGGTGATTGACCACTTCAGCAAGAGGTTAAATTTAATGTATCAAAATGACTGGGACTCGAAATTGATGAACGACCGGATGGGCATGGCAACTGATAGGCGGTCGATAAGTTGGGGTTTGACGTCAAAAATCTGTGGCGTTATCAGTTGAGACTCTGAGTACATTACTGCATCATACATGGCATTATTGCATGGTATGGCTAAAACGGTTGTTATCAACTAATTTAATTCATATATACGAACAAGAGAATAACAGTATTGTTGCGGCAAACAAATTCACTAAAAAATTGAAGCAACATCAAAAATGTCACAATTTTAATTTCAGACGAAGATAATTTCAAGTCAAAATAAACGTTCACCATCTTCCAAACCAAACAGGAAATATGGGTAAAAACAAAATTCCGAAACTTAAGCAGTTGATTGTATGCGATTAAAAATCCAGTTTTTATTAAAAAATTGCCAAAATGGTATTGATTTGTTATTAAACCGGTTGCTTATTCATTAATATTAAATATTGTCACTGAAATGGATGAAAAATGGGAAAAAAAAAAATTTTTGCTGTAAATAAAAACTAAAATGTTTTATATTTTGTTGTCTGCAAAGAAATTGTTTAACCAAAAAGTTCACCTTCAAATAACCATCAAATATTAAAAAGATTTTAAATGTTTAGCTGAAGTGGTTGCATCTTCAAGGCTACCAGCAGGATTACTTTAATCATACGAATCTTTGTCTAAGTCACTGGACATCATCACAAGGAAAGTCGTGTTTATAAATCAAACAGAGCGTTGAACTGAAATCTAAATAAAAACTCATTTTGTCTAAAAATAGACAAAATTATGTTTCCAATCTTAAATGTGACTCAGTTTGGTTCTATGAAATATACTTATAGTAAACAAGAACAACAACAGATAACCTTTAGAATTATTTTTATTTGACCTATAAGCCGGTTAAATTTTACCGACAAAATTTTAATAATGCCAGAGTTAAAAAAAAATTAAAACTACCAAAATAGTAATTAAAAATGTTTAATGCCTTGTATTTACAAGATTGCTTCTAAATGCATTTTTTAAAGTTCAAATAAACAAACCGACAAACATCCGATCCAGTTGCACGTACCATACAAATATAAAAGGTAACCGTTTTATGGGAGTGTTCAGAATCATCAGCAGAAAATAAATAGAAACTGGTATTAAAAACTTAAAATTTGAGTCATATTTATTTTACCTAACCTTGTTATTGTTTTAAACTATTAAATTTATTTATTTAATATTAAATAAATGTTTGTTGTCGGCGATGTTGCCGGAATGTTGGTGCATAATACCGAAAATTTCATGTTACATGTGAATAATAAAATGACAAGCGATAATGGATTATTATATTTGACATGAAGGTGCATTTGTAACAATCTGTAATATCGACTAGTTTTTTTAAACATTTTTTTTTGTATCGAAATATACCGGGGTTGCCGCCCCCGTGGCACTGTTGTTAATATTCTTGCTTTAAGCTCCGTAGGTCCAGGGTTCGATTCCTGGCGGGTGATGAAAAAATCACGGCTGGTTAATGTAGCATCAATGAATTAATCACTCATTATTAGTTGACAAAATGATTACGAAACTTCATCATGAAGCGGCTAAATCCCTATATTGGATGTAGCGCCAGCGAAAAAAAAAGAAACCAACACGAATAAAACTGACAACTACACATGAATTATAGAAAAAAACTTAATTTTATCCTTTATTTATGTACCAAAAGTTAAAAATTGTTAGAGCTGACATCTTTAGAAATAATACCGTACTCAGTTTTCATATATCAAATAATACTGCATTGTCGATAAATCTGATAAAGATTATTAACGTGCGGGCTTGCGCTGGTTACGATCGAGAGGAACAAACCAACCCACATAATTTAAATGTTACACTGGAGAAATGTGTAGAACAACAGAAGAAGTTTTATGAGGGAGTGAATAATACCTCACACTACGTGCTCCTACCAAAAGTTAACATTGAATAGTTCTCCGGTGATTACAAGAATTGGGCATCGTTTCATAATCTGTATAGAACGACCGTGCACGGTAACCACAACATTACTGATGTTCATAAATTGCAGATTATTAAAGGACTATTATCGGGTGAAGCAGCCGACGACCTATTCCTGTAACGGAAAATAATTATGCCGAAGCGTGGGATAAAATCTGTAACAGGTATAAGAAAATGACTCCCATTGTGACCTCACTGATTCTTCAATCAAAAATCGTGTTCCCAGGCTAACGCGAGAGAATTGCGTCGAGTTACCGAATCATCTGACGAAATAATTCGTGACTTTCGTGCATTGGGGCCGGACGCTGAAACACGCGATCCGTGGCTTACTCATATAGTGTTAAGTAAAATAGACAGTGAAACTAAACAACTGTGGGCAAATGAGTCAGTTGGTAAAGATTTTTCAAAGATTTTCTATTTTGATTATTAAATTTTTTGAATACGAGATGTGAGGCCTTGGAAATTTGTGACGCAACCACGAAGAACCCTACAAAATCTATTACCAAATCGTTTCTCGCTAAAAGTAATCCGTCGCGTGAGCGTGAGTGCTTAGCTTGTAACCAACCACATCCATTATTCAAATGTCCAATATTCAAAAACAATAGTATCAGTAATCGGATACAATTTGTGAAACAGTGAAATGTTTCTCCAGATTTTCTTGTATGATTTTTCGAGGACGTCATCACACATTGTTGCATTTACATTCAGACGAAACTGAGACACCTGCCAAACATAGCCAAGCAACGAGTCATCATATATCACTGAGCGAACCTACACAAGATAAACCGCCATAAGCCATTCAAAATGCTGTATCATCACCAGAAGTAAAACCAAACGAATCAACAGAATCAGTTTTCCACACACTGTATTCATCGCCAGCCACGGTACTAACAATTGCTGTCGTACATGTTCAATTACGTACCGGAGAACTCCAGCTAATTCGTGCACTTTTAGACTCAGGCTCGCAAACATCCTTTGTGACCGAATCTGGTGCCCAACGCCTAGGTCTTAAGCGAAGTACATCTTCCATTTCTATATTCGGCCTAGCATCTCCTTCAGCTGGAAAAACCAAGGGGAAGATCGATATGACCATTCAATCGCGTCTAGACAAAAACTACAAATTAAAAGTACAGGCTCATAATTATCATTAATAACATAACTAATATGGTACCTACTAGACAAATTAATCTACAAACCCCAATTGTGAGACTAAAATTAGCTGATCCGCAACTTTTTATACCCAGTAAAATTGTTATCCTGCTAGGAGCAGATGTATTTTTCCAGATATTAAAACCAGAAAAACGGGTGATTGATGGATTTCCAATACTGCAAGCATCAGAATTTGGCTGGCTAATAGCAGGAACATGGAATGCTCCATAGCATCAAGTGTTTTCAACTTGCACTCTACCGCTGAGCCAACCATTGAACACACTAGCGTAGATATTAATAAGTTGCTGCACAAATTTTGGGAAGTTAAAGAAGTCGGAGAATCAGTTAAACATCCGCTATCCGGCAATCCCTGTGAAAGACATTACGAGCAGTCAACGACAAAAAATTCTGGCGGTCGATTTGTTGTCAGATTACCATTTAAGGAGCCGAGATCATTACTTGGTAGTTCATTTGAGGCAGCACGTCTGAGATTACTGGCGATGGAGAGAAAATTTTCGCGAATGCCAGAATACTTTGAATCATACATAATCATTCATGATCGAGTATATTGCATTGGGTCACATGACGTACTTATCTGCACAGGAGATTCCAGAACGAGATGACGATAAATATTATTTGCCACATCATGCAGTCGTCATGTCGCTAAGTAGCACCACCACTCAACTGCGAGTCGTTTTTGATGCTTCGTGTACAACAAGCTCACAAATGTCACTGAATGACATTCTACAAATAGGTTCAAATCTTCAGACTGATCTAACAATGATCATCCTAAAATTCCGTCGACCTGCAATTGCCATAGTCGCCGACGTGGAAAAAATGTATCGGCAAATCTACGTGCATCATGATGACGCAAATTATCAACTGATTTTGTGGCGTGAAAATCCAGAGGATCAGATAATGGTGTACAAACTAAACATTGTCACGTTAAAACGTAAGGAATAGTTTGGAACTCAGAAGCAGACACATTTTCGTTCAAGATGCAGCGAGATGGAACCAGAACTAATTGGACTAAATGTAAAGTACTTTCCACGACTTCAAAAGTATATGACCCATTGGGTTGGCTTGCACCAACAGTCATATTATTTAAAATGTTGCTGCAGAAAATATGGTTGCTAAAACGGGAGTGGGACGCTAACTTACCCAATCACATATAAAATTCCTGGCAAAGTGTTTATCAAACAAAAAATATAAATCCCAAGATGTCTGACGTCAATTAGGCAGCCTAGCACGGTTCAATTACATGCGTTCTGTGACGCATCAGAAGCTGCGTACTGTTGTGTCATTTACTTAAGAGCAACAAATGAGATTGGTGAAGTGTCTATTAACATTGTATACGCTAAAAGTAAAATAGCTCCACTACAAAACAAATAACTCTTCCCAGGTTGGGGCTATGTGGTGCAGTTCTTCTATGCAAATCAATAAATTATTGTATTAAATCACTTCAATACGAAACCATAACCATATTCGCATGGACGGATTCTATGATACCTAGTTCTTCATTGGCTATCTGATGTTCCAAAAAGATGGAAACACTTCATAGGCAATCGAACCGCGTTCATCCTAGAATCTATTCCGCGGAGCCAGTGGCAGCATGTTCCATCCAAGCAGAATCCAGCTGATGCCATTTCGAGAGGCACAAAGCCAAAGGAGCTAGTAAATTTGCAACTTTGGTGGAATGGGCCAAGTTGGTTACGAGAACCTCAAAATAACTGGCTAACAAATGCATCAATTCCAATTTCTGCTCAAGACGTGACTTAGAGGAAAGGCCAAAATATATCAACGTCTTGATGGAAATAAACAATAATGATGGTGTTGTAACCAAACTCCTAGCAAAACATTCTTCTTGGTTCAAACTTCGTAAAATCATGGTCTACGTTATGAGATTCGGACAAGCGAAACAAGGGGTAAATAATTCATCAATTGCTCCATTCGAGATGCAAGCAGCTGAACACGTAATTCTTTGTAATATCCAGAAAGTCGAATTTCATAACGAAATTTCTAGTCTCAACAAGGCTTGCCCAATTCCAGCAAAGAATCAGCTGTCATCACTGGATCCATTCATAGACGCAGATGGATTATTGCGAGTTGGGGGGCGGCTAAGTAAATCTACTTTAAAATATTCAGCACGGCATCCAGTCATCTTGCCAAAAAATCATAAAATATGTGAATTGATAGCTCGGGATATCCACTTCAACAACATGCATGCTGGAAATGCTTTAACATTAAGCATTGTTCGTAATCAATATTGGATGATAGGCGCACGGAACACTATTAAAAAATTCATAAGATGCTGTACAGTTTGCATTCGTTACCGATAAAAACATGATTTAGGGGGTTTTCGGGGTCACTGTTCACGAATCTGAGGTCAAAACTTAAAAATTCTCTCAAAATAGTACCAGATGTGTACTCAAAAGTGTTATTTTTAGAAAAATATCTAAAAATAACACTTTTTATCGAGAACCTGGTGCTTTTTTGAGAGAATTTTTAAATTTTGACATCAGATTCGTGATCAGCTACCCCGAAAACCTCATAGATCATGTTTTATCGATTTTCATAAACGGTGGAAAATTTGTCCTCCTATGGCGGCCATTTTGGGTCCGCCATCATGAATTTTCAAATTCTGACCCTAAATTAATGATGTGTAAATTAATGACATGACAAAACCCTACTTGACCAATTGAGCTGATTTTTGCATATTCACTGCAAAGTGAACAAACAATTAACACGTGCATCATTATTTTTTCACGTGATTGTGATATTGATCGTAATGGGGGATGATGTTGGTGATGATGATGGTGATTTTGTTTGAGTTTGAGATTGTGATTGTGATGCTATATTGGTATGATGGTATAAAGGAAGGATGGCTTGGCCACGTGGCGGTCCACTAGGACCAGGCATAGACAAAAAGGTCCGTAGCCATACCATAATAATGAAACTGTATTATGGTATGGTGGTACCTACTACCTACGATGTTATGATAGTATGATTGTGTTGTGATATAATGGTATTATGAAAATATGGTATGGTTGTATGATATTTAGTACGATTGAATGATGCTATAATTGTATGATTATTAATGTTAACGGTATTATCCGCAAAATCTGTCTTTGGAGGCATGTCAAGCATATTTCAATGACAACACGCGAGTTCATTTGTAAATCTACGCCTAATCGAAAGAGATTTTACGCCAACTTCTTCTATAAAGTGGAACACAATGAAGAACTTGAAGGATACATTTTTATTAGCATACAACTCAAACCGATGATGGGTCTTATGGCATCTGAGTTCTGTCTCACATGCTCACGTTCAATATTTAAGTCCTAGAGACACAACCTCCTACAAATAATTAGCAATTAACAGTGACAATATGGCACCGTAGGCAAATCTCTAGCCAACAGATTGACAGAACTCGGTCCTTCTCATTGGGTGCAGAGAACGCACCTTCATTCCGAGAGTAGGAACTTCAAAAAAATTTGTGTATTTTACCACCGGGAGCAAAATCAAAAAATGTGGTTTACAAGCAAGCACTATGGTGAACCCAACAAATTATTTTTGTCTTGATTTTATTCAATTCACTTGAGAAATTTCATTCAAATTTGCCTTGCTGTATTTCAAATTATATTTAAAATAAAACACCTGTTGAAGTACACCAATTGAATTTTAACCCTGCTTTTTATCTCCTGAATTTAGGTATCTTGCATTACTTAAAAAATTCTTCTATCTTATGGGTACCGGATGTGAATGCACGATGAGTTGCAGATTAGTTGTGACTTTAAAATCATCACAAATTTGAAGCGCTCCATTTTGCTTCGTTGCTGTATACGATGGGTGCATCTTTAAATTCCAACTTTTACGGCAATATATTTGTGAAAAATTAATGGTTCGAGACATTAAATATTTTGTTTGGACTTTTGTTCCTAAAGCGAAATATCAATTTCGAAAATTAATCTAAATTCAAATTTTTTAACTGTTAATTTGAAACTTTGAATTTTTTTCACTTTCAAAGTTTACACAATATTCTTAATTATACTGGAATTCTAATGATTATCTAGCACAAAAAATTACCGGAAAAATACTAGATTGTCAGTTTTACTAAATAAAACGAAATATCTAGTAAATTAAATGAAAATCACGTAAATTTTATTACCAGATTTGATGTAGTTACACCCTGTTAAAGTTACCCGAAAGTACAAAGTCGATACTGCAGATTATGTTATTAACATTCCAGCCGAAAATAAAAAATGTTGTGGTTATCAGCCGAAAGTAAATAGGATACATGGACTGTGATAAAAAATTTTGTAGATAGTCTTACGTGGAAAATTTTGTTTAACCTAATCGCGGGAAATATGAAAAATCAGAAGAATTCACAATATTGGAATAAAATCAACGGCTAGAGTGTATATCTGAAGTTAAATTTTTTTTATTGGATTCAGTTCAAGTTTCATGTGGGAAATCTCGGAAAATTCAATTTTCCAAAAATCACTAGAAAATTGTATAAACTCAGCCTCTAGAGTGTTATGTCTGAGAATGGATTACATTGATGTGACTTAGCAATAGCTATCTCAAGAAAAAATTCAGTACATGTTTTCCATGGGAAATCTCGGAAAATTCGATTTCAAATATATGGCACGCGTTCGATTTCAAATACTTGGAACGTTTAGAAATTTGTACGGCATGCCAAAAAAAAAATTCAGTTTTAAAAATCGACCTTTTTTGCTTTTATTCTTACAAAAAAATGGACAAGACGTTTTTAAAGTTTTATAAAGTCCAAATATCGAAATGCTGGGAAATGGGAAAGCATGAATTCAATTTGGACAAAATATAACCTTTACGAATACCAAATATTTTCGAGAAATACGAAAGCTTTAAAGAGAACTGCTAGGTGATAAAATATGTGGTTTGATAAAAAAATCTGAGGGATTTTTGACCTTCGCGGGCTTCGCGTCCAGTTGTTACAAGTTTTTTGTTAAATTGATTCATTTGTCCCAAACGTATCATGATATTTGTAGCTATATTGGATGCTTAGATAATTGTTGGCTGTCGAAGATGTTTTCGGCAATTTAGTTTTTTCAACAGGAAGAATTCTGATGCTATGGCCGGCAAATACGGAGGCTGAGAAATCATAACATCATGTTAGGCCAAAAATTTACGAACAAGCAGCGAAGCCAGGTAGTACTCCTTATTATTACTGCCTGGTAGGGAGAATTTTTAGCATACTATGCCATTGAAATCGAAGCTGACTGTTGAGCATAACCTTCATGTTCTTTCGAATATGACGAGCTTTTGCCGGTATTGCCTCTTCAGAAGCTACTATTAGGGCCATTAGGCCTTAGTTTTGACGTCATATTCGTACACTGATGTTTTATCACCAGTTTAGATCCATTCGAGCAATTCTGGATCGTTGTTCACTTCATTCCGCGATTTCCCAGCAATGTCCTTTCGGTACTGCTTTTGGTCGAAATTAAACAAATCGTTGTACACTTTTTTCAGATTCATTATTTCAAATAACTTGTCGACAGCTAAAATTCCGCGTATCTTGATCAAACATTGGAACCTCTCGCAAAAACCTCTTGATTAACCATCGCAAATTTTACGAGTTTAGCGATATTTATTGGCTTAAATAGTTTTAGTTCTGGGTTTATTTTGTACAACAAATTAAGAAGCACGTTGCGTTTGGATTAATTACAAGAAACTGATAGCCAATGAGAGTTGTCACTAGGGTGATCAAGACAAAAACAACTTAAACTTGATCAAAGTCTGAACATTTTTGAAAAAATAGAATATTTCGACTTTAAAACCCAAGATAGTTTTTAAGTCTCGAAATTTGTTGTGTTTATATAAAATAATCTTTATAAAATTGTTTCGTGTTGACGACCATCCATTGGTTAGAAAATAGATTTGTAGTGAAATTTCTTCTAGGAAAATTTCAAAACCCGCTACCTCGATTCATCATTTGAGTATGCCGCAACTAACTCATTTTCTTCAAATATGTTGGTTAAGTCAGATAATAAATTTCAATGGAATTGGTGCTTAATCACAGAAGTTCCGTTTGGAGCAGGGATTGAATTTCTTAAATAAAACATGGCCAGAATTCAACAAATATTCCAGGACTGTTTAAATTTAAATATCAAAAAAATTGTCAAAAAGAAATTTGTTACATAACCAATCCAGGCCCTTTCTACAGTTCCTGCACCAAATAGAATATGCACGTTTGTTAATAGAGTTTAGTGAAATTTCATATCTAGATTATTAAGTCGATTCAGTAAGTAGTTCCTAATATAAAAATAATGAATTCCGGCTCGGAAGAATTCCTCCGGCCTTATCATCTGGGGTCGTATTTCTTATTTAACCCATGGCTGAAATTTAAGAAATATTTCGGAACACCCTCCAATGAAGTCAAATGATAAATTATATTCGACAAATTTATTTTTACATACTGGCCACTTCAAACTTTCTTCTCAGTCTCCAGCATCAAATGTAACAAGCATATTTGTTGACGGATCTTTTTGAAATTTTATATCTGAAATGTCGTATTACAAATAGTTCCTAATATAAAACCTATTATTTCATGGCCTGAAGAATTTTTTCGGCCTTAAAGTTGAGCTGGGATCAGATTTTGTATATTGAAATAAATCGAATTAAAATCGAATTTTCTGAGATTTCCCACGAGAAACTTGATCTGAATTTTTTGCCCGCGATAGCTATTGACAAGTCACATCAATAAAATACATCTCCAGACATACCACTCTAGAGGCTGATTTTATACAAATTTTCTAATAATTTTTGGAAAATCGAATTTTCCGAGATTTCCCACGAGAAACTTGTACTAATTTTTCTTCTTGCAAGTCACATCAACGTAATCCATCTCCAGACATAACACTCTAGAGGTTGATTTTATTCCAATTAAAATACTTTTTGCGTTTCGCGAGTTTTCCACAATTTTCCACGAGAAACTTGAGCCAGGTTTTACCATATAAGAGTATTATTATTATTATTATTATTAGTTGAGGGCCATGTGGGCGTTCAAGCCACCCCGCACTGCGACCTAAAAGATCTTTTGTGCATGGACCCTACTTAATGAGCCGTCCAGTCAATATTCAGGCTCTTAATGAACCTGACAATACTGCCGGCCGGTATATGGTGCATACCATCCGGGCTCATTACTCTCCCTCCTAGATGTTGTAACCTTTTGCAGAAAATGGCTGGGCAATGGCACAGAACATGTTCCGCTGATTCCGCTTCCATGTCACAGAAGCGACATCTATCCGTCGGACTTAGGCCCATTTTCTTAAGGTGATACCTTAAGGGGATGTGACCTGTGAGGAAGCCGGTAAGCAGCCTCAACTCAGGTTTCCTAAGTACGAGACATTCCTTGGCCCTGGCCGACGAAGGTGAAATAAATTCCTTCGCCTGTCGCAAACCTGGAATTCCGCGCCAGTAAGAGGACTTTTGCACATCCTCCCAGCGTTTAACTGCTGCCCTAAGGTGCCCCTTAGAGACGCCGCAGAAGGGCTCTGGTCCAATTAATGGAAAGGCAGATCCCTCGCGGGCGAGGACATCAGCTGCCTCGTTTCCCACAATTCCAGTGTGCCCTGGCACCCAAACAAGTGTTACCTTATTTGAGCTTGCCAGCGATTTAATAACCTTCAGACAATCCCATACCAGCCTTGACTCAATGGTAAAAGACCTAAGAGCCTTTAAGGCCGATTGGCTGTCTGATACGATATAAACCTTTGCGTCGTTTAGGCCTTTAGAAATGCCTATCCTAGCACAAAGTTCTATAGCATGCACTTCTGCTTGAAAGACGGTTGCATTGGTACCCAAGGACTTCGAGAGTGATACTCCACTCCCATGTATTCCTACCCCCGCCCCATCTTCCGTTTTTGATCCATCTGTATACCACACCAATGACCCTCGCTCAAAGGATGGTCCCCCTGTACTCCACTCCTCCCGGTCAGGTAATCTAACACAAAAGGGTTTGTGGAAATCCAGTTTGGCTGGCATACAGTCGGAAGGCATTCCTATAGTGGGATCTGTCTGAAACTCCTTAAGGATCTCCAGATGGCCCACCATATTGCCTGGTTTGATGTTACCCTCCGCCTGCATCTTAAGAGCCATATTAACAGCATCCTTTTTTACATGCAGATGCAATGGAGTTAGTCCTAGGAGTGTCTCCATTGCTGCGGTCGGACATGTTTTCATTGAGCCCGTAACCCCAATGCAGGCCATACGCTGAACCTTATTCAATAAAGTTTGCGCTGTCCTTTGTTGAGTTTTAGGCCACCACACTAACGATGCGTAAGTGATCATAGGCCTAATAATTGTTAGAAATGACCAGTAGATCATTTTTGGTTGTAGTCCCCAAGTATGTCCATAGAGTCTCTGACAGGCCCAAAAAGCCTTAGTGGCTCTATTATGAATTTTTTGTATATGTTGTTCCCAGTTCAGTTTATTATTAAGGATAACCCCTAGATATTTAACCTCTTTGGAAAAGGCAACAATAGTACCGTTTAACGAGGGAGCTACAAGCGAGAGCTTTCTCCTCCTCGTAAAAGGGACAATGACAGTTTTGTTTGGATTGACACTAAGTCCTTCCTTGTTACACCACTGCCATATCAAGTTGAGTGCATTTTGCATGAGATCAGAGATGATATCATCAAACCTGCCTCTAATCACGATAGCCACGTCATCCGCATAGCCCTGGACATCAAACCCATGGCTATTCAGGAGGACCAGCAGTCTATCAATAACCAATGACCATAAAAGAGGAGACAGTACACCTCCTTGGGGACAGCCCTTTACGGCCCTGATGGTTACTGACTCGCCACCTAGTGTGGCTGTAATATCGCGATATTTCAGCATGGAGCGGATCCACCTAGTTGTAGACGGCGGAACCCCCTTCTCCAAAGCTGCCCTCTCTATTGAACCATAGGAGGTATTGTCAAATGCCCCCTCAATGTCCACAAAGGCACACAGGGCAATTTCCTTAAAAGCCACCGCTCTTTCAATCTTCGTGACTAGACCACTAAGAGCCATCACAGTGGATTTGCCAGCTTGATAAGCAAACTGGTTCCGATGCGGTGGGTTATTTACAAGGATTTCATTTCTTATTTGATTATCCAGGATTTTTTCCATCGTCTTCAATAGAAACGATGTTAGGCTAATTGGCCGATAAGCCTTGGGCTGGGTGTCCAGACGACCCCCTCCCTTTGGTATAAAGACCACATTTACTTTCCTCCATAGTTTCGGAATATAGTTAAAAGCATAACTTGCCCGAAACAACTGGACCAAGCTGGGGAGTATTTCCTCAATACCTCTTTGAAGTAAAGCCGGAAAGATACCATCCCCTCCAGCAGATTTGAACGGTTTGAAAGAGCCAATAGCCCATCTCACCTTGCTGAGTGTGAACATTTTTCCAGAGAGGCTCCAGATCCTACTGTGGGGTGAATAGTCTACCTCACTTGAAGGGTCATGCGGGTCCTCCTGGGTACCTACCACTATTGAGTCCGGAAAGTGGGTACCTAATAGTAACTCCAGGGTTTCCTTCCGGTTTTCAGTGAACATCCCGTTTTGCTTCTGAAGAAGCCCCAAACCATTTGAGTGATCTCTAGCAAGGACTTTCTGGAGACGAGCTGCAGAGGGTAATTCAATAATTCCCTCACAGAAGTTTCTCCAGGTAGCCCTTTTGGATCTTCTTAATTCCAGATTGTATTCCGTTAAGGCCATCCTATACTCGCCCCATTCCCCGGTGCGTTTAGCCTTATTGAACAACCTTCTAGATTTTTTCCTCAGCTTACTCAGCGCCCCGTTCCACCAAGGGACCAACTTAATGGACTCTCTTCGCTTAACTGGGCAGCTGTTTTCGTAAGCCGAGTGTATAGAATTATGCAGCTGGTTTGAACAGAATTCCAAGCCCTCTGGAGACTCTATGTTCCCCATTACCGAGGGCATTTCTGATTCGAGTGAGACTCTATAAGAGTCCCAATCGGTCAGTTTTGGAATTCTTATCTCCTGCCGCTGCATGGCCTCGGCCGCCAAATCGAATCTGATGTGCAAGTGATCCGATAAGGAGGCCTCTTCAGACACATGCCAATTTTTAACAAAATGACTAAAATGCGGACTAGCGAGGGTCAAATCTAGGACCTCCTGCCGAATCGCATTTATGAAAGTAGGTTTCCTTCCCCTGTTGACAATATCTACATTATTAGTAATTATATACTCAAAAAGGTACTCACCCCTATTATTGATGTTTGTGCTGCCCCACACCGTGTGGTGCGCATTTGCATCGCATCCTATTAGGTAAGCCAGCCCATTGCGCTGGCAATGAGCTATGAGCCGCCTAACTTCAAGAGGAGGTATCGTTTCCGAGTCTCCAGGAAAGTAGGCGGAGGCCATTATAGCCTCCTGTTTCCCTCTTTCACCCAGAACCTCCACCATTACCGCCACTAAGTCCCTGGAGATGAACTCTGAAATGGGAATAAAATTAATTTGCGAGCTGGCCAAAATGGCCGCCCTTGGACTCTCAGTTCCATTACAATAAATCAACTTACCCATTTGTTTTGGTATACCTTTAATTTGGTTACCTATTACCCATGGCTCCTGTATTAGAGCCATGCCAAGTTTCTGGCAGATAAACCTACGACAAAGGACGTCCGAAGACGCCTTTGCATGATGCAGGTTTATCTGTAGGCAGGTTAAGTGTGCCATCACTGCAGCGACGTCTGCTGAAGGCCTGCATTAGCCTCCTTGCTCGCACCGCCATTGCCAGATGGCGAATCCATGTCCTCCATCTTGCTGCTGCTGTCCACAGCTGACTGAGAGCCACCAGGCTTCACCAGTGGCTTGCGCGGGGTGACCCCTCGCGGGGCCATTCCCCGTACAACCGCTGACGCCTTCCTCTCCCTTTCCCTCCTTCTCCTCGCCTGTCTCCTGGAAAGGGCCGCCACACCAGTGGTTTTAACCACAGGTGTGGCCCCGATAGCCGCCACAGGTGCGGCCTCGATCGCCTTCACAGGTGCAGCCACGATGTCCTCCACAGGCTTGACCACTTGGGGCCCGCCCCTGGAACCTAGCTTTCCACCACCCTGGCCCCGCTTGGGGTGCAGTTGGACAATCCCAAACTTAAAATTGATTTTGAAGTCAATTTGTTTGAGCTTCTCAACCGATGAGTGGTCCATGGAGAACGTGCAAAAAGCTGAAGTGCCTTTCGCCTCTCTCCTGACCACTCTCCAGTTGATCGCCTGCATGCCCTCGTTTTGGCTTCTGATAAAACCCAGAAGCTTATCCGTGGGCAATTCGGCACTGTTTGGGAAGGTACCAAACACGATCCTAGCTCGAGGCAGGTTTCCCGCCTCAGCTACAATCAGCTCTGCACCTTCCCATGGCTTAATAGTGCCTATGGTCTCCCTGAGCCACTGTACAGTGGCCCGGTCGGCACAGGTCACTACCAGCCAACCAAGCCGAAGCTGACTGCCAAGGAACTTAGGTTTAAGCTCCTTGGCCTCCTGCTCCAGCACCTTATCCAAGATTCCCTCCTGGACAGCTTTAAGCTGCTCTCCAGTGAGGGCAACCTCAGGAAAGCCAGAGGGTAAGATCCCAATGCTCTCTGATTCCGCAGCCTGCCTGAAGGTAACTCCAGGCCGGACCGCAGAACCCGAGGCCACCAGGACATGTTCTTCCCCCCTGGCCTTTTTTTGTGCCGGTGAAGTGCCGTCCTCCGAGCGGTCCCTCTTTGGCGGTTGGTCCATCGTAGGAGCGCAAGTCTCCTTCCGTGGCCGCACCGCCAGAAGCCTTGTCTCGCTACCGGGCGCTTTGCCCTCAGCCAGAAGCTTCCTGTACCGCTTTTTCGCAGCCCCACACATTTTTTTCACATGAGGAGCCGCAGCAGGTTTGATGATGTCAACCTGCTCCTTCCGACACTCCCCGACGTCCGCACTTTCCCCTGTTTTCACAGAGGAGATCCCCCCACTTACGGGGGCCAGTTCCTCATCTCCTGAGGTTACCATATCGGAATTGAGATTTAAGTTCTCAATCTCCGAACGGATTTCCCCATCCGATGTGTCAACCATTGAGGATTCCACAGCGGAGAGAGGACCTGAGCCCTCGAAAGCCACCGCAGAATCCTCGCTGGTCCGTGACGCTTTAGGAGCGTTACCATCCTTATCATAATTTTTTATTTTTTTAGGCATTTTATTCCCACGAGTATTTGGGAAATGAAGGTCACCTGTGGGACACCCAGCTACCACAGGAAGGCTAAATAAAACTGGAGGGCGCCTGGTATCCAGAGTCCGCATATTTGGGACTGATTAACCTATCAGTCATTCATCCATCGGCATATGCTGTTCCACCTTAGATTAGGGTTTTTTGTTAAGGTTTTCTCCTTTAGCGCCGTACTTTGGCCTGAGTCAACTAGAACAAAACTGTAATAGACGACATCAGTTACCGACGATTGCCACGTGGAGGCAGTACGTACACCTGCGAATTGTGGCAAGGTTACCCCTACCACAATCGTACTCATCCCGCCAGCTGCCTGAAACATGACCAGAACAGCTCACGTGAAGAGCACCCTACTGAAGGTTACGGAGCTGATCTAATCAGCTGATCCCCCCACCAGCAGACGCCAAATCGTCATATAAGAGTATTAACAAAAGCCTCCAATGCTATTCATGTATCCTTAGTAATTTTTATCCTAAACACCACCGATTGATATCGACTTCATATTTTATTTTAGGCTGGTATAACGCAATCTGCATTACCGATTTTACCGGTTTTCGGCTGAAAACTTTCGGATGTAGTAATATACTCTGCATTATCGACTTTTTATTTTTGGCTTGCAACTTTCGGCTAATTTTAAAAATATTCTGATTTCGACAAATCGTGTTTCATGAAACGTCTACGACAAAGAAAACAAACAAAATATTTAAATATTTTATAGTTATTGAGTGCTACAATAATTTAAAAATATTAACAGTGTTTTCGGTGTCGGTTATCGACTTATTTTTTCTCTGTAAATCTAAATTAGCATAGAAATATTGGTTTTGTTGGCCTTTTTTTAGGCCAAATAAATATTTATAAATAAATAAATTCCAATAATTTGAAAAATGTTGCGACCGGTCAACAATTTCTTGTACATATTTAATATCCGTAATAAATACTTTTACATATGTATATGTCTACACTTTAAGTTCTGATTATAGTAAATAACAGTACTGATATTGTATGATTTGTTGACTCACATATACCTATAAACCAGTATCATTAGTCCATTACCTGGTTCCAAATTATTTTAAAAAGAACGGCTAGAATTTCTATGCTTGTACAAACTTAAGTACTTATTGAGGTTGACATAATTTAAAAGATTCACTTATTATCTATACTACTTACCAAAGCCCAAACAACAAGTCTTGTCTAGTTTTGACAAAAACTGCATTCTCAGCGTTTATTATTAATAAGCGTAAAGCAGGAAACGAATATTAAAAAGACTTCGAAAAAGTCGTTTGCATAATGTTGGTTAGAAGAACGCTTGCATATGTTGGTTTCCATGCTGATGTTCTAGACAAACGAGATTCATTCAGCGCATCTGGTATAGTTTTATACTGCCGCCTGGGACGTGACATTTGAATAATATTTCTGTAGACTGGGCATTCCCGGTAGTTTGCAGTGTGGTTTCCGCCTCAGTTGATGCATTTATTTAGTGTTGAGGATTTTTTTGGTTTCGGGCAATTATTGGTTGTTATCAACTTTCAATAAGTTCTTGAAATTCTTGGCATTTTAAACACTGAATTGATTCGGACCTTTTATTTGGTTCTTCAACAGTTATGCGTCTATGCATGAGGTACTTTATTTTATATATTGGATGAATTTCTCCCTTTTTCAAAGTGCTTTCGGATGGAAACAGTTCAACTTTGACCTTTGATTGTGGTTGCATCAAGCTGTATTTTAAATGATTCTGTGTTATTGATACAATTAATTTTTTGATATTGTGGGTTGTTTCTATGATACTTTATACCTTTCAATCTTGGTTAAAAAATTTTCGAGTTTTTGTTCATGTAAACATAAATTTCTGTTTTATTTTGTTTTGTATGCTATTCTGGTTTCACGGTCATTGATTACAGTATTTTTTGTACATTCGTTTTTGCAACGTCACTATACTGGCTAGACACGGAATAACATAAAAATATCTTTCAATTTTCTTTTTTCTATTTTTAATTTTTTTTATATGTGTGGCTTTTTACAAGTTTTTTTTTACACCGGTGGAAATGCTCATGTAATTGTTATTAATATGCAATGAAATTCAAATGTTTCTTTTAATATCAATTAATATTATTATTTTTTTTTTTCCCGCTGGCGCTTTCATCACCCGCCGGGAATCGAACCCGGGACCTCCGGAGCTTAAAGCAAGAATGCTAACCACTGTGCCACCGGGGCGGCACAGTGGTTAGCATTCTTGCTTATTATTATTATTATTAATTGTTTTAATTATTTCTTTGAATTTTTAATTATTTTACTGCAAATTTAATATAATATCTGATTGTTTTAATTAACTTGTTTATATAATTATGTACAACGAACACACCTGGAATTTAATGTTAATCAGTTTTTAATAAAAACTTGACAACAACCGTGCATTTTACCCTTTGATTTTTGCCTCAAAACAATCTCAAACCATTGTTTTATTTTTTATGTTAATGATGTATATGTAAATGGACAAATACCATGCTGATTAAAGAAAGGGCATTATTTAATTTGCAAAAGAAACTGTTACATTTTGTTAACAAGATAGATAGTTTTGGTTCGGTCGATTTTAAAAATAAGTGTGGCTACAGTTGAATTGAATCTGTCATTTCGATACCAAAGGGAAACGACAACGAGTAATTCAATGGGTTTGCGTATAATTCGTCATTGTGGTATTAAGTTATATATGAAGATTAAGGTGATGAAATTATAAACTGATTGATTGTTTTTCGATACGTTGAACTGGGCAAATCACTTTGATTAATGCTTAACTGATAAGGCGTTCATTAATGCCTAACTCTTAATGCTACTCAAATACAATTAAGATATGAGATATAACACGTACGTGAAATTTGTCCTAAGCTGCATCTTGTTCCTAAATTGTCCCAAGTTTTTTTAATTTATGTCGGTTAAAAGTATCGTTATTACGAATTTGTTTAATTTATATTGAAATAATAAAAATCATGCTTAAGTTTACTTACACTTACAAAACAAATTAAGTTTTTATACAAAATAATATACTTTCGGAAGTTTGATATACTTTCGAATAATATATCGAATATAGTACAAGTTAATAAGATTGAATTCAACTTGGTAATCAGAAAAAATTAGGGTTTTCCATGAGTTTTGATTTAGTAAATATAGTTCGCTAAGTCAGTACGTTCTTGCCTATGTATGAAGTTAGAATTGTATTTTTGTAGTTTGGTCGTAGCTACCTGATAAATAGATCAAACTTTCTGTTCGTGCGAGCTTTTCAGTACGAAACCAAACTACCACAGAGAAAACTCAAGAAAAATTTTCATTTTTTGGAGTCGATACACTTTTTATGACTCTCGGGTTAAAGTATGGGGGATTTTGATATTTCTATTTTTTGGTAAATATTTTATAAATGATTGGCCTCTTCATTTTTTATGATTAACGAGTCGAAAAATGGATGGAATGCCATTATTATTAATATATTGTGTCAATAAAAAGCTTATTGATTTTAAATGTAATACAAGCAATCTTCTCTTTCTATAGTACAAGTTATTTTCCGAATTCTCTCCAGAAAATCTTAGGAAGCCACCAAAATGAACAATATTCTAAGTTGCCACAAGGTCTTAGCTATTCGAAAAAGATTTCGCTTTTGAAAAAAGTGCGGCTTAAGCGTGTTTAGAACAATCAAGTGCGACAACTTTAGTATCAGCTTTTTAAGATTTTCTCAAGAAAATTCGGAAAAAAATTTAGATCGCCCTCCCTTTCTCAAAAGTGAAATATTTTTCGAAAAGCTAGGAGGTAGAACTTAAAATATAGGAAATTTTGGTGGCTGCTTCCTTGGAATTTCTCAAGAAAATTTAAAAAGTTACTTGTATTTTTCTTGTATACCAAACTATAATAATATATAATATGTATAACTATAAGTATAGACAGAGTACCAAGACTACGAAAGGTTCCCACCGGGTCTAAATCACACAACATTAAATCGTTGCTAACAGTATCAATTAGCTGTCCTATATGTAACACAAATAGCCTTCAAATGTATCAGTGCCAGCTTTTTCGGAAAATGGGAGTTCCTAAGCGCAAAGACGTAATCAAAACGTCAAACCGGTGCTTTAATTGCTTGGGTGCCGATCATACACTACGAGAATGTCGATCACGTCAAAGTTGTCAGATTTGCCGACGACGGCATCATTTACTCATTCATCAGGCGGATCAAAATGAATCAACTCACCATGATGCAACTGAACTAATCGTAACAAACAGGCCAATCAAGTATAATAAACGAGATGAAGGTAAAATCGACCGAAACAAGCAAGTGCAGGTCAAATCAACTACCGTAGATACGCCAACTACATCATCACAATTAGTAATAGCTAGGGGCGGCCCTGAACCATTATCAACCATGTCAGTGTTACCGACTGCCCTGGTAAAAATACAGGATCGTACGATATTATTGGCAAGGCAATTACGCACATAGAATAAAATCATTGCACAAAACAGCAAGTTAGGCTGGATTATGACGGGAGCAGTAAACGACAATCAAGTGGCTACAGTAATGTCAATCACGATTGAAGATAGAATAGACAAAACACTATCAAAGTTCTGGGAAACAGAAGAAATATTCCCAGATGGCGTAGGCGAGAAAATTACCGACCATCGTATGTGTGAACAATATTATGTAACCAACTATATTCGAGGCAACGATGGTCATTATACAGTGAAATTACCATTTGTTGAAGCTTATGAACCACTGGGAGATTCATTTTCGATGGCTAAAGTCAGGCTCCTGGCAATGGAACGAAAATTTAGGCGAAATCCAAATTTCCACCAGCTATACAAGTCGTTCATGAAAGAATACCTCCAGCATATGTAATTAGTCAAGAATCCTGAGTCAGAATTTGCAGTCTACCTCCTGCATCACGGCGTAGTTAAAGAAACTAGCAAAACAACCAAGCTAAGGATTATTTTCGAAGTTTCAGAAACACAGTGTAGTATTTGGAGCGGATATCGAGAAGATGTACCGCCAGATATGGATTTTTCCCAGCGACCGTAAATACCAACGCATACTATGGCGAGAGACCGATGAAGATTCAATCGATATTTACGAATTAAATACCGTGACGTATGGTATGGCTCCGTCGCCATATTTGGCTACTCGCACACTCCAGTGGATCGCCGATTCGGATGAAGCAACGTACCCGGAGGCAGCACGAACTATCAAAGAGGATGTGTACGTAGACGACATGTTGAGCGGTGCGGATAATGAGAACGAGGCGATACGAATTTGCGGAGAGATTGTCGATCTACTATCCAATGCAGGGATGAATCTGAGAAAATGGAGCTCCAACTCAAAAGAATTATTAAGTAAATTCAATTAGAACGCACGGTCGGAATCATCCGTTAGCTTTAATCAGCCTGAAGATAGCACACAAATATTGGGGTTTACTTTTAAACCGGACGCTGACCATTTTATATATCAGATTAACCTTAATGCAAAACCAACCTACACCAAACGTATAGTGCTATCAGAGTTTAACCGAATCTTCGATCCACTTGGTTTGTTATCTCCTTTCATCGTTTCAGGAATTGTGGATGTTAAAGTTATCATGGGATGAACCAATGCCGTCAGAAGCCTGCTGAAAATGGTCGAAGTTACGTGACGAAGTTCCCCAATTGCAGTCAATAGTATAACCACGATGGTTAGGACAATTTAATAATAGCAGCGTGTTGCATGATTTTTCCAATTTATGCTGCTCCCGTATATTTGGTGACCAATATCAATGGAATCAGGAAGTGTCGACTAATCACTGGGAAGACAAGAGTGGCACCAGTTCAAACCGTGTCAGTACCAAGGTTAGAACTTTGTGGAGCCGGATTGGTAGCTGAGCTAACACGATACATAGGACAGATTTTAGGATTCCCAGAGGGTCGATGATGTGCGTGAACCGACTCTCGCATAGTACTTGATTTGTTATCAGATGTCCCACAAAGATGGAAGGTGTATGTGGCCAATCGCATCAGTAAAATCCTGAAAATACTACCACGTGAGCATTGGTTTTATGTTCCATCCGCTAGCAATTAAGCAGATTGTGCAACTCGGGGTTTAGCGCCACAAGTATTACAACAACACCGATTGTGGTGGCATGGTCCAAATTGTTTATTATCGCCACAAGAACAGTGGCCTAAAATTGACAAGCGACACAACACTGGTGCCATGAAGCTTCGAAAGGGGATGACAACCATGATGTGTCAGCAAAACGTGGAGGAAAACTTCGTCTACGAATTGCAAGAAAAATATTCGAATTTCAACAAATTTATTATGGTGTTTGCATATGTTTGTCGTGCGGTCAATACTTGGACCAAAAGATTGGCAACTAGAATGAGGAGATGTCGGAAACCAACCACCGACCGAGTAATTAAATTGATACAACATAAATATTTTAGCGTTGAGATTAAGAAATTAGCAACTGGGAAACATATGCCCAGTGGAAGTAAATTAACAACACTCGATCCAATTGTCGACGAAGCTGGCATAATAAGGGTTGGAGGCAAAATTGAAAATGCGCCAATAAGTACTGATCAGAGACACCCAATCATATTACCGTTATTTGATCCAATTGTAAAGAAGTTAATAGTCTATATGCATGTTAAACCGTTCATAGAATATTGCGGCAATGTGTGTCAAGTATTAAACAGAAGCCAAGACTAATTCAACAAAAAATGGGTGGCTTGCCTAGTGAAAGGGTTGAGCTAGTAAAGCCGTTTCATCGAACAGGAGTAGATTTCTTTGGACTACTACACACCTACTTAATCCATGGACGTGGGCAAAGGAGTCGAAAATCCTATATGGCTATGTATTCGTCTTTATGTATACAAAAGCCTTACACATCGAACTAGTTACCGATTTAACAACCGATGCGTTTCTTGGCGCATTTGATCGGTTTGTAGCAAGGCGAGGTCCTGTAACCGACCTATATTCAGATAATGGGTCAAACTTTCGCGGAGCAAGGCGAAAACTTGACGAGTTAAATCAATTTGTGACAAAAAAAGAAAACAGATTCGTATCAACAGTATTGAAACAGCATCAGATAACATGGCATTTCATACCAGCATATGCCACATATTTTGGTGGTCTTTGGGAAGCCGGATTCCGGTATATAAAAACACATCTGCGGAAAGTTACCGGGGATAAGGTCTTATCTATGGAAGAACTACATACATTGCTAGTTCAGATTGAGGCTATGCTGTATCAGTACCGCAACCTGAAAGTAGTACCATAGCCTATATTCGATTGTCGCATTGGCAAGCAGTCCAAAAGATGTTGCAACTATTATGGAGACGCTGGTATAAGGAGTATGTGCATCATACCTTGCAACAAAGATAGAAATGGAGACGGGATGAAGCAAATTTGGAAATTGGTCAAATTGTTTTAATTAGAGAGGAAAATCCGCTACTCAATTGTTGGAGAATGGGCAAAGTTTGTCAATTACACCCGGGTTCAGACGGGAGAGTACGTCTTGTCATATTAAAGACCGTAGATGGTGAAATCCAACGAGTTATTCATAAATTGTGTCCATTGCCCATTCATTAATGTCAACCTACAATTACAATCACAAATCCGATGACAATCCACTGAACATCATTTTACCGCCGAGATTACCTTCATCCATCCGTCGTCCGCCGTCAAATAACTCAGCAGAGAGAACAAACCAATAACCAATAAGGAACACGTTGCATTACGTTAACAATCAAGAAGGGGAGAAAAAACTACGAAGACTATACACAGTTACCACGAAGCAGCCTCATTCGAATCACCAACCAGCCAAGCAGCAGAACTAACCATGTCATGTACCAAAATGACAACCAGATGACCGGTCCAACCACCTTAAATGTAACAACCATCAATTGTATACCAGAATGCGAAGCCCAGTCAGAGATCATACTTACGAGTAAATCAACTGTAGTAATCAGTAAAACTATTCTTTCTTCTCTCAACCCGACGTGAATCATTTATTAACAAAATTGGAAAATCAGCTGTGGATAAGATTTTTTGACAATGATACGTACATAGCCAGTCGTCATACGTACTTTACACTGAAGTGCCCGTGCATTTCACATGGAACAGCAAACCTAGTAGGCGGCAAAGACCTATACAAAAACTGACCATTACAACAATTTCCCGCGTGTACCACTGCGAACCTTCATTCTATGAACAGTTTTACTTACGCTTACATTTACTTCATGAAAACGGAGCAACAGGTTTTAAATATCTAAGGACATATAAAGGTGAAGTTTATGAAACCTTCCAACATGCGTACAAAACGCACCAATTACTTCAGGACGACAATGAGTGGAGAAACTGTCTCAGTATTGCATTTAAATTGCTCAGACAACTCCGAGAACTATTTGCTTATATTTTGGTATATTCTGGCCCATCTGATTCCAACAAACTCTGGGAAAAGTTTAGAGATGAAATGGCTACCGAATGGCTGGCGAAATATAATACAGAGATGTCTTATACTGCACTTAATGAAATTGACAAAGTGCTCAAATTACTTAGTAAGGATTGTAAAAAATGCAGCATTCCTGTACCATATGCATGTTTTGTTGTTAGAACTGTTGAGACTCCATATGATGATGTAGCTGAGAAACTGTTTGCCGATACCGCCATAAATACCCTTTCCTCCGATCAGACTGTTGCATTTAATGCACTCAAAAATGAAATTGAGGGAACTAATTGTCCTCAACAAAAACTATTTCATTTGGATGGGCCAGGTGGTAGTGGCAAAACATACCTATATGTATAACCTTCTGATATGGCTTATATCAGAAGGAAATAAAAAATCTATCATTCCAGTAGCGAGTACTGGCATTGCAGCGACACTTCTAAAAGGAGGACAAACTGCACCTAGCCGATTTGGAATGGACAGCGACAGAGTGTTCACAAAGAACATTGTCTACAAATGATTGTATAAGTGATGGAAAATTGTGGTTTTCTTTTCTCATCCTACATGAAAATGTAGAGATTTTCTTCACATGTTTTTGACATTTTGTATAATCAGCATGAATTAGAACAAAACGTGGCAAGTGACAATGCTCGATAAATGACTAAATTTAAATTGTTTTATTTAGTTTTTCGTACTGACTAATACGCCTAAAGGTTGATATTAGTTTGAAACCCTGAAGTTTGTAACTGCGTATAAGCAAAAAAAAAAAGCAACTTATCTATAAAAAATTTGAGCCAGTTTTAACAAAAGATCAACTCACTCTTGAATTTTCATGCGGTCGAATACTTTGTGCCGCTATTGCTCATGAATTAACTGGAGGAGAGCGGGCAACCGACGCTAGCAGGACCATACATATACTAAGTTTTTTTAGAGAAGGGAGCCAGAAATCGTGCTAGTGTGACTGTGGAGGGTTAAATTAATTAAACTCAATAATTCACAATCGTATGACTAAGAAACACGAACATTCAGAAAACTTCTTTGGACCAAAAATGTTGTGTATAAAGAAATTTTCTCGAAATAACCAATAATCACGCTCGTATTACGGGCTTTCTCCACTAGTATAACCGTATTATAGGAATGATTGGAGTAGAAGGATTTGTTGGGCTTCCTGATATTATAGAAGAGGGATTAAATATAATTGCAAGTATTTTTTTTCATCTATTTATATTCTATTAAACATTAATAATCTCAACTGATGAGCCATCAACTGCTGCAGAACCGTTTCTAAATTGTTTGCCTACAACCATAGCTGCTACATTCTATGCAATATCTAGAGTTCGCATCCAAACAAATCCTACTGCCACATACATCGATGTATCCACACCAATTCGCCGACCGATTCCCACAACGACATCCACAATCACCTGGCTTGTTGCAAACCCTACTATAAAAATAACCGCACCCGCTGCTAAATTGGCAACAATTTGCCGACCCATTTCCACATTGACATTCACAATCAACCGAAATCTTACAAATCCTGCTACAATGATAAATTCTCCAATCCTAACATACACACCAACCGTTACATCCGCACCGATTGACAGATACACACTAATTCGCCGGCCCATTTCCACAGTGCCATATGCAATCTCCCCAACTCTTACAAATCATACTACAATTATAACCTCACCTCCAATCCTAACATCTTCTACAACCGTTACATCCACTCCCATGGACAGATCCACACCGACCGTTACATTCACACCCATCGAGATCTAGTTCTGGTGTATTTTGTGGAGATCTAAGAATGTGACAGGTGTCAAGTTCACCGTATTTTGCGTAGCACCAAGTGCATGGATATAAATTACTGTGCGACATATTGCCAGTTAAAATATTTGCTAGCGTGAGATATGTTACAATCATGCCTTCGAATGAGTTTATACATAACTCAGACCAATGTTGATTCACGTTTTCGTATTTATCTTGTGGGTCCGGAGCGATTGCTATTATAAATAACTTTTTAAAACTTCATAATTTCTATGCCTAATTTCAAAAAAGATTTTATACCTGACTCTGATCTTATACTCGATAAAACCCTACAAATTCGCACAATATACAATGACTTAGCATCATCGGAAACTTTTTTGCTTTTTACGTACACAAATGCAAAACCTTCAACACAGTGAGCTTAACCGCAAGCTTTGTCTTCAGACCAGACTCGATGACTTTCCTATTACCTGACGCTAAGCCAGCAAGTCTTTTTGATTTGCATCTATTAGAAAAAGTTTTACTTCCATCACTCAGTGGATGTTGCTTAACAAAAACTTTATGGCCAATTTTCAGAATTCGGCTTCTGGTACGTAGTTCATATGGTTTAGATTATTTAGAATATTTGTTATATGCTTTAATAAGGTTATCTTTGACGTCACTATGAACGATTGCTAGTCTTTCAAGAATTGTCATCCAGTCCAAAATATTCTCGTCTAATATGTATATCAAAGTCGCGAAGGAGCTTGTAGTCTTTAGCGTGTAGAATTTTGTGATACCCAAAGACTAGAAAATGAGGTGAATAGTTAGTTGATTGATGTATCGAATTTCTCAATGCGCTTCCAATCGCTGGTAGAAATTTGTCCCAGGCTGAATGCTTTTTCACTGACGTTCGCTCGTAAAGCGGCAACTATGGGCCGGTTAACCTTTCAGAGGCGTTGTTCTGCGGTGAGTAGTATAAGCAGTTTTTATGTGATATACTCATACACACACTTAATTGCCTCACACACACACTTAATAACGGAAACAACTAATCCCGCAGGAATTCTACAATTTTAGTCACAGTAGCCTTTGCTGGTGATTTTAGATAAACAAATTTTGTTAGGTGGTCCATGACGATTAAGTTTTACCAGTTGCAGTACTGGGGTAAGGTCCCAATAAATCTATGTAGTTTTTTTGCCATGGTATTTCGGTTATAATCTGTTTTATTAGGGGTGGACGTAAGCATTAGTTGGTGGCTTTGGTTTGGTGTCAAATTTCACAATTTGTTACATATTGGTACACCCCTATGAACATTTTGGACCAATAATATAATCATCTCACCCGATCCAGGGTTTTACTAGCTCCTCCATGTCCTCATGTCGTGAAGTCATGTTGAAGTCGAAACCCTGTAATTTCAAACTCCATATGGCTAATCTACTACCAGGCATTCCAATTCCGTTACTGTATAGTTGCGCTGAGCAGAATTTAATTTTTGCCACATAAACGCTATTGGTTTTTTCATTTTCCTCGCTATCTTTCTGAAACAAAACACTTCCGATGCCTTGTGTGCTGGCGTCACATCTGATAAAAAAAGTCTTCGTAAAGTCTGGATTGTGTAACACAGGTATATTCGTCAGCAACCACTTCAATTTCGTGAAAGCTGTTTCCGCCTCATCGAACCATTTAAATTTTACTCCTTTCTTGAGAAGTTTGGTAATCGGGGCCGTAACTTCACCGTAATTACATATAAACCGTCTGTACAATCCGGCCATTCCCAACAGTCGACTCGTTTGTTTGACAGATTTTGGAGCTGGAAAGTTTGTAATAGCATCAATTTAAGATGGATCTGCCCTTCGTCCACGTTCACCAACGACGAAACACGGATACTTCGTCTCCTTGAGCACGAAATGAATTTTCTCTATACGTTTATTGTTAAGATTTCCAGTTGCTCATCGTTACCGGCTGAGATAATCAAGAGGTCGTCCAAATAAACGAATACCCTATCTCGAAGCTCGTGCGGTATCACTGGATCCATTAGTCTGCACATGGTTCGGAGTGCATTATACAACCAAAAGGGCATGACGCAGAATTGATAGAGAGGACGACCTGGAATCGTAACAGCCTTATCTCTTCATAGATGGAATCTTCCTAGCAGTCCATCTATGAATGGGAGCGGCTAGGCATCTTTTTTTGTTATCAAAACCACTGGGCACAAACTTTTATAGTTCCCATTTTACCCATATAATAACCCGTATAGCTTGACATATCCAGTGATAAAATTGGCTGTTCCATCTGCAGTTTGCACGTACGTGTTTAATTTTCTTATCGGAGACGTGGATCAAAACCCGAACTATTCCATAAATTTTCAAAGTTTTCGCAAATATTATTTAATGAAGAGATGTTGTTGATTGGTAAATGTTGTGTGGCCCTGTTTAATGCGGGATTCATATTATCTAGAAGCAGTTCCAATATCTTGTCATCCTGCAGTGGATTTATCAATCGACCATTTGCACTTTCAATTTCTGTTAAGAAATCATAAAAGGTTTCCTTGGGATGTTGTGAACGACATCGAATGTAATTTCTAGTTTCTTGGTCTCCTTCACTACTGCTAAAACCGTTCTAATAACGACTCCTTTATTTGCGTCCAAGTGGCATGTACGAAATTCGTCATTAATGTGTGCTTTGGTATATCATATTCATAAGCATGATCCTCGAGCCTTGTATTAAAATCTAGTACGTTTTCCTCTCATCTTTTACCACCATGACCAGAAAATGATAATTTCCATCTTGTTGAATCGGGGCGTCTTCTATACCTCGAGCTAAGCTAACGTGAAATATTATGATTTTATTGATATCCCTGGAAACTGCCTTCCGAATCGCTGTCGCTGTCGCCTGACACATAATGTTTTCGTGAAACCCTTATTTGGTTTTTTGCTTTGCGGTTTTCAGAACCGTCCTGAGATATCGCCGATTGTTTCAACAATATGTACGTTAAGGTTGAGACAGAGCGACTTAATTACATTCGATTCAATCAGGCTAAGTTGTTGAATAAAAGGATGCTGATCTGAAGAATATATTCACTTTCGAGATGAGGTTAATATAGTGACGCAGATATTACAGGTGTTGGTCGACCCACAATTTTGCCATCGACATACATTGGAAGTCCGAGACACTTGCACGAGTACTCCCAGGACGTGATGACTTACATGCGCAATTATGGACGGCCTGATTTGTTTGTGACGTTTACTTGCAATCCAAAATGGCCAGCTATTACGCAATAATTGCATCCCGGTCAATCAACAAGCGATCGTCACGACGTGCACGAGTGTTCAAACAAAAAATCAGATGTTTAATGGTCTTCATTGCGAAACAACGTGTATACGGTACTGACCGATGCTGGATGGATTCAGTTGAGTGGCAGAAAACAGATTTTCTGAACCTGAGATAGATCCACAGTTGAACGAAGTGATGAAGAACTGAAGACTGAGATGCTCCACAGACCATGCGGACAACACAATCCCACTTCGGTTTGAATGTCCGACAATAAATGCACAAAACGATGGGTATCCACTCTATCGGCGTTGCTCACCAGATGATAATGGCAGAACATTCAGCACTCAATGGAAAGTTGACAACACCTGGATCGTGTAATATTCGCCAATATTGTCTAAGGCATTTAAAACACATATTAATGTTGAGTACTGCAGTTCGGTGAAATCGATTAAGTATGTTTGCAAATACGACACCAAACGAAGCGATATGGCAGTTATTGGCGTTGAACGAAATAAAATCAGCAAGTTTCAAATGGGCCGATATGTGAACTGCAACGAAGTGCTCTGGAGAATATTTCCATTTGCGATTCATGAACGTCATCCGACTGTTGTGCATCTCGCAGTTCATTTGGAGAATGACCAGAGTGTATTTCAATGCATAGAACGCAGCACAATGAGTGGAAAGACAACCAGCAACAACATTAACGAGTTTCTTTCCAACTTGCGAAAAAATTGCTTTACTCGGATATGTCTCGATATTACAAATGGAATGTATCGTCGAAGAAATGTTACGCAGAAAGCAAGGCCAACCAGTAGATGGATATCCAGGTGTGTTTACAACAGATGCATTGAGACGAATTTACACAATCCATCCAAAGAACGACGATTGCTTCTACCTTCCGTTGCTTTTGGTTAATGTGCGCGGTTCAACTTCATTTGAGTCATTGCGGACTGTGAATGGTACGGTGTGTGCAACATTTCGAGAAGCATGTGAACAGTTACAATTGCTTGAGCACGACAATCACTGGAATCAAACGCTAGACGATGCAATAGTTTCTTTGCCTGCCAATCAAGTTCGTACACTTTTCGCTATGATCATTTCGACAATCAGCGTTCAAACCCACGTCAATACGTACAAAGATGAAACGCGAGTGTGCTTACGACACGGCAACTTTGCAAAAACAAGTACAAACAAATGTTCCACTGTTGAATGAACAGCAAAAGAGTGCGTATGATCAACTGATGAAGGCTGTCGATGATGAAAACGGTGGACTATTTTTCCTTGATGCGCCTGGCGGAACTAGGAAAATGTTCCTAATATCATTGATATTAGCAGCAATGTGTTCAAAGTGGCATTGCATTAGCTCTTGCATCTAACGGAATTGCTGCGACACTGTTGGAAGGTGAAAGAAAGGCACATTCAGCACTGAAGCTTCCGTTAAACCGGCAAATCCTTTTTGCAACATTTAAAAGCAATCAGCCATGGCAAAACTGTTGAAAAATTGTAAACTGATCATATGGGATGAGTGTACGATGGCTTAAAAATGATCATTAGAAGCACTCGATCGAACATTGAAAGATTTGCGCAATAATAATCGTCGCTTTCCCGTGATTCCGAAATCAAAAGCAGCGGATGACTTAAACGCATGTCTCAAGGCACCGTATTTGTGGTGATACGTGAAAACTATTCCGTTGAGTATGAATATGCGATTGTTCCTGCAACAGGACAGAACCGTAGAAGTTTTCTCCAAAGAACTGCTAGGAATCGGAAATGGACAAATTCCGGTAGATACTTCCAGTGGTTTAATACCGATTACATTTGAAGTTTGCCAATTCACTTCAACGAATGATGAACTCATCAGTATCACTAATGTATATCCGTACATTGATCAAAATTATCGTAACTACGATTGGTTGAGCGCGCACTCGCAATTTTAGCAGCGAAAAATATTGATGTTAATGACTTGAATTGGACGATTCAAAATCAAATTCTGGGAGAATTGCGTTCATACTCATAATCTATCGAACGCGTTAAAAACGAAGGCGAAGTCGTCAATTATCCAGTGGAATTCCTAAATTCTTTGGATTTGCCTGGCATGCCGCCTCATCATTTTCGTGTTAAAGTTGAATCTGTCTCATTATGCTACGAAATCTTCATGCCCGATGATTGTGACGAAGCTAATGAACAATGTGATAGTAAGGATTTTGAAAGGGCCTTTCAAGGGGGAAGAATGCCTAATTCCGCGAATTTCCTTGATTTGAACCGATTTACCGTTCCAGTTCAAACGCATTCAGCTGCCAGTGAAACTTGCATTTGTGATGACTATAAACAAGTCACAAGGGCAGTCGCTCGAAGTGTTAGGCATAAATCTGGAAATGTCATGCTTTTCACACGTCCAGTTATATATGGCGTGTTCCCGAGTTAGGAAACCAACCTAACTCTTCATTTACGCTTCGGAGCAGAAAACAAAAAATGTTGTATATTATGTAATACTGGACGGAACGAAGTCCATCGAGTCAGCTTTCCGTATAAATATAGGATATTGAATTCAATTGAATTCGAAAAGTGTTTCATTCAATCTATAATTTAAATTACATTATTGCGTCATCTGTAAACAATCAATAATTTTCAAAAATCTATTTTGGGCGAAACGAAGTTTGCCAGGACAGCTAGTATACTAATATTTCGGTTTAAATCTTGAATCGAGCTAAGCAAACGTTACGCCCTATCTCTCCAGTGCAAAATACGAATGAGTAGTTTCTTTTTCATGATTATTGGGCTATCTTCCGTTTGATCTAAGACAAACAAACCATTGGGCTCTGGCTAACGAGATTTACTTCCTCCTCTGGTTTGACCTATATATGTATGGGAGATCTACTGTTTTAGGTTTACATTTTGATTTTCCTTACGAATAATTTCTTGGAGTTTTTTTCGACTCCAACAGTTGCATTAGTTATACCTCGAATTTGGTGATCCACCTCCACTTCTTCAGCATTTAGACTGCTATAAAAGATTTCGAGGTCCATTGTCGTATCGTTTACACACAAAAACGTTAAACAAACAAAACAAAAAACAAAAATAAGAATATGTAACAAACTCATGAAATGTTTGGCAGAAACAAGAAGTAGCATTCGCTACAAACATTTACATCAAATATTACAGTAAATTTGTATATGTCTAGAGCAAGTACGGGGTACCGCGGATCCCGCTTTTTTATCAAAAGCAATTTTTTATCGATTTATTTTTTGTATATACTATATTTTAGCTCTATACAACAGCATAGGAATAATTTATAACGTATAAATCCTGGGTTTAAGAGACTAATTGGGGATTGGCCTGCCTCTTATTTCCGATTGTCTCTTAAATCCTAATGTTCAAAATTTGAATAGAATTTTATCCAAATTAACGCCTTTTAGGTGGGAACGAGATTAATAGATTCTAATACGAGTTCTAGATGAAGTTCTGGAATATATGCAGTAAAACAATAAGACAATTAATTCTGTAAAATGCCAAAAGTAATAATATTTGGCTCATCATCATGAATCGTGATAAGATTATTCGACTTAAATATGTAAAAAAAACTAAACAAATCTGAAGACACAATTCCAAGAGAAGGGGTGACTGCGAACAAAACAAAAAAAAAATATTTGTAGACTCATTGTAAATGAACGAATGTTTAACCCTTTCAAATTTGATTTCAATTTAACAATTCATTATTATTTGGCTTACATTATTATGTGATATTATTGTCTTCTCTTGTAACCAATTCAATGACAAGAATCATTATAATGAATTATATCGTGTGCAAAATAACTGACGGTTGAAATAAAATTAATGAAATAGTTAAACGAACAGGATTTACCATGATAATGGAAATCCTTAAGAACAACAACGACTATGTACATGTATATAGCTGTGTATAAGGATAAATCATTAATTAAAATTATTTTCATTTCTATTCAAAATGTTTTCATTTTATCATCTCCTGAATCATTATCATCTTCCCTTAATGTATAGTATATGTATATTCCGCTATGGTTATATGTCGCTATGTATGTGCCTTATCGTTTATCTAAGGATTTGGTTTTTATACATATAGACTTATGTGTAAAACTAACAATAACTAATCAAATAGACAAGCTCGTAGCGAACATGTTTTTCGATTTATTGTTGGTGAAAATCAAAACGTATCCCAATCATACATCCTATTTGCAGGAAAAAGGAAAACAAGAGAAAATCAAACAAATAAAAAAGGAAAAACTGAAAATTAAGGTCAAGTAAATAAATAGGAAATACTGACATATTTTCTCGAGATTTACTTTTTAATTAATTAATCTTAACATTTTGAAATATGTACATATAGAGAAAAAAAGTGAAATTGATAAATGACAAACGGATGGGGCTTTGTAGACATTCAAGATAAAGTGTGAATACATACAAAATTTGTATCAAATTGTTTATCGAGTTGTATTTATTGTGTGAAATATATACTCAGTTTTGTGAAATATTTATGTGAAAACTTTGTTGATAAATTAGAGCTGCAATGTAACAGCGGTAAAAGATTAAAGCCACCTTATAATTTGAAACACCACCATCTCGATCCAAGCACATATTTCCAATATAAAAATTTTATATCGTTCATAACAAAAAATTTCTTTTAAAATTGCTCTTCACTTGTATACACTTGAAATCACTTGATGTGATGAAATATTTTGACGGGAATATTATTTCACATTGAAAAACCATCTCAAGTCTATTTATTAAAATATTTCCATTTCAATATTTTGTGTTTTGTTTTGGATACACAGGTATACAAGCACGTATATACAATAATTGCAAAACCAAATAGTGCATAAATTTTTAATTTGTATTTGATTTCAATGTTACGTTTGTCTTGTACTTAACATTTTCTCAAACTACATGAATTCCATATACAATTTCCAAAGGCACCTACGAGGTTTATATATTTTATATACAACTGTATGTATAGTATCATTTCCACGTGATATGATTTCTGTGATATTAATTAATCCAGGAGACTTAAAGGAAATAAATGAAAATAATGATAAATGAAATACGTGGGATAGGAATCCATCGAATGGAGAGACGACGATGATTATAGTGAAATAATAATAAAACAAAATATTTTACATTTAATCAACCTTCCAAGATAAAAATTTTCATTTAGTGAACGGAACGAAAGAAACTGATATCGTTTTCCATTTTTTTTTTTTTGTTGTGCTGGTGTCGAGGGATTAAATGGAGTGATTTGGATTATTGTAATAAAATGGTATTTCGTTATTTATTTATTTTTTATGATTTTTATGTATTATGTTACACAACTATAAGTCATTTGTCAAATTGACGGATGAATGCGTACAAAATAATTTTATGTTTTATGGTTACCGTTCGGATTTAGGTGGTACGAATTTATAAAGGATTTTTAATTGTACATGAACATGACTTTCGAAATTTAATTACTAATTGTGTGCCTCTGGTCAATTTTTTTGGCTTAATCTCTGAGTCGGTTAGCTCATACCTGTCATTCAAAGAGGGCAATAAGTTGTATAAGGCCTGCTGAGCCTGCCTTTTTAATTTCTATATTGTTACCTTTCGAACGTCAACCAAATGTTATTCCTGTTTGATTAAAATAACCAGGACTGTGTTCATAAACTCTACATTGTAACAATATTGTTAACAATGACAGTTCTAAAGCGTTCATAAACCTCCTTTGTTACAACCGGCACGTGCGATTTGTCGCTCACAAACACTTTCTACATTGTTAGAAACGTCATTTTGAATTCTACTCAATACTGCCTTTCCAGCTGTCATTATAAGAAACAATTATGGATTCTAATCGTATTGTTCAATTTACGGATGAAAATAATTTATTCGATACAAAGAATACGTGTTTAATAGCGAAATAGGTAAGTACAAATCAAAATGTTTTAAGAGAAGCAATTAAGTAATTTATGGTAATGTGAAAAAATTTAATTTCAATTTTTAAATGTATTTATTAAAATAAATTATGCTGGTATGTCGTCAACTTGAGTTTTGTTGGAGAGCATCTAAATTTTGTTAAAATTTCTAAAAAAAGGTATATTATTTATGTGTGTTACTGCATTTAATTGTTGGCATATTGTATTAATTTTGAACAACGTTATCATTATTTTAGGCGCATACACATATATTGGCCCACCTGTATATTATGGCGAAAATGTAAATTCAATAGAATCAGTCCCTCAAAGAAAAAAAAAATGATTCGATAACAACAAATAATCATCCCAGTTCTTCTTTTACAATTGCTAATTCCACTAGAGTGGTGTGGAATAAAAAGAAAAAAAATTTATTCGGCACCGGTCTCTTAAAAAGCGATGAGATATGGGACCAAATACAAACGTTGATGATGACTAATTGATATAAAATGTCTAAAACTATGTAAACGTAGAGACAAATTTATTAATAATTTGAAACGTTTGTACCACCAATAATATTTCTGCGCATGTCGTAGCAAATTCGATTTTATTGAAAATCAACTGAGCTACAGCCCACGAATTTAGAGCCACGAAATTCGAAAATCTGCAATTGTGCTCCGATTTCGATTATTGATACCTCTATCAATAGGTGTTGCGACATGTAATCGTCATGCCAACGGACATTTGGATCGTTCGAGTATTTCTACGCATGTCGTAGAAAATTCCGTTTTATTGAAAATCAACTGAGTTATAGCCCATGAATTCAGAGCCACGAAATTCGAAAATCTGCAATTGTGCTCCGATTTCTATGATTGATACCTCTATCAATAACTGTTGAGACCTGTAATCATCATGCCAACCGCCATTTGGATCACTCGAATATTTCTACGCATGTCGTAGAAAATTCGGTTTTATTGAAAATCAACTGAGCTATAGCGCACGAATTCAGAGCCACGAAATTCGAAAATCTGCAATTGTGCTCCGATTTCGATGATTGATACCTATATCAATAGGTGTTGAGACCTGTAATCGTCATGCCAACGGCCATTTGAATCGCTTGAATTTTACTACGCATGTCGTAACAACTTCGATTTTATTGGAAATCAACTGAGCTATAGCCCACGAATTCAGAGCCACGAAATTCGAAAATGTGCAATTATGCTCCGATTTCGATGATTGATACCTCTATCAATAGGCGTTGAGACCTGTAATCGTCATGCCAATGGCCATTTGGAACGCTTGAATTTTACTACGCATGTCGTAACAACTTCGATTTTATTGAAAATCAACTGAGCTATAGCCCACGAATTCAGAGCCACGAAATTCGAAAATCTGCAATTATGCTCTGATTTCGATGATTGATACCTCTATCAATAGGTGTTGAGACCTGTAGTCGTCATGCCGACGGCTATTTGGAATATTTTTACACATGTCGTAGAAAATTCGATTTTATTGAAAATCAACTGAGCTATAGCCCACGAATTCAGAGCAACGAAATTCGAAAATCTGCAATTGTGCTCCGATTTCGATGATTGATACCTCTATCAATAGGTGTTGAGACCTGTAATCGTCATGCCAACGGCCATTTGAATCGCTTGAATTTTACTACGCATGTCGTAACAACTTCGATTTTATTGAAAATCAACTGAGTTATAGCCCACGAATTCAGAGCCACGAAATTCGAAAATCTGCAATTATGCTCCGATTTCGATGATTGATACCTCTATCAATAGGCGTTGAGACCTGTAATCGTCATGCCAACGGCCATTTGGAACGCTTGAATTTTACTACGCATGTCGTAACAACTTCGATTTTATTGAAAATCAACTGAGCTATAGCCCACGAATTCAGAGCCACGAAATTCGAAAATCTGCAATTATGCTCTGATTTCGATGATTGATACCTCTATCAATAGGTGTTGAGACCTTTAGTCGTCATGCCGACGGCTATTTGGAATATTTTTACAAATGTCGTAGAAAATTCGATTTTATTGAAAATCAACTGAGCTATAGCCCACGAATTCAGAGCAACGAAATTCGAAAATCTGCAATTGTGCTCCGATTTCGATGATTGATACCTCTATCAATAGGTGTTGAGACCTGTAATCGTCATGCCAACGGCCATTTGAATCGCTTGAATTTTACTACGCATGTCGTAACAACTTCGATTTTATTGAAAATCAACTGAGTTATAGCCCTCGAATTCAGAGCCACGAAATTCGAAAATCTGCAATTATGCTCCGATTTCGATGATTGATACCTCTATCAATAGGCGTTGATACCTGTAATCGTCATGCCGACAGCTATTTGGAATATTTCTACACAGGTCGTAGAAAATTCGGTTTTATTGAAAATCAACTGATCTATAGCCCACGAATTCAGAGCCACGAAATTCGAAAATCTGCAATTGTGCTCCGATTTCGATGATTGATACCTCTATCAATAGGTGTTGAGACCTGTAATCGTCATGCCAACGGCCATTTGAATCGCTTGAAATTTACTACGCATGTCGTAACAACTTCGATTTTATTGAAAATCAACTGAGCTATAGCCCACGAATTCAGAGCCACGAAATTCGAAAATCAGCAATTATGCTCCGATTTCGATGATTGATACCTCTATCAATAGGCGTTGATACCTGTAATCGTCATGCCGACAGCTATTTGGAATATTTCTACACATGTCGTAGAAAATTCGGTTTTATTGAAAATCAACTGATCTATAGCCCACGAATTCAAAGCCACGAAATTCGAAAATCTGCAATTGTGCTCCGATTTCGATGATTGATACCTCTATCAAAAGGTGTAGAGACCTGCAGTCGTCATTCCAACGGCCATTTGGTTCGCTCGAATATTTCTACACATGTCGTAGCAACTTCGATTTTATTGAAAATCAAGTGATCTATAGCCCACGAATTCAGAGCCACGAAATTCGAAAATCTGCAATTGTGCTCCGATTTCGATGATTGATACCTCTATCAATAGGTGTTGAGACCTGTAATCGTCATGCCAACGGCCATTTGGTTCGCCCGAATATTTCTACACATGTCGTAGCAACTTCGATTTTATTGAAAATCAAGTGATCTATAGCCCACGAATTCAGAGCCAAGAAATTCGAAAATCTGCATTTGTGCTCCGATTTCGATGATTGATACCTCTATCAATAGGTGTTGAGACCTGGAATCGTCAAGCCAACGGCCATTTGGAATATTTCTACACATGTCGTAGAAAATTCGATTTTATTGAAAATCAACTGAGCTATAGCCCACGAATTCAGAGCCAAGAAATTCGAAAATCTGTAATTGTGTTCCGATTTCGATGATTGATACCTCTATCAATAGGTGTTGAGACCTGTAATCATCATGCCAACGGACATTTGAATCGCTCGAATATTTCTACACATGTCGTTGAAAATTCGGTTTTATTGAAAATCAACTGATCTATAGCCCACGAATTCAGAGCGAAGAAATTCGAAAATCTGCAATTGTGCTCCGATTTCGATGATTGATACCTCTATCAATAGGTGTTGAGACCTGTAATCGTCATGCCGACGGCTATTTGGAATATTTTTACATATGTCGTAGAAAATTCGATTTTATTGAAAATCAACTGAGCTATAGCCCACGAATTCAGAGCAACGAAATTCGAAAATCACCAATTATGCTCCGATTTCGATGATTGATACTGTTAACGCCGGAATTACCAAACCGGTGTTCCGGAAAGAAAAGAAAATTATTAGTAGTATGTAATTATTAATTGTATTACATTATTATTAATTAGGTATATTTAAATTCATATACTTAGCTTTTATATAAAATGTAATGTTTACACATGTAAATTCAGCTTTATAATTACTTTTATAATGAACACAAATGTAATAGAGCATTCTGTTTTGACAGCTATCAACACTAAAAAATTGTAATTCATGAAGTTGGTAGCCGTTCATGATAAAATGTGTACTATAGGTTTTGTAGACGAGTATTGTATTCTCACACTTTTGTTTTGTATTCTTGTAGCTTTAATTCTTGATTGTTTGGTTTTTTGGATTGTCTTCCATCGTCGACGTTCGTGAAGAACACATCAAATAACTTGCAAAAATGTAATTTAAAAATAATAAAATGTTAATGTAAAAATAATAAAAAATGTTAATTTAAATAAATATTGAGTAATAAAAAATTTAATACAGTCCACTTAATAAAAATAAAAATATAAACAAAAGTTATTTGGCGAATTCGATATCCAGCGTCGCCAGATACCTCTATCAATAGGCGTTGATACCTGTAATCGTCATGCCGACGGCTATTTGGAATATTTCTACACATGTCGTAGAAAATTCGGTTTTATTGAAAATCAACTGATCTATAGCCCACGAATTCAGAGCCACGAAATTCGAAAATCTGCAATTGTGCTCCGATTTCGATGATTGATACCTCTATCAAAAGGTGTAGAGACCTGCAGTCGTCATTCCAACGGCCATTTGGTTCGCTCGAATATTTCTACACATGTCGTAGCAACTTCGATTTTATTGAAAATCAAGTGATCTATAGCCCACGAATTCAGAGCCACGAAATTCGAAAATCTGCAATTGTGCTCCGATTTCGATGATTGATACCTCTATCAATAGGTGTTGAGACCTGTAATCGTCATGCCAACGGCCATTTGGTTCGCCCGAATATTTCTACACATGTCGTAGCAACTTCGATTTTATTGAAAATCAAGTGATCTATAGCCCACGAATTCAGAGCCAAGAAATTCGAAAATCTGCATTTGTGCTCCGATTTCGATGATTGATACCTCTATCAATAGGTGTTGAGACCTGGAATCGTCAAGCCAACGGCCATTTGGAATATTTCTACACATGTCGTAGAAAATTCGATTTTATTGAAAATCAACTGAGCTATAGCCCACGAATTCAGAGCCAAGAAATTCGAAAATCTGTAATTGTGTTCCGATTTCGATGATTGATACCTCTATCAATAGGTGTTGAGACCTGTAATCGTCATGCCAACGGCCATTTGAATCGCTTGAAATTTACTACGCATGTCGTAACAACTTCGATTTTATTGAAAATCAACTGAGCTATAGCCCACGAATTCAGAGCAACGAAATTCGAAAATCAGCAATTATGCTCCGATTTCGATGATTGATACCTCTATCAATAGGCGTTGATACCTGTAATCGTCAAGCCGACAGCTATTTGGAATATTTCTACACATGTCGTAGAAAATTCGGTTTTATTGAAAATCAACTGATCTATAGCCCACGAATTCAGAGCCACGAAATTCGAAAATCTGCAATTGTGCTCCGATTTCGATGATTGATACCTCTATCAAAAGGTGTAGAGACCTGCAGTCGTCATTCCAACGGCCATTTGGTTCGCTCGAATATTTCTACACATGTCGTAGCAACTTCGATTTTATTGAAAATCAAGTGATCTATAGCCCACGAATTCAGAGCCACGAAATTCGAAAATCTGCAATTGTGCTCCGATTTCGATGATTGATACCTCTATCAATAGGTGTTGAGACCTGTAATCGTCATGCCAACGGCCATTTGGTTCGCCCGAATATTTCTACACATGTCGTAGCAACTTCGATTTTATTGAAAATCAAGTGATCTATAGCCCACGAATTCAGAGCCAAGAAATTCGAAAATCTGCATTTGTGCTCCGATTTCGATGATTGATACCTCTATCAATAGGTGTTGAGACCTGGAATCGTCATGCCAACGGCCATTTGGAATATTTCTACCATGTCGTAGAAAATTCGATTTTATTGAAAATCAACTGAGCTATAGCCCACGAATTCAGAGCCAAGAAATTCGAAAATCTGTAATTGTGTTCCGATTTCGATGATTGATACCTCTATCAATAGGTGTTGAGACCTGTAATCGTCATGCCAACGGCCATTTGAATCGCTTGAAATTTACTACGCATGTCGTAACAACTTCGATTTTATTGAAAATCAACTGAGCTATAGCCCACGAATTCAGAGCCACGAAATTCGAAAATCTGCAATTATGCTCTGATTTCGATGATTGATACCTCTATCAATAGGTGTTGAGACCTGTAGTCGTCATGCCGACGGCTATTTGGAATATTTTTACACATGTCGTAGAAAATTCGATTTTATTGAAAATCAACTGAGCTATAGCCCACGAATTCAGAGCAACGAAATTCGAAAATCTGCAATTGTGCTCCGATTTCGATGATTGATACCTCTATCAATAGGTGTTGAGACCTGTAATCGTCATGCCAACGGCCATTTGAATCGCTTGAATTTTACTACGCATGTCGTAACAACTTCGATTTTATTGAAAATCAACTGAGTTATAGCCCTCGAATTCAGAGCCACGAAATTCGAAAATCTGCAATTATGCTCCGATTTCGATGATTGATACCTCTATCAATAGGCGTTGATACCTGTAATCGTCATGCCGACAGCTATTTGGAATATTTCTACACAGGTCGTAGAAAATTCGGTTTTATTGAAAATCAACTGATCTATAGCCCACGAATTCAGAGCCACGAAATTCGAAAATCTGCAATTGTGCTCCGATTTCGATGATTGATACCTCTATCAATAGGTGTTGAGACCTGTAATCGTCATGCCAACGGCCATTTGAATCGCTTGAAATTTACTACGCATGTCGTAACAACTTCGATTTTATTGAAAATCAACTGAGCTATAGCCCACGAATTCAGAGCCACGAAATTCGAAAATCAGCAATTATGCTCCGATTTCGATGATTGATACCTCTATCAATAGGCGTTGATACCTGTAATCGTCATGCCGACAGCTATTTGGAATATTTCTACACATGTCGTAGAAAATTCGGTTTTATTGAAAATCAACTGATCTATAGCCCACGAATTCAGAGCCACGAAATTCGAAAATCTGCAATTGTGCTCCGATTTCGATGATTGATACCTCTATCAAAAGGTGTAGAGACCTGCAGTCGTCATTCCAACGGCCATTTGGTTCGCTCGAATATTTCTACACATGTCGTAGCAACTTCGATTTTATTGAAAATCAAGTGATCTATAGCCCACGAATTCAGAGCCACGAAATTCGAAAATCTGCAATTGTGCTCCGATTTCGATGATTGATACCTCTATCAATAGGTGTTGAGACCTGTAATCGTCATGCCAACGGCCATTTGGTTCGCCCGAATATTTCTACACATGTCGTAGCAACTTCGATTTTATTGAAAATCAAGTGATCTATAGCCCACGAATTCAGAGCCAAGAAATTCGAAAATCTGCATTTGTGCTCCGATTTCGATGATTGATACCTCTATCAATAGGTGTTGAGACCTGGAATCGACAAGCCAACGGCCATTTGAAATATTTCTACACATGTCGTAGAAAATTCGATTTTATTGAAAATCAACTGAGCTATAGCCCACGAATTCAGAGCCAAGAAATTCGAAAATCTGTAATTGTGTTCCGATTTCGATGATTGATACCTCTATCAATAGGTGTTGAGACCTGTAATCATCATGCCAACGGACATTTGAATCGCTCGAATATTTCTACACATGTCGTTGAAAATTCGGTTTTATTGAAAATCAACTGATCTATAGCCCACGAATTCAGAGCGAAGAAATTCGAAAATCTGCAATTGTGCTCCGATTTCGATGATTGATACCTCTATCAATAGGTGTTGAGACCTGTAATCGTCAAGCCAACGGCCATTTGGAATATTTCTACACATGTCGTAGCAACTTCGATTTTATTGAAAATCAACTGATCTATAGCACACGAATCCAGAGCCACGAAATTCGAAAATCTGCAATTGTGCTCCGATTTCGATGATTGATACCTCTATCAATGATTGTTGAGACCTGTAGTCGTCATTCCAACGGCCATTTGGATCGCTCGAATATTTCTACACATGTCGTAGCAACTTCGATTTTATTGAAAATCAACTGAGCTATAGCCCACGAATTCAGAGCCACGAAATTCGAAAATCTGCAATTGTGCTCTGATTTCGATGATTGATACCTCTATCAATAGGTGTTGAGACCTGTAATCGTCATGCCGACGGCTATTTGGAATATTTTTACATATGTCGTAGAAAATTCGATTTTATTGAAAATCAACTGAGCTATAGCCCACGAATTCAGAGCAACGAAATTCGAAAATCAGCAATTATGCTCCGATTTCGATGATTGATACCTCTATCAATAGGCGTTGATACCTGTAATCGTCATGCCGACAGCTATTTGGAATATTTCTACACATGTCGTAGAAAATTCGGTTTTATTGAAAATCAACTGATCTATAGCCCACGAATTCAGAGCCACGAAATTCGAAAATCTGCAATTGTGCTCCGATTTCGATGATTGATACCTCTATCAAAAGGTGTAGAGACCTGCAGTCGTCATTCCAACGGCCATTTGGTTCGCTCGAATATTTCTACACATGTCGTAGCAACTTCGATTTTATTGAAAATCAAGTGATCTATAGCCCACGAATTCAGAGCCACGAAATTCGAAAATCTGCAATTGTGCTCCGATTTCGATGATTGATACCTCTATCAATAGGTGTTGAGACCTGTAATCGTCATGCCAACGGCCATTTGGTTCGCCCGAATATTTCTACACATGTCGTAGCAACTTCGATTTTATTGAAAATCAAGTGATCTATAGCCCACGAATTCAGAGCCAAGAAATTCGAAAATCTGCATTTGTGCTCCGATTTCGATGATTGATACCTCTATCAATAGGTGTTGAGACCTGGAATCGTCAAGCCAACGGCCATTTGGAATATTTCTACACATGTCGTAGAAAATTCGATTTTATTGAAAATCAACTGAGCTATAGCCCACGAATTCAGAGCCAAGAAATTCGAAAATCTGTAATTGTGTTCCGATTTCGATGATTGATACCTCTATCAATAGGTGTTGAGACCTGTAATCATCATGCCAACGGACATTTGAATCGCTCGAATATTTCTACACATGTCGTTGAAAATTCGGTTTTATTGAAAATCAACTGATCTATAGCCCACGAATTCAGAGCGAAGAAATTCGAAAATCTGCAATTGTGCTCCGATTTCGATGATTGATACCTCTATCAATAGGTGTTGAGACCTGTAATCGTCAAGCCAACGGCCATTTGGAATATTTCTACACCTGTCGTAGAAAATTCGATTTTATTGAAAATCAACTGAGCTATAGCCCACGAATTCAGAGCCAAGAAATTCGAAAATCTGTAATTGTGTTCCGATTTCGATGATTGATACCTCTATCAATAGGTGTTGAGACCTGTAATCATCATGCCAACGGACATTTGAATCGCTCGAATATTTCTACACATGTCGTTGAAAATTCGGTTTTATTGAAAATCAACTGATCTATAGCCCACGAATTCAGAGCGAAGAAATTCGAAAATCTGCAATTGTGCTCCGATTTCGATGATTGATACCTCTATCAATAGGTGTTGGGACCTGTAATCGTCATGCCAACGGCCATTTGAATCGCTTGAATGTTTCTACACATGTCGTAGAGAATTCAGTTTTATTGAAAATCAACTGAGCTATTATAGCACTCGAATTCAGAGCCACGAAATTCGAAAATCTGCAATTGTGCTCCGATTTCGATGATTGATACCTCTATCAATAGGTGTTGAGACCTGTAATCGTCAAGCCAACGGCCATTTGGAATATTTCTACACCTGTCGTGGAAAATTCGATTTTATTGAAAATCAACTGAGCTATAGCCCACGAATTCAGTGCCAAGAAATTCGAAAATCTGTAATTGTGTTCCGATTTCGATGATTGATACCTCTATCAATAGGTGTTGAGACCTGTAATCATCATGCCAACGGACATTTGAATCGCTCGAATATTTCTACACATGTCGTTGAAAATTCGGTTTTATTGAAAATCAACTGATCTATGGCCCACGAATTCAGAGCGAAGAAATTCGAAAATCTGCAATTGTGCTCCGATTTCGATGATTGATACCTCTATCAATAGGTGTTGAGACCTGTAGTCGTCATGCCAACGGCCATTTGGAATATTTCTACAACTGTCGTAGAAAATTCGATTTTATTGAAAATCAACTGAGCTATAGCCCACGAATTCAGAGCAACGAAATTCGAAAATCTGCAATTGTGCTCCGATTTCGATGATTGATACCTCTATCAATAGGTGTTGAGACTTGTAATCGTCATGCCAACGGCCATTTGGAATATTTCTACACCTGTCGTAGAAAATTCGATTTTATTGAAAATCAACTGAGCTATAGCCCACGAATTCAGAGCCACGAAATTCGAAAATCTGCAATTGTGTTCCGATTTCGATGATTGATACCTCTATCAATAGGTGTTGAGACTTGTAATCGTCATGCCAACGGCCATTTGGAATATTTCTACACATTTCGTAGAAAATTCGATTTTATTGAAAATCAACTGAGCTATAGCCCACGAATTCAGAGCCACGAAATTCGAAAATCTGCAATTGTGCTCCGATTTCGATGATTGATACCTCTATCAATAGGTGTTGAGACCTGTAATCATCATGCCAACGGCCATTTGGATCGCTCGAATACTTCTGTGCATGTCGTAGCAAATTCGATTATCAACTGAGCTATAGCCCACGAATTCAGAGCAACGAAATTCGAAAATCTGCGATTGTGTTCCGATTTCGATGATTGATACCTCTAGTAATATGTTTTAAACCTGTAATCGTCATGCCAACGTCCATTTGGATCGCTTGAATATTTCTGCGCATGTCGTAGCAAATTGGATTTTATTGAAAATCAACTGAGCTATAGCCCACAAATTCAGAGCCACGAAATTCGAAAATCTTCAATTGTGCTCCGATTTCGATGATTGATACCTCTATCAATAGGTGTTGAGACCTGTAATCATCATGCCAACGGCCATTTGGATCGCTCGAATATTTCTGCGTATGTCGTAGCAAATTCGATTATCAACTGAGCTATAGCCCACGAAATCAGAGCCGCGAAATTCTAAAATCTGCAATTGTGTTCCGATTTCGATTATTGATACCTCTAGTAATAGGTGTTGAGACCTGTAATCGTCATGCCAACGGCCATTTGGATCGCTCGAATATTTCGACACATTTCGTAGAAAATTCGATTTTATTGAAAATCAACTGAGCTATAGCCCACGAATTCAGGGCCACGAAATTCGAAAATCTGCATTTGTGCTCCGATTTCGATGATTGACACATCTATCAATAGGTGTTGAGACCTGTAATCGTCATGCCAACGGCCATTTGGATCGCTCGTATATTTCGACACATATCGTAGAAAACTCGATTTTATTGAAAATCAACTGAGCTACAGCCCACGAATTCAGAGCAACGAAATTCGAAAATCTGCAATTGAGCTCCGATTTCGATGATTGATACCTCTATCAATAGGTGTTGAGACCTGTAATTGTCATGCCAACGGCCATTTGGATCGCTCGTTTATTTCGACACATATCGTAGAAAATTCGATGTTATTGAAAATCAACTGACCTATAGCCCATGAATTCAGAGCCATGAAATTCAAAAATCTGCAATTGTGCTCCGATCTCGATGATTGATACCTCTATCAATAGGTGTTGAGACCTGCAAATGTCAAACCAAGGGCTATTTGGATCGCTCGAATATTTCTATACATGTCGTAGCAAATTGCATTTTATTGAAAATCAACTGAGCTACAGCCCACGAATTCAGAGCAACGAAATTCGAAAATCTGCAATTGTGCTCCGATTTCGATGATTGATACCTCCATCAATGCATGTGTTGGCCATTTGGGTCGCTCGAATATTTCTACGCATGTCGTAGAAAATTCGATTTTATTGAAAATTAACTGAGCTACAGCCGACGAATTTAGAGCCACGAAATTCGAAAATCTGCAATTGTGCTCCGATTTCGATGATTGATACCTCTATCAATAGGTGTTGCGACATGTAATCGTCATGCCAACGGACATTTGGATCGCTCGAATATTTCTACGCATGTCGTAGAAAATTCGGTTTTATTGAAAATCAACTGAGCTACAGCCCACGAATTTAGAGCCACGAAATTCGAAAATCTGCAATTGTGCTCCGATTTCGATGATTGATACCTCTATCAATAGGTGTTGCGACATGTAATCGTCATGCCAACGGACATATGGATCGCTCGAGTATTTCTACGCATGTCGTAGAAAATTCGATTTTATTGAAAATCAACTGAGCTATAGCCCACGAATTTAGAGCCACGAAATTCGAAAATCAGCAATTGTGCTCCGATTTCGATGATTGATACCTCTATCAATAGGTGTTGAGACCTGTAATCGTCATGCCAACGGCCATTTGAATCGCTTGAATTTTACTACGCATGTCGTAACAACTTCGATTTTATTGGAAATCAACTGAGTTATAGCCCACGAATTCAGAGCCACGAAATTCGAAAATCTGCAATTATGCTCCGATTTCGATGATTGATACCTCTATCAATAGGCGTTGAGACCTGTAATCGTCATGTTGACGGCTATTTGGAATATTTCTACACTAGTCGTAGAAAATTCGGTTTTGTTGAAAATCAACTGAGCTATAGCCCACGAATTCAGAGCCACGAAATTCGAAAATCTGCAATTGTGCTCCGATTTCGATGATTGATACCTCCATCAAAAGGTGTTGAGACCTGTAATCGTCATGCCAACGGCCATTTGAATCGCTTGAATTTTACTACGCATGTCGTAACAACTTCGATTTTATTGGAAATCAACTGAGTTATAGCCCACGAATTCAGAGCCACGAAATTCGAAAATCTGCAATTATGCTCCGATTTCGATGATTGATACCTCTATCAATAGGCGTTGAGGCCTGTAATCGTCATGCCGACGGCTATTTGGAATATTTCTACAGATGTCGTAGAAAATTCGATTTTATTAAAAATCAACTAAGCTATAGCCCACGAATTCAGAGCCACGAAATTCGAAAATCTGCAATTGCGCTCCGATTTCGATGGTTGATACCTCTATCAATAGGTGTTGAGACCTGTAATCGTCATGCCAACGGCCATTTGAATCGCTTGAATTTTACTACGCATGTCGTAACAACTTCGATTTTATTGAAAATCAAGTGATCTATAGCCCACGAATTCAGAGCCAAGAAATTCGAAAATCTGCATTTGTGCTCCGATTTCGATAATTGATACCTCTATCAATAGGTGTTGGGACCTGTAATCGTCATGCCAACGGCCATTTGAATCGCTTGAATATTTCTACACATGTCGTAGAGAATTCAGTTTTATTGAAAATCAACTTATCTATAGCCCACGAATTCAGAGCCACGAAATTCGAAAATCTGCAATTGTGCTACGATTTCGATGATTGATACCTCTATCAAAAGGTGTTGAGACCTGCAGTCGTCATTCCAACGGCCATTTGGTTCGCTCGAATATTTCTACACATGTCGTAGCAACTTCGATTTTATTGAAAATCAAGTGATCTATAGCCCACGAATTCAGAGCCAAGAAATTCGAAAATCTGCATTTGTGCTCCGATTTCGATAATTGATACCTCTATCAATAGGTGTTGAGACCTGTAATCGTCATGCCAACGGCCATTTGGAATATTTCTACACCTGTCGTAGAAAATTCGATTTTATTGAAAATCAACTGAGCTATAGCCCACGAATTCAGAGCAAAGAAATTCGAAAATCTGCAATTGTGTTCCGATTTCGATGATTGATACCTCTATCAATAGGTGTTGAGACCTGTAATCATCATGCCAACGGACATTTGAATCGCTCGAATATTTCTACACATGTCGTTGAAAATTCGGTTTTATTGAAAATCAACTGATCTATAGCCCACGAATTCAGAGCGAAGATATTCGAAAATCTGCAATTGTGCTCCGATTTCGATGATTGATACCTCTATCAATAGGTGTTGAGACCTGTAGTCGTCATGCCAACGGCCATTTGGAATATTTCTACACCTGTCGTAGAAAATTCGATTTTATTGAAAATCAAGTGAGCTATAGCCCACGAATTCAGAGCCACGAAATTCGAAAATCTGCAATTGTGCTCCGATTTCGATGATTGATACCTCTATCAATAGGTGTTGAGACCTGTAATCGTCATGCCAACGGCCATTTGGAATATTTCTACGCATGTCGTAGAAAAGTCGATTTTATTGAAAATCAACTGAGCTATAGCCCACGATGGCTCATAGCCACGAAATTCGAAAATCTGCAATTGTGCTACGATTTCGATGATTGATACCTCTATCAATAGGTGTTGAGACCTGTAATCATCATGCCAACGGCCATTTGGATCGCTCGAATACTTCTGTGCATGTCGTAGCAAATTCGTTTATCAACTGAGCTATAGCCCACGAATTCAGAGCCACGAAATTCGAAAATCTGCAATTGTGTTCCGATTTCGATGATTGATACCTCTAGTAATATGTGTTGAAACCTGTAATCGTCATTCCAACGTCCATTTGGATCGCTTGAATATTTCTGCGCATGTCGTAGCAAATTCGATTTTATTGAAAATCAACTGAGCTATAGCCCACGAATTCAGAGCCACGAAATTCGAAAATCTGCAATTGTGCTACGATTTCGATGATTGATACCTCTATCAATAGGTGTTGAGACCTGTAATCATCATGCCAACGGCCATTTGGATCGCTCGAATACTTCTGTGCATGTCGTAGCAAATTCGTTTATCAACTGAGCTATAGCCCACGAATTCAGAGCCACGAAATTCGAAAATCTGCGATTGTGTTCCGATTTCGATGATTGATACCTCTAGTAATATGTGTTGAAACCTGTAATCGTCATTCCAACGTCCATTTGGATCGCTTGAATATTTCTGCGCATGTCGTAGCAAATTCGATTTTATTGAAAATCAACTGAGCTATAGCCCACAAATTCAGAGCCACGAAATTCGAAAATCTTCAATTGTGCTCCGATTTCGATGATTGATACCTCTATCAATAGGTGTTGAGACCTGTAATCATCATGCCAACGGCCATTTGGATCGCTCGAATATTTCTGCGTATGTCGTAGCAAATTCGATTATCAACTGAGCTATAGCCCACGAAATCAGAGCCGCGAAATTCGAAAATCTGCAATTGTGTTCCGATTTCGATTATTGATACCTCTAGTAATAGGTGTTGAGACCTGTAATCGTCATGTCAACGGCCATTTGGATCGCTTGAATATTTCTACGCATGTCATTGCAAATTCGATTTTATTGAAAATCAACTGAGCTATAGCCCACGAATTCAGAGCCACGAAATTCGAAATTCTGCAATTTTGTTCCGATTTCGATGATTGATACCTCTATCAATAGGTGTTGAGATCTATAATCGTCATGCTGTCGGCCATTTGGATCGTTTGAATATTTCTGCGCTTGTCGTGGCAAGTTCGATTATCAACTGAGCTATAGTCCACAAATTCAGAGCCACGAAATTCGAAAATCTTCAATTGTGCTCCGATTTCGATGATTGATACCTCTATCAATAGGTGTTGAGACCTGTAATCATCATGCCAACGGCCATTTGGATCGCTCGAATATTTCTGCGTATGTCGTAGCAAATTCGATTATCAACTGAGCTATAGCCCACGAAATCAGAGCCGCGAAATTCGAAAATCTGCAATTGTGTTCCGATTTCGATTATTGATACCTCTATCAATAGGTGCTGAGACCTGTAATCGTCATGCCAACGGCCATTTGGATCGCTCGAAAATTTCTACGCATGTCATTGCAAATTCGATTTTATTGAAAATCAACTGAGCTATAGCCCATATATTCAGAGCCACAAAATTGGCAAATCTTCAATTGTGCTCCGATTTCTATGATTGATATCTCTATCAATAGGTTTTTGAAACTCCGTTTTTTAATTTTTATTAGTTTTTATGTGTTTAAGTTTTATTTATTTTATTAAATTATTGCGGTACAATTTTGTTATTTTGTTTGTAATTATATAAATATTAATTTATTATTTATTTTAATAAAAAAAATTTAAATGCAACATTTATTTATTTTAACCAATATTTTTTGGTTTTATTTTTTACCACCACCACCACGCGCGGTATGTTCCCGCATTGATATTCGAGAGCAGACTGATTGATTTTAATTTTTAATTTAATTTAATTTTGTTTTGTGTGTAGTGCGCTGTGATTGGTCCAGCACACGTGCGAAGGGGAAGTCAACCCACTACACATTCCAATTGGAATGTGCGCTACTCAGTTTGTAGTGGTTCATTGGGTGAACCGCTACAAGGTGTTGAGACCTGTAATTGTCATGCTATCGGCCATTTGGATCGCTTGTATATTTCTACGCATGATGTAGCAAATTCGATTATCAACTGAGCTATAGCCCACGAATTCAGAGCCACGAAATTCGAAAATCTGCAATTGTGTTCCGATTTCGATGATTGATACCTCTAGTAATAGGTGTTGAGACCTGTAATCGTCATGTCGACGTCCATTTGGATCGCTCGAATATTTCTACGCATGTCGTAGCAAATTCTATTTTATTGAAAATCAACTGAGCTATTATAGCCCACAAATTCAGAGCCACAAAATTCGAGAATCTTCAATTGTGTTCCGATTTCGATGATTGATACCTCTAGTAATTTGTGTTGAGACCTGTAATCGTCATGTCAACGGCCATTTGGAATATTTCTACACATGTCGTAGCAAATTCGATTTTATTGAAAATCAACTGAGCTATAGCCCACGAATTCAGAGCCACGAAATTCGAAAATCTGCAATTGTGCTCCGATTTCGATTATTGATACCTCTATCAATATGTGTTGAGACCTGTAATCGTCATGCCACCAGCAATTTGGATCGCTCGAATATTTCTTTGCATGTCGTAGCAAATTCGATTTTATTGAAAATAAACTGAGCTATAGCCCACGAATTCAGAGCCACGAAATTCGAAAATCTGCAATTTTGTTTCGATTTCGATGATTGATACCTCTAGTAATAGGTATTGAGACCTGTAATCGTCATGTCAACGGCCATTTGGAATATTTCTACACATGTCGTAGCAAATTCGATTTTATTGAAAATCAACTTAGCTATAGCCCACGAATTCAGAGCCACGAAATTCGAAAATCTGCAATTGTGTTCTGATTTCGATGATTGATTCCTTATCAATAGGTGTTGAGACCTGTAATCGTCATGCCAACGGCCATTTGGAATATTTCTACGCTTGTCGTAGAAAATTCGATTTTATTGAAAATCAACTGAGCTATACGGCTAAACTAAATAAATTGGCTCAAAACAAGAGAATAAGAAACGCAAACGATATTAAACCAAACTAAATGTCGTACACATTGACAACGAGCAACGAGAACGATTTTTCCGTTTTTAATAAATTATTTAATTAATCAAATTCTTAAAATAGTGAAAATCGCATTGATTGATTGATTGGAGTAGGGAAACTTGTCTCCCGGATGACGCCAGACCCACCATACCCATTACATATAACACATAAGGAAGGATAGGAAAGAAATGTTAGTATAGATAGACTTGACTCCATTTTTCATCTTCGACCTTTAATAATTAGATCTAGTTATAGAACAACTCTATACCGTTGAGAGTCCTTAAGAATTTAACTTCATTCAGAGAGCAACCACAATGTTCAACATTTATTTTCTGAAAATTTGTGCCGTTTGTTTAGATCACTATATTATGTGATGTTCTTTACTCAGTGCTTCATTCAGTGCTTGGCATCACTGTGGACCATTCGAGAATTCCAAATAATAAAACCCAAACAATACAAGATTAGAATTAACATTAATTATCTTTTGTTACCGAATCCGACGTCCTTGTCACATAGCAGGTGAACAATGGGCAACAACAATAAATTTTTGTTGCCCATTGAAAACTATGTTGAACAATTTCTGCCTTCCATTTGTTTTCTGAATGTGTTAATTTTATTTAATTATACTATTGTTAAAAATGAGTTGAGAATTTTTCGGCTAATAATTTTTCTTTTGGCATGCAACAGCAATGCAACAGGAATTTAATAAGTTAACAGGACATACGACAACTTAATTGTTTTATATTAAATTTATTTTGATTACAAGAGAATTTGTGTTCATTCAACACGAACGTCCAGTTTCGAAATTATGCACTAACATGCCATCTGTGGTAATAAGAGGAAAATACGAAATTCAAATACAACTTTCGAAACTGCACTGCAATGATGAATTCAGCTACAATTTTGACGTTTGACAGATATCATCGTGAAGCTGTGTATACAAAAATATTTAGAGCTAAGTATTTATAATTGTAGAATTAAGTCATTAATGAGATTCCATTTACTTTCAGATTATTCGATACATAACTAATTCCATACAGACAACAATGATGAGGTAAGTGCGTAATAATGAATTATACTATGTGTATGCGATTACATAATATGAATTTATTTCGTTTCAGCCGAATGTTGACTGATGACGCGTTGAATTGTTGTTACATCGTGATTATGCCACTTTTTGTATTTCAGGTGTTTACGATGGCGTAAACAACTATTATAGGTAGCTCTTCAAATAAATGTTTAATCAGTTATTTTTTTTAGTGTATTTTGTTAAACTGAAATTTTATTTTTAACACTTAAAGTTTAAACAAGTCACATACACTTGAATACACATTGAATTTTTAGATTTTTTTTACTTTTCGAGGTTTAATGGTAACCTAACAAATATTTTATTATTAATGTAAGAATAGAAGTTACTAATCGCCACGAATATCTGAGATGAAATAACGATTTTTAAACAAAAAATTCGAACAAGTTAAAATTAACCGAATACTCATAGAGCCAAAAAAAGTGGTGGGAATCATCTTTTAAATAAGTCCAATAAATATTTTTGAAATGGTTTCAACAAATATTTTTTATACACAAAATTATTTAACACTTTTGGATATAAAAATGTATGTTTTGAACATCATAAGGTGAAATCGTAAAATAAGATTCTCGTCGCCAATAATAAATGCCCAACAACCAAACAAGTATATTTTACAATCAAATAATCAATTTTCATTTCGGCTGTGTGTTCTCGTTTTGTTTTTATAAAATATGTAGGATTAAAAAAAAATACTTCTGACATGTTCAAAGTGTCAAAACTCAAAAATAGCTTGTTTCATATCAAAACACTCAAAATAAAATTCATTACACAAAATTCAAGTAAATAATCATATATCATAATAGAAAAATGGTACCTAACAAAGAAAAAAAAAACAAAATCCAGATTCATTTTTTATCCAGATTGGCAACACATATTTCCCATTTTCCTTCGGGTTAATCCACCGCACTGAACAACACATATGTATGTATGTAGTACATACATAATATATTTGTTTGACTGTATACATGAAATTACTTATTCTTTTGTGCTTTTCTGGATAAATTGTTTTATAAAATGTGGAAAAATAACAGGGTGATTATTAAAATGCATCACCACAGCTTAAACTTTTATTAGCTTTGATGATCACCCGTTTCGAAAGTCTATGCATCTGTACATAAATATTTTTTAGTTCAACAATTTTTTATTTTTTTTTTGGTTTTAATATTTTCCACAAACATTTTCACAAAAACAAAAGTGTAAAAAATGTGTTATATACTACACAACATGGCATAAAGTGATTTGGAGAACCGTTTGTAAAAAAAAAACAAAAATAAATTAAAATGTGACGGTTTGTGATTAAAATAAATGACTGATTGTTGGAAAAATCAAAAACCTTGTATGAGAAGTTTGTTTTCAATTTAGATAAGAGGGTGTGGAAGAGCTTGTGTTTTTTTTTGTGGCTGGAGATGATTGTTTATTTCGTTTTTAATTTTAATTTTTAATGAATAAAATTATAAAGTAAAATTTTTAATTTTTTTTTGGGGAAACTGATATTTTTGTAAATTTTTTACATTTGTGGTTATGAATAATAAAAATGTGTATAGAAATGTATTGTTAACACATAAATCATATGTCTTAATGCAAAAAAAAAAAAAAAAAATGTAAATGTAAAACTAAATTTGATTGATGATAATTAAAGATGAAAAGGATGATATTATAAATCATACAATAAGATTTATGAATTTTATAAATTATGGTTTGATTTATAAGTACACCATATTTCTGCCAAAATTCATTTTAAGATTGATTGAGTGGCTTGAGAGACCAATCCGAATTAGCTATTTGTAGTTCAAGATTCTGGCATCCCCAATCTTGCAAAATAATTTTGAAGTGATATTTGGTAGACGAAAAACAACGTTTCGGGGACAATTAAATGTAGTTGTACTTTACAGATTCTAATTAATTAGTACTAGGCTAACCAACAACAATTTGAAAGAAGCTACCAAGCAAATAGTTGCAAACTGTCAGAAACGGACGTTTTTGATTAAGCTCTGTCAAAATACTAAAAATTAAAATACCTTGAAATTCGCAAAATTGATTGAAATATATTGTTTGACTTGTTTAAAGTTGTGAGTGATAGTTTATATTTAAAATTCAAAATATTACTTCGTAAAACAATAGTGCAGAGTAAATAAGTTGAAATTGTTCCCGCTGAAAATTTCGATGCCTTATATTAACGCAGACAGTGCGTACTGAAAATTTCGATGCCTTACATTAACGCAGACTTGTGCTACAAGTAGGTAAGAGCCTAGAATCACCAACAAGAAACTGTCTAAACGTTGCGACGTGCAAAGATTGTAATAACTATTCCAATTGGCCGTTGGCATGACGATTACAGGTCTCAACACCTATTGATGGAGGTATCAATAATTGAAATCTGAGCACAATTGCAGATTTTCGAATTTCGTTGCTCTGAATTCGTGGGCTGTAGCTCAGTTGATTTTCAATCAAATCGAATTTTCCACGACATGTGTAGAAATATTAGAGCGATCCAAATGGCCGTTGGCATGACGATTACAGGTCTCAACACCTATTGATAGAAGTATCAATCATCGAAATTGGAACACAATTGCAGATTTTCGAATTTCATGGCTCTGAATTCGTGGGCTATAGATCAGTTGATTTTCAATAAAACCGAATATTCCACGACATACGTAGAAATATTCGAGCGATCCAAATGGCCGTTGGCATGACGATTACAGGTCTCAACACCTATTGATAGAGGTATCAATCATCGAAATTGGAACACAATTGCAGATTTTCGAATTTCGTGGCTCTGAATTCATGGGCTATAGCTCAGTTGATTTTCAATAAAATCGAATTTTCTACGACATGCGTCCAAATATTCGAGCGATCCAAATGGCCGTTGGCATGACGATTACAGGTCTCAACACCTATTGATGGAGGTATCAATAATTGAAATCTGAGCACAATTGCAGATTTTCGAATTTCGTTGCTCTGAATTCGTGGGCTGTAGCTCAGTTGATTTTCAACCAAATCGAATTTTCCACGACATGTGTAGAAATATTAGAGCGATCCAAATGGCCGTTGGCATGACGATTACAGGTCTCAACACCTATTGATAGAAGTATCAATCATCGAAATTGGAACACAATTGCAGATTTTCGAATTTCATGGCTCTGAATTCGTGGGCTATAGATCAGTTGATTTTCAATAAAACCGAATATTCCACGACATACGTAGAAATATTCGAGCGATCCTAATGGCCGTTAGCATGACGATTACAGGTCTCAACACCTATTGATAGAGGTATCAATCATCGAAATCGGAGCACAATTGCAGATTTTCGAATTTCGTGGCTCTGAATTCGTGGGCTGTTGCTCAGTTGATTTTCAATAAAATCGAATATTCTACGACATACGTAGAAATATTCGAGCGATCCAAATGGCCGTTGGCATGACGATTACAGGTCTCAACACCTATTGATAGAGGTATCAATCATCGAAATTGGAACACAATTGCAGATTTTCGAATTTCGTGGCTCTGAATTCGTGGGCTATAGCTCAGTTGATTTTCAATAAAATCGAATTTTCTACGACATGTGTCCAAATATTCATGCGATCCAAATGGCCGTTGGCATGACAATTACAGGTCTCAACACCTATTGATAGAGGTATCAATCATCGAAATCGGAGCACAATTGCAGATTTTCGAATTTCGTGGCTCTGAATTCGTGGGCTGTAGCTCAGTTGATTTTCAATAAAATCGAATATTCTACGACATATGCCCAAATACTCGAGCGATCCAAATGGCCGTTGGCATGACGATTACAGGTCTCAACACCTATTGATAGAGGTATCAATCATCGAAATCGGAGCACATTTGCAGATTTTCGAATTTCGTGGCTCTGAATTCGTGGGCTATAGCTCAGTTGATTTTCAATAAAATCGAATTTTCTACGACACGTGTCCAAATATTCGAGCGATCCAAATGGCCTTTGGCATGACAATTACAGGTCTCAACACCTATTGATAGAGGTATCAATCATCGAAATCGGAGCACAATTGCAGATTTTCGAATTTCGTGGCTCTGAACTCGTGGGCTATAGCTCAGTTGATTTTCAATAAAATCCAATTTGCTACGACATGTGTAGAAATATTCGAGCGATCCTAATGTCCGTTAGCATGACGATTACAGGTCTCAACACCTATTGATAGAGGTATCAATCATCGAAATCGGAGCACAATTGCAGATTTTCGAATTTCGTGGCTCTGAATTCGTGGGCTATTGCTCAGTTGATTTTCAATAAAATCCAATTTGCTACGACATGTGTAGAAATATTTGAGCGATCCTAATGGCCGTTAGCATGACGATTACAGGTCTCAACACCTATTGATAGAGGTATCAATCATCGAAATCGGAGCACAATTGCAGATTTTCGAATTTCGTGGCTCTGAATTCGTGGGCTGTTGCTCAGTTGATTTTCAATAAAATCGAATATTCTACGACATACGTAGAAATATTCGAGCGATCCAAATGGCCGTTGGCATGACGATTACAGGTCTCAACACCTATTGATAGAAGTATCAATCATCGAAATCGGAGCACAATTGCAGATTTTCGAATTTCGTTGCTCTGAATTCGTGGGCTATAGCTCAGTTGATTTTCAATAAAATCGAGTTCTCTACGATATGTGTAGAAATATTCGAGCGATCCAAATGGCCGTTGGGATGACGATTACAGGTCTCAACACCTATTGATAGATGTATCAATCATCGAAATCGGAGCACAATTGCAGATTTTCGAATTTCGTTGCTCTGAATTCGTGGGCTATAGCTCAGTTGATTTTCAATAAAATCGAATTTTCTACGACATGTGTAGAAATATTCGAGCGATCCAAATGGGCGTTGGCATGACGATTGCAGGTCTCAACACCTATTGATAGAGGTATCAATCATCGAAATCGGAGCACAATTGCAGATTTTCGAATTTCACGGCTTTGAATTCATGGGCTATAGGTCAGTTGATTTTCAATAAAATCGAATATTCTACGGCATACGTAGAAATATTCGAGCGATCCAAATAGCCGATAGCATGACGATTACAGGTCTCAACACCTATTGATAGAGGTATCAATCATCGAAATCGGAGCACATTTGCAGATTTTCGAATTTCGTGGCTCTGAATTCGTCTGCTATAGCTCAGTTGATATTCAATAAAATCGAATTTTCTACGACATGTGTCGAAATATTCGAGCGATCCAAATGGCCGTTGGCATGACGATTACAGGTCTCAACACCTATTGATTGAGGTATCAATCATCGAAATCGGAGCACAATTGCAGATTTTCGAATTTCGTTGCTCTGAATTCGTCTGCTATAGCTCAGTTGATATTCAATAAAATCGAATTTTCTACGACATGTGTAGAAATATTCGAGCGATCCAAATGGCCGTTGGTTTGACGTTTACAGGTCTCAACACCTATTGATGGAGGTATTAATCATCGAAATCGAAGTACAATTGCAGATTTTCGAATTTCGTGGCTCTGAATTCGTGGGCTATAGCTCAGTTGATTTTCAATAAAATCGAATTTTCTACGACATGTGTAGAAATATTCGAGCGATCCAAATGGCCGTTGGATTCACCATTACAGGTCTCAACACCTATTGATGGAGGTATCAATAATTGAAATCGGAGCTCAATTGCAGATTTTCGAATTTCATGGCTCTGAATCCATGGGCTATAGGTCAGTTGATTTTCAATAAAATCGAATATTCTACGACATACGTAGAAATATTCGAGCGATCCAAATGGCCGTTGGTATGACGATTTCAGGTCTCAACACCTATTGATGGAGGTATCAATCATCGAAATTGGAACACAATTGCAGATTTTCGAATTTCGTGGCTCTGAATTCGTGGGCTATTGCTCAGTTGATTTTCAATAAAATTGAATTTGGCACGACGTGTGTAGAAATATTCGTGTGATCCAAATGGCCGTTGGTTTGACCTTTGCAGGTCTCAACACCCATTGATAGAGGTATCAATCATCGAAATTGAAACATAATTGCAGATTTTCGAATTTCGTGGCTCTGAATTCGTGGGCTATAGCTCAGTTGATTTTCAATAAAATCGAATTTTCTACGACATGTGCAGAGATATTCCAAATGGCCGTTGGCATGACGATTAAAAGTCTCAACACCTATTGATAGAGGTATCAATCATCGAAATTGGAGCACAATTGCAGATTTTCGAATTTCGTGGCTCTGAATTCGTGGGCTATTGCTCAGTTGATTTTCAATAAAATTGAATTTGCTACGACGTGTGTAGAAATATTCGTGTGATCCAAATGGCCGTTGGTTTGACCTTTGCAGGTCTCAACACCCATTGATAGAGGTATCAATCATCGAAATTGGAACATAATTGCAGATTTTCGAATTTCGTGGCTCTGAATTCGTGGGCTATAGCTCAGTTGATTTTCAATAAAATCGAATTTGCTACGACATGTGTAGAAATATTCGAGCGATCCAAATGGGCGTTGGCATGACGATTACAGGTCTCAACACCTATTGATGGAGGTATCAATCATCGAAATCGGAGCACAATTGCAGATTTTCGAATTTCGTGGCTCTGAATTCGTGGGCTATAGCTCAGTTGATTTTCAATAAAATCGAATTTGCTACGACATGTGTAGAAATATTCGAGCGATCCAAATGGCCGTTGGTTTGACCATTACAGGTCTCAACACCTATTGATAGAGGTATCAATCATCGAAATCGGACCACAATTGCAGATTTTCGAATTTCATGGCTCTGAATTCGTGGGCTATAGGTCAGTTGATTTTCAATAAAATCGAATTTTCTACGACATGTGTCCAAATATTCGTGCAATCCAAATGGCCGTTGGCATGACGTTACAGGTCTCAACACCTATTGATAGAGGTATCAATCATCGAAATCGGAGCACAATTGCAGATTTTCGAATTTCGTGGCTCTGAATTCGTGGGCTGTAGCTCAGTTGATTTTCAATAAAATCGAATATTCTACGACATGTGTCCAAATATTCGAGCGATCCAAATGGCCGTTGGCATGACGATTAAAAGTCTCAACACCTATTGATAGACGTATCAATCATCGAGATCGGAGCACAATTGCAGATTTTCGAATTTCATGGCTCTGAATTCATGGGCTATAGGTCAGTTGATTTTCAATAAAATCGAAGATTCTACGACATACGTAGAAATATTCGAGCGATCCAAATGGCCGTTGGCATGATGATTGCAAGTCTCAATAGTTATTGATAGAGGTATCAATCATCGAAATCGGAGCACAATTGCAGATTTTCGAATTTCGTGGCTCTGAATTCGTAGGCTGTAGCTCAGTTGATTTTCAATAAAATCCAATTTTCTACGACATGTGTCGAAATATTCGAGCGATCCAAATGGCCGTTGGTATGACGATTACAGGTCTCAACACCTATTGATAGAGGTATCAATCATCGAAATCGGAGCACAATTTCAGATTTTAGAATTTCGTTGCTCTGAATTCGTGGGCTATAGCTCAGTTGATTTTCAATAAAATCGAATTTGCTACGACATGTGTAGAAATATTCGAGCGATCCAAATGGACGTTGGCATGACGATTACAGGTCTCAACACCTATTGATGGAGGTATCAATCATCGAAATCGGAGCACAATTGCAGATTTTCGAATTTCGTGGCTCTGAATTCGTGAGCTATAGCTCAGTTGATTTTCAATAAAATCGAATTTGCTACGACATGTGTAGAAATATTCGAGCGATCCAAATGGCCGTTGGTTTGACCATTACAGGTCTCAACACCTACTGATAGAGGTATCAATCATCGAAATTGGAGCACAATTGCAGATTTTCGAATTTCATGGCTCTGAATTCTTGGGCTATAAGTCAGTTGATTTTCAATAAAATCGAATTTTCAACGACATGTGTAGAAATATTCGAGCGATCCAAATGGCCGTTGGTTTGACCATTACAGGTCTCAACACCTATTGATAGAGGTATCAATCATCGAAATCGGAGCACAATTGCAGATTTTCGAATTTCATTGCTCTGAATTCGTGGGCTATAGCTCAGTTGATTTTCTTTAAAATCGAATTTGCTACGACATGTGTAGAAATATTCGAACGATCCAAATGGGCGTTGGCATGACGATTACAGGTCTCAACACCTATTGATCAATCATCGAAATCGGAGCACAATTGCAGATTTTCAAACTTCTTGGCTCTGAATTCGTGGGCTATAGCTCAGTTGATTTTCAATAAAATCGAATTTGCTACGACATGTGTCCAAATATTCGAGCGATCCAAATGGCCGTTGGCATGACGATTACAGGTCTCAACACCTATTGATAGAGGTATCAATCATCGAAATCGGAGCACAATTGCCGATTTTCGAATTTCGTGGCTCTGAATTCGTGGGCTATAGCTCAGTTGATTTTCAATAAAAGTCAATTTTCTACGACATGTGTAGAAATATTCGAGCGATCCAAATGGCCGTTGGCTTGACGATTACAGGTCTCAACACCTATTGATAGAGGTATCAATCACTATTGCTAGGGCTATTGCTCAGTTGATTTTCAATAAAATCGAATTTGCTACGACGTGTGTAGAAATATTCGTGTGATCCAAATGGCCGTTTGTTTGTTGTCTTAACACCCATTGATAGAGGTATCAATCATCGAAATCGGAGCACAATTGCAGATTTTCAAACTTCGTGGCTCTGAATTCGTGGGCTATAGGTCAGTTGATTTTCAATAAAATCGAATTTTCAACGACATGTGTAGAAATATTCGAGCGATCCAAATGGCCGTTGGTTTGACCATTACAGGTCTCAACACCTATTGATAGAGGTATCAATCATCGAAATCGGAGCACAATTGCAGATTTTCGAATTTCATTGCTCTGAATTCGTGGGCTATAGCTCAGTTGATTTTCTTTAAAATCGAATTTGCTACGACATGTGTAGAAATATTCGAACGATCCAAATGGGCGTTGGCATGACGATTACAGGTCTCAACACCTATTGATCAATCATCGAAATCGGAGCACAATTGCAGATTTTCAAACTTCTTGGCTCTGAATTCGTGGGCTATAGCTCAGTTGATTTTCAATAAAATCGAATTTGCTACGACATGTGTCCAAATATTCGAGCGATCCAAATGGCCGTTGGCATGACGATTACAGGTCTCAACACCTATTGATAGAGGTATCAATCATCGAAATCGGAGCACAATTGCAGATTTTCGAATTTCGTGGCTCTGAATTCGTGGGCTATAGCTCAGTTGATTTTCAATAAAAGTCAATTTTCTACGACATGTGTAGAAATATTCGAGCGATCCAAATGGCCGTTGGCATGACGATTACAGGTCTCAACACCTATTGATAGAGGTATCAATCATCGAAATCGGAGCACAATTGCAGATTTTCGAATTTCGTGGCTCTGAATTCGTGGGCTATTGCTCAGTTGATTTTCAATAAAATCGAATTTGCTACGACGTGTGTAGAAATATTCGTGTGATCCAAATGGCCGTTTGTTTGTTGTCTTAACACCCATTGATAGAGGTATCAATCATCGAAATCGGAGCACAATTGCAGATTTTCAAACTTCGTGGCTCTGAATTCGTGGGCTATAGCTCAGTTGATTTTCAATAAAATCGAATTTGCTACGACATGTGTAGAAATATTCGAGCGATCCAAATGGCCGTTGGTTTGACCATTACAGGTCTCAACACCTATTGATAGAGGTATCAATCATCGAAATCGGAGCACAATTGCAGATTTTCGAATTTTGTGGCTCTGAATTCATGGGCTATAGGTCAGTTGATTTTCAATAAAATCGAATATACCACGATATACGTAGAAATATTCGAGCGATCCCAATGGCCGTTGGCGTGACGATTACAGGTCTCAACACCTATTGATAGAGGTATCAATCATCGAAATCGGAGCACAATTGCCGATTTTCGAATTTCGTGGCTCTGAATTCGTGGGCTATAGCTCAGTTGATTTTCAATAAAATCGAATTTGCTACGACATGTGTAGAAATATTCGAGCGATCCAAATGGGCGTTGGTTTGACCTTTGCAGGTCTCAACACCCATTGATAGAGGTATCAATCATCGAAATCGGAGCACAATTGCAGATTTTCAAACTTCGTGGCTCTGAATTCGTGGGCTATAGCTCAGTTGATTTTCAATAAAATTGAATTTGCTACGACATGTTTAGAAATATTCGAGCGATCCAAATGGCCGTTGGTTTGACCATTACAGGTCTCAACACCTATTGATAGAGGTATCAATCATCGAAATCGGAGCACAATTGCAGATTTTCGAATTTTGTGGCTCTGAATTCATGTGCTATAGCTCAGTTGATTTTCAATAAAATCGAATTTTCTACGACATGTGTAGAAATATTCGAGCGATCCAAATGGGCGTTGGCATGACGAGTACAGGTCTCAACACCTATTGATGGAGGTATCAATCATCGAAATCGGAGCACAATTGCAGATTTTCAAACTTCGTGGCTCTGAATTCGTGGGCTATAGGTCAGTTGATTTTCATTAAAATCGAATATACTACGATATACGTAGAAATATTCGAGCGATCCCAATGGCCGTTTGCTTGACGATTACAGGTCTCAACACCTATTGATAGAGGTATCAATCATCGAAATCGGAGCACAATTGCAGATTTTCGAATTTCGTGGATCTGAATTCGTGGGCTATAGCTCAGTTGATTTTCAATAAAATCGAATTTGCTACGACATGTGTAGAAATATTCGAGCGATCCAAATGGCCGTTGGCATGATGATTACAGGTCTCCAAATAAAATATTCAGTGATAATGGCACCAATTTTATTGGAGCGGGGAGACAGCTAAACAAGGTATACAAAATGCTAAAATCGGAATAATTTTGTTATTTATTTGCAGAATATTTGGCACAAAATGCGCATACCATACCATACCATCAGCGCCTCATTTTAGCGGGCTTTGGGAAGCGGCGTTGAAATTGATGACGTCTCATTTGAACAAGGCCACCAATAATTGTAATTTGACGTTCGAGGAAATGTCGACACTATTGAGTCAAATAGAAGCAATCTTGAATTTGATGCCGCTGTGCACTTTATTAGAAGATGACACCACGATCGAAGCTCTGACTCTAGCGCATTTTTTAATCGGATTAACAATAAAAAAATGAAAAAGATGAAGAATGAGTCGAGAAAATTTTGAAAATCTGCTTAATTCACTTTATCTAAGCCCAGAAAGCCAACAAATATTTGATATGGGGCGAGCTCTTCTGCTGATTTGGTATAACAAATTGTTGTATTTACCAGTATCTGGCGAAATACTATTTGCTACGTCCTTCTATTTGTTTTATCAAAGCAAAATGTAGTAGTATTTTGTCTATTTACTTAAATCCCTTTAGATTAGTCGAAGTCGTCAATTTATTTGTACTACACAGTTGTAAGTATTACCTTTTAAAAATCCCACTTTCCAAACGAATATTTCCTATATTCATCCTCAAGTATTGCGAGAAATTTTTAACATCAAAGTAAACAATAAATATGAATCCACTTTACATCCGACACGAAATCCCCTATTGTCCCGTACTCACGTTAATAGAATACTCAAAAATATTTCTCCATTGTTCACAAAACAGAAAAGAAATTCAAGTGTTGGACAAAATATAAATACTCGTAAATTGTGTGTCGGACGATATAAAACATATCCCCCTCTCCCCCCTTGTACCTATACCGCATCATCCACAATTTACTGTTCTGAAATCAATTAAAATCTTCACGTTATATAATTTTCGGTACGATGATGATAAATTTAAAACGGAAATAAACACTTACAGATGCAGAGAGAGAGAAATATGAAAAATAATTTCCAGTTTTAATGATTTCGTCTGGAAAAGCTTTGCCAAATAAAAATATGTAGATATTATGACCACAATATACAATATGCTTATGTTACTTTTGGTGTGTACTTTGGAGAGCTTTTGTGTGTTTTATTAGTTGTAATTAGGGTGAATTTTAAATGGATCAGGTTTTTTTTTTGTAAGTGTGTTTGTACGCTCTATGTTTGTTAAATGTTCCCTATAGTGAAAATTAAATAGAAAGTTTTTTTTTTTACCAGATTTATATTATGTGTATGTAAGAATAAACGTAACTTGTTGTTGTATAATAAATCGTATCATGGTTTAATTAGTGGTCCCATAATACATTCATATGTATAGTATTTATGTAAGTAAAGCCAATTAGTAATAATAATTTTCCAACATATAATCATTATAAATTTTTATGTTTACAAACTCCTTCTTATGCTTAAATACTCAAATGAAATATTCAAACTAAAATAATAATGACTTGAACATAATTATCTGATTCCGTTTTAACATTCTATGTATAAAACTTTGCACAATCCTTTGATTAAAAAAGGATACAAATGCATCATACATACATATATGTATACATCAAAATTCAAACAAGCATCAATCAACTTTATTAAAAAAAAATTATGCATCGACATTAAAAAAATGTTTACAATTCAAAAGTTCATCGCACCGCACGTAACATATTTTACCAAGGTATACATGAAAAATAAGTTGGAAAAAGTTTTAGCGTAAAAAAATGAAAAATTTCTCAGATTTGAGCAATATAAATAAAAATGCGTCAATTTGAATATTGATATTAATAAAATATATTAAAATAAAAGAAAATGTGATGTTGACGTTAAAAACACCAAATTTATATGTCAAAGTAAAAAAGTTGTTGACGCAAAATCCGGATATTTTATCAAAGTGAAGTTAGCGGGGACAAAAAAATTTGTCCAAAATATCCGGATATTTACTGACAAAAACCAACAATTTTGTACAATCCTCTGATTAAAAAGGGATACAAATGCAACATGCATTTATGAACATACATCAAAATTCATACAAGCATCGATCAATTTTGCTACAAAAAAAAAATTATGCATCGACATTAAAAAAATGTTTTCCATTCAAAAGTTCATAACACTGCATTTGACATATTTTACCAAGTTACATGAAAAATAAGTTGAAAAAAGTTTTAAGCGGAAAAAAAAGCTTTTGCTAAGTGAAAAATGAAAATTCATGGCAAAGAGCAAAAACTCTATAATTGATGATGATTTTAAAGCAATTTTTTTTATTGTTTGATACAAGATTGCATCCGTTAAGTGAATTTTATTTTTTACATAGTTGTTTGATTAAAAAGCATATTTTGTAAATAAAGCAAGGTGGGATGGAAAGTTTCAACCATATATTATACTACAAAAAAAAATATTTATCTAAAATTTTTGTCACAAATTACTACAATAAACATTATTTATTAATAATGGATTTAGTCTGTGTATAATGATTAAGGATAGTAACTAGAAATGCAATTTATAATTTTATTTGACAGATTTTGTGTTCCTTTAAAAATCATATTTTACCATGTGTCCCGTATGTACACAATACAAGATGAATGAAAGAAGTTTTAAGCTCATTGTTATGTTGTGTGGATGCAATTTTAAATATGAAACGATAGATATAATTTTATTTTTTCATTGTACAGAAGTTGAGAACTGTAATTATAGTTCAAAATATTTTTTCAAAGTATTGCATTCACTGATTTTTTTGCGGAAATTCTATTTAGTTCAGTGAATATTCGGAAGCTAAACTTTCGCCTCTACAATTTGATCTTGATTTTCCCTCAGACTGGCGAATAAACATCAGCAGACAGACCGTCTAACAGAAAGTCAGAGAAACTGTGCGGTGGACCGACAAATAAACAATAGCCTGAACTGCAGAAAAACTGACACCCGCAGATAAACCGAGTGACACATCAATTGACAGCATAACAGGCAGGCTGACCGATAGATGGAGTTCTAAGGCTTTCTTGATCGTTCAGTGTAATTTTATGAGTCACGTGACCCAAAGGGACCAAATATTTTATTATCCACCTTATAGCAATAATAACACTGTGCTTGAATTGCTGAGTTTTTTTTTGTGGCAAGCTGGGCACCCAGGAGGTAAACCTAATTCGAGTAAACTGAATCCAATGGTGCTAGTTCCATTTCAAAGTTAGTCCCCATTTTTGAGATATCGGTTTCAACATGTTTTAGCTCAGAGTCAAAAATTTGTTAAAATATTCACTAACTTTCACAATACCAATACCAAAACATTATGACATTAATGTTTCGATTACATCGAAGTATTCACTTCACTAAATTTAATTCAAATTAATTTTAACTAAAATTTATTTAATTTCAATAAATTTAGTGGAACCGAAACCCCAATTTACTCGACCATTAATGCTTTATTTAAGGACTTAATTCAGCCCTTTTATCATACTCTTAAATAAATTAAATTAAATCTCAAATTCCAAATTTCAAACTTCAAACTCCAAATTCCAAATTTCCAATTCTTCAATATCCAAATTTCAAATTTCAAATTCCAATTTTCAAATTCTGAATTTAAAATTTAAAATTCTGAATTTCAAATTTCAAATTCCCAACTTCAAGTTCCAAATTCCAAATTCATAATGTTAAATCTTTAATCTTAAATTCCAAATTTCAAATTTCAAATTTCAAATTTTAAATTTTAATTTTAAATTTCAAATTCCAAACTTCAAATCTCAGATTCCAAATTTCAAATTCCAAATTCCAAATTCCAAATTTCAAATTCCAAAATTCAAATTCCAAATTTCAAATTCCAAATTCTAAATTCCAAATTTCAAATTCCAAATACTAAATTCCAAAATCCTAAAATTCCAGATTTCAAATTTTAAATCGCTCTCTCTTAATTAACTCTAAATTGCATACTTCAAACTTAAAATATCGAATTCCAAATGCGAAATTTCGAATTTTAAATTCCTAATTTCAAATTCCAAATTTAAAATTTAAAATTCCAAATTTAAAATTCCAAATTCCAAACTTCAAATTCCCAACTTCAAATTCCAAATTTCAGATTCAAAATGTAAATCTTAAATTCCAAATTTCAAATTCCAAATTTCAAATTCCAAATTTCAAATTCCAAATTTTAAATTTTAATTTTAAATTTCTAATTCCAAACTTCAAATCTCAGATTTTAAATTTAAAATTCCAAATTCCAATTTTCAAATTTCCAATTCCAAATTTCAAATTTCAAATTTCCAACCCCACATACCAAACTCCAATTTTCAAATCCCCAACTTCAAGTTCCATATTCCAAATTCAAAATGTTAAATCTTAAATACTAAATTTCAAATTCCAAACTTCAATTCTCAGATTCCAAATTCCAAATTCAAATTTAAAATTTAAAATTCCAAATTTCAATTTGAAAATTTCAAACCCCACATTCAAACTTTCAACTTTCAAATTTCAAATTTCAAATCCTAATTACCAGAATCCAAAATTTCATGTTCCAAAATTCAAATTTTGAATTTCAATTTTTAAATTTCAAAATATAAATCCCAAATTCCAAATTTCGTTATTCAAACTGTAAATTCCAAATTCCAAATTCCAAATCCCAAATTCCAAATTCCAAAATCCAAAAATTCATATTCCAAAATTTCGAATTTTAAATTCCAAACTTCAAATTCTAAATTTCAAATTCCAAATTTTAAATTACAAATTTCAAACTTCAAATAACCCACTTTAAATTCCAAATTCAAAATTCAAAATCTTAAATTCCAAATTTCAAATTCCAAATTCCAATTTTCAAATTCCAAATCTAATCTCTATCTTCTCATTTAAATATTAAATTCTTAATTTCAAATTCCAAATTTCAAATTTCAAATTCCAAATTCTAAATTTTAATTTTAAATTTCAAATTTCATACTTCAAATCTCAGCAAATTTAAAATTTAAAATTCCAAATTCCAAATTTCAAATCCCACATTCCAAATTCCAAATTTAATTCTAAATTTCAAATTCCAAATTGCAAATTCCAGATACCAAAATCCAAAAATTCATATTCCAAATTTCAAATTTTAAATCGCAAACTCTAAAGTGCATAGTTCAAACTTAAAATTTTAAATTACAAATTTCAAATTCCCAACTTCAAATTCCAAACTCAAAATGTTAAATCTTAAATCCCAAATTTCAAATTTCAAAGTTTAATTTTAAATTTCAAATTTCAAACTTCAAATCTCAGATTCCAAATTTCAAATTCCAAATTCCAATTTTGAAATTTCAAATTCCAAATTTCAAACCACACATTCCAAATTTCAAATTTCAAATCCCCAACTTCAAATTCAAAATTCAAAATGTTAAATCTTAAATCTTAAATTTCAAATTTCAAATTCCAAATGATAAATTTTAATTTCAAATTCCAAATTCCAAATTTCAAACCCCACATTCCAAATTTTCAAATTCCAAATCCCAAATACCAAAATCCAAAATTTCATATTCCAAATTTCAAGTTTTAAATTTCAAATTTTAAAATTCAAAATATAGATCCCAAATTCCAAATTTCGTTATTCAAACTCTAAATTCCAAATTCCAAATCCCAAATTCCAAATTTCAAATCCCACATTCCAAATTCCAAATTTAATTCTAAATTTTAGATTCCAAATTTCAAATTCCAAATACCAAAATCCAAAAATTCATATTCCAGACTTCAAATTTTAAATCGCAAACTCTAAAGTGCATAATTCAAACTTAAACTATCAAATTCCAATGCCAAATTTCAAATTTTAAATTCCAAATTTTAAATTCCAAATTTCAAATTCCCAACTTCAAATTAAAAATTAAAAATGTTAAATCTTAAATTACAAATTTCAAATTTTAAACTTTAATTTTAAATTTCAAATTCCAAACTTCAAATCTCAGATTCCAAATTTCAATTTCAAATTTCAAACCCCACATTCCAAATTCCAACTTTCAAATTTCAAATTTCAAATTCCAAATCCCAAATACCAAAATCCAAAATTTCATATTCCAAATTTAAAATTTTAAATTTCAATTTTTAAATTTCAAATTTTAAATTTCAAAATATAAATCCCGAATTCCAAATTTCGTTATGCAAACTCTAAATTCCAAATTCCAAATCCCAAATTCCAAATTTCAAATTCCAAAATTCAAATTCCAAATTCCAAATTTCAAATCCCACATTCCAAATTCCAAATTTTAAATCGCAAAGTCTAAAGTGCATACTTCAAACTTAAAATATAAAATTTCAAATGCCAAATGTCAAATTTCAAATTTTATACTCCAAATATCAAATTTCAAATTTCTAATTCCAAATTTTAAATTTCAAATTCCCAACTTCAAATTCAAAATGTTTAATCTTAAATTCTAAATTTCAAATTTTAAACTTTAATTTTAAATTTCATATTTCAAACTTCAAATCTCAGATTCCAAATTCCAAATTCCAATTTTCAAATTTCAAATTCCAATTTTCAAATTTCAAATTCCAAATTTCAAATCCCACATTCCAAATTCCAAATTTCAAATTCCAAATCCCAAATACCAAAATTCAAAATTTCATATTCCAAATTTCAAATTTTCAATTTCAATTTTTAAATTTCAAATTTTAAATTTCAAAATATAAATCCCAAACTCCAAATTTCGTTCTTCAAACTCCAAATTCCAAATCCCAAATTTCAAATTCCAAAATTCAAATTCCAAATTCCAAATTTCAAATCCCACATTCCAAATTCCAAATTTAATTCTAAATTCTAAATTCCAAATTCCAAATTCCAAATCCCAAATTCCAAATTCCAAAATCCAAAATCCAAAAATTCATATTCCAGATTTAAAATTTTAAATCGCAAACTCTAAATTGCATATTTCAAACTAAAAATATCAAATTATTATTATTATTATTATTATTATTACTATCTTTATTTCAATAAAATAAATACAAAATTAAAATCTAGTTGAAACAACATTATAAAATATGAAATAAAGTACAGCTCCTATAGACATTATGTCTGTAGTGGAGCAATTTAAAACAAATTTTAATTAAAATTTATATAATATTCTTTGTTTACATAATTAACAATAATCTTCAACAAAATACAAGCTCAGTTATTAAAATAGATATATTTAACTACACGACGGCACATTAGAACATAATGTATGATAATTTAACATTTATACTAAAAATATTGCTCGATATCATCGATGTCAAGTAACCAAGTCCGAATTTCCCTGTTAAATTTATGTTTCTGCGCAGATGGAAGCATTTTGACATTTTTAGGTAAAAGATGGAACCAATAAGGTGCCATATATAAATAAAATCTTCTAAACCTTTCACTATTACAACGAAGACCGACAAAATTGTTTGGATTTCTCATATTATACACGTGGTATATTCGACTATGATAACTATTGCTACGAACAAAAAACATTTTCAATACTTTAAAAACATACAAATACCTTAGAGGCAACAAGTTTAACTCGCGAAAAAGCGGAATAGTGGGTGTATTCCTTGGACAAGCATAAATTAATTTGATAATTCTTTTTTGCGCTACAAAAAGATCTGCAATATTAGCAAAGTAAATTCCACCCCAACTAGTTATACCATACATTAAGATAGATTCAACAAGAGCATGATATAACCTTCTTAAAATAAAAGAAGGGCACAAAGGTCGAAGATTATAAAATTTATGCACTGCAGTAATAACAATTTTCCTGATATTAGTTAGGTGGGAGGTCCAATTTAGCTGTGAGTCAATTGTTACACCTAAGTATTTAAACTCATTTACGCAGGGCAAATCAAAACATTGCCCAAAACATGGATTCTTATCACACGGGTATACGTGATACTTGAAAAAGTTTTGATCAACTGTTATGTCGGGCCGTCTAAAATGCATAATTCTAGATTTTTCACTAGCAACAAGCCGATGATAAAAAAACCATTTACTTAGAGTGCATAAATCAATATAGATAAACCGTTGAATATCAACGTAATCATTAGACGCATATGTCAAAGCCAAATCATCTGCAAACGCTGTAGCACACCCTCTAAGATTAATTTCAAAGATAGAATTGAAATAAATTAAAAACAATAAGGGCCCCAAAACTGAGCCCTGAGGAACACCACATTTTAGAAGACCTGGAGGACTATTCACATTATTAATTTTTACAATTTGACTACGCTTACGAAGGTAACTTATAAACCAATCTAATATTTTGCCTCTAACACCAATACTTGACAATTTCATTATGAGTATGTCATGGTTAACAGTATCAAATGCTTTTGAAATGTCCAAAAATACTGCTGAGCATTTCTGAGAGTTGTTAATTGCTAAATAAATATTGCTCAGAAAATTTAAAAGAGCTTCTTCCGTAGATTTTCCTTCTATGAATCCAAATTGGTGATCACTAAAAAATTTTATTTTACCAAGGTAAGAGACTAATCGTCGTTTAATTAATTTCTCAAATAATTTGGAAAAAGTACTCAATAGTGAGATCGGTCGGTAATTGTTTAATTGCAGAGCATCACCCTTTTTAAAAACTGGAATAACAACAGCTATTTTTAAGGCGTCTGGAAAAATTCCGCTCTTTAGACTTAAATTAAATAAAAATTTTAATACATCAACCAAATACCAGGCACAATTTTTAACAATGATATTATCTACTCCATCAAATCCTTTAGAATGTTTGTTTTTTAACTTCTGAATTTCAGAAATAATCTCCAAAGAATTAATTTCATCGAAATAACAAGAAGTACAGTAACTATCTCGGTTTCCAAAAATAAATTGTTTCTGCTCTCCACTGTTAGTACTATTAGGAAAAATATTGGAAGTTATATCGGATGAAACATTTATAAAAAATTTATTAAATTCATTACATATATTCTGATCATCAGTAAGAAGAACATTTGATTGATATTCATAAATTTGTGTTATTTGGTTTTTGTTTTGGGACGTATTTCTACCCAAAATATCATCAATTTCCTTCCACATAAGCTTAGGATTATTCCCTATTAAACCAAATTTATCTTTGTAATATACTCTTTTGACCCGTTTAACAGTCATATTTACATGCTTAGAGAGTTTTCTTACATAATTTTCTAACCGAGTGTTATTTGGATACCTTCTTAATTTTTTAGAAAATTTTTTAAGTTTATTAATTTTACACAAAAGATAATAATTCATCCAGGGCTTTAACTTCTTGCTACTGCGATAAGTAATTGTTTCTTTTGAAAGTTCAATATGGGAAATTAATTTATTTAAGAAAATATCGAATGCTGTATTACAATTTTTTTCATGGTAAACAAGATCCCAGTTTTCAACTAGAAGACGATCTCTAAGTTTGTCATAATTAACTTTTGAACTCTTTCCACTATAACATATCACAGGTCTATTCGATTCTGCCCAAATATTGAGGGTAATTAAATTATGATCGGAAAAATGTATTGGTAAATTATCAATACTAAAAGTATATGTACTACTGGATTTAACAAAAACATGGTCTAAACATGATAGATTCCTAGTTGGATTGTTAGATACACTGAGGAATCCATATGATGCAAGCATTGCTTGGTAGTTAAAACAGCTTACGTTATTCAATAGATTTATATTAATATCACCTAAGATCACTATGTTATTATTGTTAATTGTTCCCAGCAAATTATCTAAATTATTGCAAAAATCATTAAGATCACTATTACAAAAACGGTAAAAACACAGAAAAATCCAAACATTTTTACCTAGTTGAATGTCCAATCTAAGAACATCAGCTGAAATCCAATTACAAGTACAGCATGATATAACTGTTAGATTTTTATGTATAAAGACACCAACTCCACCGGCGCGGTAATTATCGTTACAGCAAGCTTTAAAGCTGTAATTAGGCAAATTGAATTCTGTTGTTTCGTTCGAATAAATCCAAATTTCAGAAACAAAAATTAAATCAGGTAGAGTATTCAGACTGGCTACAAACGTACTAAACATATCAAAATTTGCTCTTAAACTTCGAATATTTTGGTGCAGTATACTATATTTACTACTCATAAAAGATGCAAATCAAAAATAACTTACAAACAATGATAATAATAAATTGAGCAAAAATATAATATAGAGCAATAATCATAGAATATCGCGTTGAATTTAAAATTCGCTTAATGATAAGAAAAAATATGTTTACGTAAAAATTAAAAATATTAGAAAAAACAAAAAACAAGTAAAACGACCAAAAATAACTTATATCGTGCTTTACATTCATAGCATTAATATTCAATAGTGCCAACGTAAAAGAAATTAAACACAAAAAAATTTGAATAATTAAATCTGTTAAGGAAATGTAAATAGACAAAACAATTGATAGTGGCGATGAAATCGACATAAAATAAAATAAAAACACAAGAAAAAATAAAAACTGAGCTAGTACAGGTAAATAAATCACAATACTTAACAATCTATAAATTTCCAGGTTCCCAGATAGTTCAATCAGATGTATTGCCTTCAATTTTCTTGTGAATGTTTTTAATCCGAAAAATATCGTTGACCGAAGCAATTCGATGAACATCAGACCCTGCAGATTTCCGTAAATATATTTGTCCAGCTTTGCACCATAAATAATTATACTTATATAATGTTTTTATATTTTTAGCCTCACGGTATAAATTTGACTGGAACGCTGTTAAGTGATGCATAATGTAGATACGCTGGACTGGATGGTTTACTGGTAGAAATACATCCAAATCTTGAGTAGACAGTGATTTGTGTTTTCGCATTTGCATTAAAATATTGTTTTTAAGTTCAGTTGAGTTTAGTTTCACAATAAAGAAATCTCTTAACAATGGCTTGAAGTGGTTTCTATTTGCAGCAGCGTTGACAGTAATTTTTTTATCGATCTTCTCAACTGAGACTATTTGATCACCATTTATGTTCACCCCTATTTTTTTGATAACACAAGTTATTAAACTACGAATGTCTTCATGGTTAGATGGTAAGCCACTGATAATAATGTTGGATACATTTTGCTGTTGATTTGGTTTATCGATTTCAGCTTCCAAATGACGTAATTTGTTGTCTTGCACAAGCAATTTTTCCTCTAAAACACAAACTTTCGACTTGATTTCCTCATATTCAAATTTTAACGATGTAACAATGGTTTTTAAATCTTCAAGTGCTGATAGCTTACTTTCCATGCGTTTAAGCTGGGTCATAACATCGGATAAACTAACGTTCATATTTGCCGAGTCCGACGCAACCTGATCATCATCCATAATTGATTGGTTTGACGTTGCACGACAGTCTTCACATAACCAATTCACAGATCGATTTTTGATGCCTTGTAGAAGATCATCAGATATGCGAGCGCATTTGATATGGAATGGTTTCATACAAGGTCCACCACATTTGACACCAGGAAATCTTCCCTTTGTAATATTGGAAGAGCAAGTGTTACAGGTTTCAGACATAGTACAAATACAGTTTAAAAATTATCTGTGGTAAGTGTACACAGCAATCAAAATAAACCAAAAATGATTTCCGAAATTGAATTTAACAATAAACAGTTTGTACACTATAACGGATTTGAAAGAAACAAATTGTATATACCAATAACGTTTTCACAAAATGAATGAAATCATAAACAGTTGCACTAAAACGGATTTTATTGTAACACAAGAAATATTTCCAATATTTAAATAATTGATTAATTAATTGAATTAATTGAATTATTGCGATAATTTTATTAATTTAGAGTTCTAATATTTATATGGTTATTATGATTAAAAATGTATTAAATTGGAACTATTATATTTTGTTTTATATATTTTTCACTGCACAATTATTTTTTTTTTTTTTTTTTTTTTAGGTGTTGCTCGTTTAAAAGTTGAGTTTCCAAATGCAAAATTTCGAATTTTAAATTCCAAACTTCAAATTCTAAATTTCAAATTCCAAATTACAAATTTAAAATTACAAATTTCAAACTTCAAATAACCCACTTTAAATTCCAAATTCAAAATCTTAAATTCCAAATTTCAAATTCCAAATTCCAATTTTCAAATTTCAAATTTCAAATTTCAAATTCCAAATTTCAAATTCCAAATCCCCAACTTCAAATTCCAAATTCAAAATGTTAAATCTTAAATATTAAATTCCAAATTTCAAATTTCAAATTCCAAATGATAAATTTTAATTTCAAATTCCAAATTCCAAATTTCAAAACCCACATTCCAAATTTTCAAATTCCAAATCCCAAAAAACCAAAATCCAAAATTTCATATTCCAAATTTCAAATTTTAAAATGCAAAATATAGATCCCAAATTCCAAATTTCGTTATTCAAGCACTAAATTCCAAATTCCAAATCCCAAATTCCAAATTTCAAATCCCACATTCCAAATTCCAAATTTAATTCTAAATTCTAGATTCCAAATTTCAAATTCCAAATACCAAAATCCAAAAATTCATATTCCAGATTTCAAATTTTAAATCGCAAACTCTAAAGTGCATAATTCAAACTTAAAATATCAAATTCCAAATGCCAAATTTTCAATTTAATATTCCAAATTTCAAATTCCAAATTTCAAATTTTAAATTCCATATTTTAAATTCCAAATTTCAAATTCCCAACTTCAAATTCAAAATTCAAAATGTTAAATCTTAAATTACAAATTTCAAATTTTAAACTTTAATTTTAAATTTCAAATTCCAAACTTCAAATCTCGGATTCCAAATTTCAAATTCCAAATTTCAAACCCCACATTCCAAATTCCAACTTTCAAATTTCAAATTCCAAATCCCAAATACCAAAATCCAAAATTTCATAATCCAAATTTCAAATTTTAAATTTCAATTTTTAAATTTCAAATTTTAAATTTAAAAATATAAATCCAAAATTCCAAATTTCGTTATTCAAACTCTAAATTCCAAATTCCAAATCCCAAATTCCAAATTTCTAATTCCAAAATTCAAATTCCAAATTTCAAATTCCAAATTTCAAATTTCAAATCCCACATTCCAAATTCCAAATTTAACTCTAAATTATAAATTCCAAATTTCAAATTCCAAATACCAAAATCCAAAAATTCATATTCCAGATTTCAAATTTTAAATCGCAAACTCTAAAGTACATACTTCAAACTTAAAATATCAAATTCTAAATGCCAAATTTCAAATTTCAAATCCAAATTTCAAACCCCACATTCCAAATAAAAAATTTCAAATTTTAAATCCCCAACTTCAAATTCCAAATTCAAAATGTTAAATCTTAAATTCCAAATTTCAAGTTCCAAATTTCAAATTCCAAATTCTAAATTTTAATTTTAAATTTCAAATTCCAAACTTCAAATCTCAGATTCCAAATTTCAAATTCCAAATTCCAAATTTAAAATGTAAAATTCCAAATTTCAAAGTACACATTCCAAATTCCAAATTCCAAATTTCAAATTCCAAATCCCAAATACCAAAATCCACAATTTCATATTCCAAATTTCAAATTTTCAATTACAAATTTTAAATTTCAAAATATAAATTTCAAACTCCAAATTTCGTTCTTCAAACTCCAAATTCCAAATCTCAAATTTCAAATTCTAAAATTCTAAATTCCAAATTTCAAATTCCAAATACCAAATTCCAAAATCAAAAAATTCATATTCTAGATTTTAAATTTTAAATCGCAAATTATCAAATTCCAAATTTAAAATTTGAAATTCCAAATTTAAAATTTCAAATTCCAAATTTCAAATTCCAAATTTAAAACTCCATATTCCAAATTTCAAATTCCCAAATTCAAATTCCAAATTCAAAATTTTAAATTTTAAATTCCAAATTTCAAATTCCAAATTTCAAACCCCACATTCCAAATTCCAAATTTCAAATTCCAAATTTCAAACTCCATATTCCAAATTCCAAATTTCAAATTTCAAATTCAAGATGTTAAATCTTAAATATTAAATTCCAAATTTCAAATTCTAAATTTTAATTTTAAATTTCAAATTCCAAACTTCAAATCTCAGATTCCAAATTTCAAATTCCAAATCCCAAATACCAAAATCCAAAATTTCATAATCCAAATTTCAAATTTTAAATTTCAAAATATAAATCCCAAACTCCAAATTTCGTTCTTCAAACTCCAAATTTCAAATTCCAAATACCAAATTCCAAAATCCAAACAATCATATTCCAGATTTCAAATTTTAAATCGCAAACTCTAAATTGCATACTTCAAACTTAAAATTTCAAATTCCAAATGCCAAATTTCAACTTTTAAATTCCAAATTTCAAATCCCAAATTTCAAATTCCAAATTCCAAACTTAAAATTCCAAATTCCAAATTTTAAATTCCCAACTAACAATTCCAAATTTCAAATTCCAAATTTAATATTTTCATGTCACAGTTTCACGTACATGATCCGTTAAACACAACCATTAAGTTGCAAGACAAGATCTAAATGATAATTGCTTAGCTAGCACAGAAAATATCAAACCAATTAAAATTCTAAATTGCAGTTAGTATATTTGTTGTTTTCATATAGAATAATTTGCGTGCGCAAAATATTCTATGAATATAATAAATAAAATAACTGCATTTTACAATTTTAATTTTTGGAATACTGGCATGTGGAATTTTGGGATGTGGATCTTTGGTTTGAGGAATTTTTATTTTTGGAATTGTAACAGTGGAATTTGGCAAATGGAATATTTTTTTTGGAATTCCGTACCCAACCCGCCAAATGTTAAATCTTAAATTCCAAATTTCAAATTCCAAATTTTAAATTTTAATTTTACATTTCAAATTCTAAACTTCAAATTTAAGATTCCAAATTTCAAATTCCAAATTCCAATTTTCAAATTTCAACTTCCAAATTCCAAATTTCAAATTTCAAACCCCACATTCCAAATTCCAAATTTCAAACCCCAAATTCTAAATCCCAAATTCCAAATTTCAAATACCAAATTTTAAATCGGGTTGGGTACTAATCACCAAAAATCAATATTCCAAATTAAAAATTCCAAACTCAAAATTCCAAAAACTAAAATTCCATAAATGAGAATTCAAAAAAAAAAATTCCAAACTCAAAATTCTAAAATTCAAAATTCCAAAGTAAAAATTCCAAAAATTCCATTCCAATTTGAGTTAATAAAAATAGAGAAATTAGAGCGCGCTAATTTCTCTATTTTTATTAATACAATTGGATTAACACAGTGGAACGGTATTTTCAAAGGGCGAATAATTTTTTCTGTTTTCAAATTATTATGAACAAAGGTGCTTATGACAATTGATTAGATACGCTTGTATTTGTGTTAATACAAGAACTTGATAGTGAACATCTGTTTTGATTGTGTTATACAATGTACTACTGGTTATGGTTATTATGGCGCACTCTTATCCTTGTAAAAAATTAATAAATAAACAATTTAATTTTTCTTATGTTTTGTGTACCGTTTAGGGTAATTAAAAAAATAGCTTCATTTTGATCTCATTTTATGATACAAATTTTATCAGAAAGGTTGTGTTCTGCCCGTTTTACTCATTTGAAAATTTAAATTGATCGAAAAAGTTCTAATTACACCTACCAAGCGCGTGTTGAAAAACAACACAACATGAGCCCAAACGAATACTTAGCTACATTAGCTAAGATTATAGTTTTAATAAAAAAATACAAAATTTTGGATTTTGAATTATGGACATTTTTTTTAGGTATTTTGGGAATCGTTATTTTGTAATTTAGAATTATGTAAATTGGAATTTGAAAATAAATTTTTTTGTTTCATTTCGAAATAATGAAAATGGAATTTTTATTTTTTGAGGTTTTGATATTATCCCTTTCAAATCCCACATTCAAAATTCCAAATTTAATTAAAAATTCTAAATTCCAAATTTCAAATTTCAAATACCAAATTCCAAAATCCAAAAATTCATATTCCAGAATTCAAATTTTTAATCGCAAACTCTAAATTGCATACTTCAAACCTAAAATATCAAATTCCAAATTTCAAATTCCCATCTTCAAATTCCAAATTCAAAATGTTAAACTTAAATTCCAAATTTCAAATTCCAAATGTAAAATTCCAAATTCCAAATTCCAACTTGCAAATTCCCAAATTAAAATTCCAAATTCAAAATTCAAAATGTTAAATCTTAAATTCCAAATTTCAAATTTCAAATTCCAAATTTAAAATTCCAAATTTCAAATTTCAAATTCCCAACTTCAAATTCCAAATTCAAAATGTTAAATTTTAAATTCCAAATTTCTAATTCCAAATATCAAACCCCTAACTTCAAATTCAAAATTCAAAATGTTAAATCTTAAATCATAAATTCCAAATTTCAAATTCCAAATTCTAAATTTTAATTTTAAATTCCAAACTTCAAATCTCGGATTACAAATTTTAAATTCCACATTCCAAATTTAAAATTTAAAATTCCAAGTTCCAAATTTCAAATTCCAAATTTCAAATTATAAATTTCAATTTTTAAATTTCATATTTTAAAATTCAAAATATAAATCCCAAACTCCAAATTTCGTTCTTCAAACTCCAAATTCCAAATTTCAAATTTCAAATTCCAAAATTCAAATTCCAAATTTCAAATTTCAAATCCCACATTCCAAATTCCAAATTTAATTCTAAATCCTAAATTCCAAATTTCGAGTTCCAAATACCAAATTCCAAAATCCAAAAATTCATATTTCAGATTTCAAATTTTAAATCGCAAACTCTAAATTGCATACTTCAAACTTAAAATATGAAATTCCAAATGCCAAATTTCAAATTTTAAATTCCAAATTTAAAATTTAAAATTTCCAACTTTAAATTCCAAATTCAAAATGTTAATCTTAAATTCAAAATTTCAAACCCCATATTCCAAATTCCAAATTTCAAATTCAAAATTTCAAATCCCCAACTTCAAATTCCAAATTCAAAAATTTAAAACTTAAATCTGAAATTCCAAATTTCAAATTCCAAATTTCAAATTCCAAATTCTAAATTTTAATTTTAAATTTCAAATTCCAAACTTCAAATCTCAGATTCCAAATTTCAAATTCCAAATTCCAAATTTAAAATTCCAAATTCCAAATTTCAAACCTCACATTCCAAATTCCAAATTTCAAATTACAAATACCAAATACCAAAATTCAAAATTTCATATTCCAAATTTCAAATTGTAATTACAATTTTTAATTTTCAAATTTTAGATTTAAAAATATACATAAATCCCAAACTACAAATTCCAAATCCCAAATCCCAAATTTCAAATTCCAAAATTCAAATTCTAAATTTCAAATTAATTTCAAATCCCACATTCCAAATTCCAAATTCAATTCAAAATTCTAAATCCAAATTTCAAATTCCAAATAACAAATTCCAAATTTCAAATTTCAAATACCAAATTCCAAAATCCAAAAATTCATATTCCAGAATTCAAATTTTTAATCGCAAACTCTAAATTGCATACTTCAAACCTAAAATATCAAATTCCAAATTTCAAATTCCAAATTTCAAATTCCAAATTTTAAATTTCAAATTTCAAATTCCCAACTTCAAGTTCCAAATTCAAAATGTTAAATCTTAAATTTCAAATTCCAAACTGCAATTCTCAGATTCCAAATTTCAAATTCCAAATTCCAAATTCGAAATTTTAATTCTTCAACACAACCAGAAATGTATATAGCCCTTGTTTAAATTAAGCTGGACTTGCTTAAGTGAAGCGTAAATCTAAGATGTATATCGGATATAGACTCATACCCTACAAGATCAAATTCTCACTTTTATATCGAAGGCGTAAAGAAAAATTTGGCTAATAAAAATATTGTTTACCATGGATTCATTGAATATAACGATTTACCACGTGAGATAAAGTCGACGGATCAAATTATAAAATTTAAACATCACCTTAAAGTATACCTTTATAATAAATCTATTGGTTAAAATTCTTTACATTTTCATTTTTATTAAATTTTATTAATTGTATATTATTAAGACTTGTTCTAATCAAAATCAAAATACATGAAAGGAATGTAATAATTCTGTAATAGATTTAAAAAAAATAATAATAATTTGTAAATAACTAAAATGTTGTATATGTTACAGTTGTTCACAACTCTATACCATTGTTAAATAAAAACAAACAAACAAAACAAATCTTAAATCATAAATTTCAAATTCCAAATTTTATATTTTGATTTCAAACTCCAAATTTCAAATTTCAAATTCCAAATTCCGAATTCTAAATCCCAAATTTCAAATTCCAAATTTCAAAATCCAAATCCCAAATCGCAAATTCCAAAATCCAAAATCCCAAATTTCATATTCCAAACCCCAAACTACAATTTCCAAATTTCAAATTTTATATTCTGTCAACGCATTTCATCAAAATCGCCCTTGTATAGCAAACAAAAAAAAAACGAACAAACTAGGCATACAGGTACAACACAAAACCAACGAAAATTCTTCCTATGTAAGGTACTCCTTTATGAGTTTAACAATAGGTTTACGGAAATTTCTTATATACCTATACCTATCTATACGGTACGCGTCAATTTGACGCGTGTTAAAAAAAATAAACATTTGGTAAAATAAATAATTTATTTTTAAAGGAACATTGTCATACAGGTGTATTGATATCAAAATCATCTTAATAATAAAAAGACAACTCGCAAGCTGATTGATAAGTTCGGACAAAAAACTAAAAAAAAAAATTTGGTTCACGATTTATTAAGAAATAAAAAATTACATATTGTTAGGCAAGCCCCATGTTCTCAAACGTTCTCAGCCATCTTTTACCAACGGTATTTAGAGAAAATATTACTGCCGGTTAAAAATTAATTTTTTTTTTAGCCCCTACTGAAAAACCGACCTACGTGGAAATGACAGAAATAAAATAGAAATTCAAATCATTAGAGCAAAATGAGCATACTTTAAATAAAACGTTTTGCATACGATAATTAAAAAAAAAAATACTCAGTATTATAGAATTTAATTGACGGGGCACAGCAAAAATACAAACATGTTTAGGTGTGTTGTAATTTGTATTGTTTATTATTCATTATTCATTACATATTTGTCGTAAATTAGTTTTAGTTAGACCATGAATTTGATACGGTAATTAATACCTTTTACTTAAAGGTAATTGATTTGTAATTAATACGTTGTTTTAAAGCCGATATTCATAAACAATTAAATTACGCAATTTGTGTGACATTAGTACGCTGCATTTTCAATTTCTTGCCTTTTAGTTTTGCCCGACAGTTTTTGCCGATGTTGCACAAATCGACAAAAGTAAAGTAAAAGGCGAGAAATTTGAGCAACTTTTTATTAGCTATCAACGTTACATTTTTGTGATAAACGGTGTCAGAGTGTTTTTAATTTGTTTTATTTTAAATTAAGGTGTTTTAGTCAAACTAAAAAAGAATTTGCAATTATGGATAATTTACCAAATGCCTTGGCATACGATCGCAAAAATCATATAGATTATAGATTAACCAACGTAAGGTTATATTCCTGATTTAGAACACAATCACAGAGAGCCCACGGAATAATGATTTGCAAAAATCTAGTACGTTCCGTCAGTGGCAGACCGTCATCCTATTTTTTTCATTTGCAAATCTTTATACCGCATGTATTCGTAATACCGTTTCACACCATGATCGTGCACTGTAACAAAGTCGGGTTAGTTACACCATTTATAACTCAAGAACGGCTGGACCGATTTTTATGATTTTTGATTTTTTGGATTTGTCTCCGTCCCGAATAGCAGAATAACTATAAAAACATCTGAAAAATTCACGAAAAAAAAATTTATGAAGAAAATTCATTTTCTCATATATTTTGTATGGAATGGCTGTTTTGATGATATCTCGAGAACGGATTGACTGATTTCGATGAATTTTCTTTTTTTGTTAATTTTTAATTAACAATTAATTATATACATATATAATTTTTTATCGTTTGTTTTATTTGACAGTTTTTAATTTTTTTCACGAAATTACGCACAACCACTTTTTCAAAAAAATAAAAACTAAATGGTTTGTTTACAGAAAAAATACCAACCATATATTATTTGTCTATAGTTATCTGTCCGCAACTGTCCACGCTTGAGAAAGCGGATTTGATATGGGTTGTTGTTGTTTCCATTAATTTCTGGTCTAAGTGCGCCGCAATTTATCAGCATTTGTTTTCGAGTTTTCACCATTTTTCATGCAGTTTTATACGGTTATTACATTTGTATTCGATTTAATTAATTCTTTTCAAACGAGTTGTTCTGAAATTCATGAACGATAAGTGATTTCAAAAAGGTGAGTTCAGTTTGATGAATTGGACATTGTGAAAGCATCGACAATCAATCCAATCGGTAATTTTGGACTGCGTGTTTGATTTTCCAGGCGGATTCGTTCGAAATTGTGTGGAATTCTATTTTCGATCGTGATTTTCAAACGATAAGTTGCCTTCGAAGATGTTCACTTTGTGAGGTTATCACATTTGTTATTGTGCGCGCATCGATAAGTGCTTCATTATGTAATTTTGAATTGTGTAATTAATTTTCCAGTGTTATTTACAATGCCGCGAGCCAGAAGATCTAATCTTTCACAACGGAACCGTAACGCAATTAAACTTCGGAATTTTGCGAATCAATCCACTGCAGATGAACAAGAAATCGTACGAGAAGAGCGCCGCGTTAGTATGGCCCGACTTCGTGCTTCACACACACAAGTACAAAGAGAGGCAGTACATCAAATGGCTCAGTTGGCAATGAGAAATCGGCGAGCTTACCGCACAGATCAACAACGTGATAATCTTCGACGCGCAAGAAGAAATGCTTCAAGTGTTGATTTGAATCGAGTAGCGTTTCAATACGATTGCACAATTGACTAAAGCTCGCACATTTTCGTTCGAATTGGCCCAATGGAGGTTGTGTGCGATCATTGCGGTGCATTGAAGTTCGCTGGAGAAACGCCTGGATTGTGCTGTCTCAGTGGCAAGGTGAAATTGCCATTATTGCCTCCACCACCTGAGCCATTGCATTCATTCCTTCGTGGCGAAACACCAGAATCACGACATTTTCTACCCAATACTCAAAGACACAATAGATCTTTCCAAATGACTTCATTTGGAGCAGGCATTATCGAAGAACGCGGATTCAATCCGACATTCAAGGTCATTTCTGCTTGAGGGAGTAAACTTTCATTTTCTTTTGGTGATCATAAATCACTAATTCTGACTTCGCCTTCGACTTTACAGATCCAAGGCCAAATTCACCATCGATTTGGATCATTGCAACCGCTTGAAGACGCACAGCATAAATTCATACAAATTTACTTCATGGGCAATATGGAGGACCAACTTGATCGGCGTCAAACGATCAATATGGCAATGAAAAGAGCAATTCTTCAAGATCTGCAGCAATTACTACATGAACATCATGCCTTGTTTCGGTTGTTCAAAACTGCGTTGGATCGCATGCCAAGTGATGACTACAAAGTCATAATCAGAGCGGATAAACGACCCGCTGGAACACACGAACGCCAATTCAACGCTCCAACAATAGATGAAGTCGCAATTGTGATTGTTGGTGAAAACTTGGAAACGCGCGGTATTTTGCTTACACGTCGCGACACTGGACAACTGCAACGAATATTCGAAACACACCGTTCATACGATACATTGCAATACCCGCTGATGTTTTGTCAAGGAGACGATGGATACCACTGCAATATCAACATGATAAATCCATTGAGTGGTGAGTACCGATATCATAATTTTCATTTCAACATGACTCTAATTTCATTTCAGGTGAGGAAACTACCAAGAAGGTTAGCTTGATGAATTATTACGCTTATCGTTTAATGATTCGCCAAAATGCTGACAACTATTTGCTGCGATTTCGTCGATTGCTTCAGCAATATTGCTTCGACATGTACGTCAAAATCGAAGCGGAGCGTCTCACTTTCATTCGATTGAACCAAGGCAAACTGCGTTCGGAGGAGTATATTCATTTACGCGATGCAATCAGCACCGAATGAGATGCAACTAATGTTGGTCGATTCACTATTCTACCGGCGACGTAATATGCGCAAGATGCAATGCCATATGTTCGTCATTACGGTCGTCCTGATCTATTCATCACCTTTACGTGCAATCCGAGATGGATAGAAATTGTTCAATTGTTGCTCTCCAGACAAACATCAAGTGATCGGCACGACATCACAGCACGTGTCTTCAAACAAAAAATCCGGTCGCTGATGAGCTACATTACTAAGCATCGCGTCTTTGAGGATACTCGATGCTGGATGCATGCCATTGAATGGCAAAAATGAGGCTTGCCGAAAAAATTCGACCAGACCAAATAGATGACATCATATGTGCTGAGATTCCTGACACACGGTCCGTGTGGCGCCATTAACCCTCAATCACCGTGCATTTTTGACGGCAAGTGTTCCAAGCGATATCCACGAAATTTGACAACGCTGACTATCACTGGCAACGATGGTTATCCACTGTATCGGCGTCGATCACCCGATGAAAACGGTAGAACTATCACAACGATGCAGCTCTTGGTCGCATTTACACAATTCATCCGAAGAATGACGAATGCTTCTACTTGCGGTTGTTGCTGGTGAATGTTCGTGGGCCGACATCATTTGAATCATACTTCGAACTGTCGATGGTGTATGGAATGAGTTAGGAATGCCAACGCCATATCGTGGAATAAACGACGCTTTCAATCGAGAATTGGTAGCAAGTAGAATCATCATCTGGGATGAATGCACAATGGCGCACAAACGCGCATTGGAAGCACTCAATCGAACTATGAATGATCTACGCAATGACTCAAGATGTTTTGGAGGCGCAATGCTTCTACTGTCTGGCGATTTCCGTCAAACACTACCAGTCATTCCAAGATCGACCGCTGCCGATGAAATAAACGCTTGTCTCAAATCATCGACTCTGTGGCGCTATGTGAAGAAGCTTCAGCTGACGACAAACATGCGTGTTGCATTGCTAAATAATTGATCTGCCGAAGATTTCTCCAAGCAATTGCTGACTATCGGTAATGGCAGTCTTCCTGTCGACGAATCGAACGGATTGATTTCGTTTCCGCCAAATTTTTGTGATTTCGTCTCAACGAAGGACGAGCTCATCAACAAAGTGTTCCCGAACATCATTGCTAACCACAAAAATCACAATTGGTTGAGTGAACGGGTAAATCTTGCTGCAAAAAACAAAGATGTGGATAACTTGAGCTTCACAATTCAAAATCAGATCGTTGGTCCACTGCATTCCTTCAAAACTATCGACTGTGTAACAAACGAAAACGAAGCAACCAACTATCCAACTGAAATTTAAAACTCATTGGATCTGCATGGCTTACCACCTCACAATTTACAACTGTAGGTTGGATCAGTAGTTATCATGCTTCGAAATCTGAACCAACCAAAACTCTGTAACGGAACGCGTTTGGTGGTGAGAAAACTCATGGGCAATGTGATTCACGCGACGATACTCAAAGGAAAGTTCAAAGGTGAGGAAGTTCTCATTCCGAGAATTCCGATGATCCCAACCGATATGCCATTTGAGTTTAAACGAATTCAATTTCCGATTCGTCTTGCATTCACCATGACGATCAATAAATCACAAGGCCAATCCTTGAGTATGTTTGTGGTCTAAATCTACAAAATGAATGTTTCTCTCACGGTCAATTGTACGTAGCATGTTCACGTGTCGGCAAACCATCCGCTTTGTTTGTTCTAGCACCTGACAACAAAACGAGAAATGTCGTATATCACAAGGTACTTCAATGAAGGGAATCGACCCGAGTGCAACCCATCCAGCAAATAATTTCATAGAATGTAGTGCAACAATGCTACACGAATCATTTCGTTTCATTTCAATAAAGCAAATGCCTTTTTGCCACGTGAATTACATTCATTTCAAAGTAATTAAAATACATTTCATTTTGATTTTTGTACATTTATTGAATTCATTTTATCTTAATAAAAATTTGAATTTAATTCAGCTAATATCTTAACACAACATTTATTAATTTTGAGTCGGTACGAAGTTCGCCGGGTCAGCTAGTCATTAATAATAATTAGGATGGAGAAGCTGCGTTAGCATTTCGCTACATTCTTGTGGCGCAAATTTAAATTATTCATAATAAAGATCACAAAATCCAATAACTCTCAATAAAAATGACAACCCAAGCGAAAAGCATGCTCCCGAGGAAACTTTTCGTTAGCTGTCTAATGGTCAATTACAATGTAGCAAAATTTAGTTTAGTTATAGCAATTTAGTCAAAAAAAATCGACATAAGGCACACAGCATTAAACTAGGAAATAAAAATAATTTCTAATGTAAATCGAAAGCTAAAGATGATATTGAAATCGATCAGTAAGAAAACTAAACATAAAAAAAAATACAAAAATCGCTGTATAAGGAAGTAAATAAAATAAAACAAATATTTGTTTGGAGTTATGTACATAGCCTATAACAATAAAAATATTAAATTGAGTTAGATTTAGTCAATAATTGAAAAATAATATTTATAGTAAGTTAATTGTTTAAGTATTTAAAGCAATATGTATATACGTCGTATGTACATTTTACTGTTTATTTAAATAATTCAATATGTAATATTATTGGCAGTAGATAAACCTAATAAAAAATGGCAAATCACTATATAATGCAAACGAAGTCATTAGTAATTAATAATATAAATTAAATTATTACGTTGAGTTCGATGGAGTTTGTCTATTGATTAATAGTTTAAAGTTGACCTTACCATTGAAAGGTATTTTTTGATTAGGAAATTTTTAGACAAAAGCTATCAATGATCAACAACCTGCCTTCACAATCCATTGTACCACCACAAACTAATGCTTTACACACTACAGCGAACTCGAACCACAAAGTTTTGAACCAAAAACAACTAACCCGAGTAGTTCAATATTACAGACAGTGCTTGTTAAAATGAGCCACTATTCTGGTAAATCATATTTCGCTTACGCGTTGCTCGATTCTAGATCACAATGCTAATTTATCAGCGACAAGTTAGTTCAATACCTAGGGCTTGTTCGAAGCCGTTTTTCAGTCACTGTAAATGGCTTAGCTGGCTCTATCTATGCTACTACAAATGATCTAGTCAACATCGAAATATCTTCAAGTTTCAACTCTGATTATATCGAATTAAAAACATTTACACACATATACACCTGCAAGTTGCTCGTATTGTTCATAGTGTTTTTGGGAATTCGAGGAGCCTCCATCGGCTGCAATTCTTTCAACTGATGACCAAAATTGTGAATCTTTGTTTCTCAATTTCGTCCAGCGAAACGAGAAGGGCAGATACAGTGTATATACGGTTTCCATTTAAATTTCCTCTCATTCTTGCATTTCTGCTGTACATATGGAATTCAGACCAATTCTACTTAATTCATCATGGGGTCGTCATAGCCGATAGTACCACAACATAGTTGCGAGTCATCTTTGATGGTTCATATAACTCATCTTCAGGAATGTCGTGGTCCGGCCATATACAAGACGATATTGTTACAATCACCACTCGTTTTCGGCAACACGCACTTTTACCGCCAATGGGGAGAAAATGTATCGACAGATATTAATTGCTTCGCCCGGTGACAATTTCCAGCTGATAGTATGGATCAAAACAAATTTAGACATATCGTTTAATAACAGTGACATATGGTACATTCAGCGCTCTGTTCCTATAGCGATTCGCACACTAGACATGGCATCACAGAAGATAATAAAACAGAATCACCTGAAGCCGCTCTAATTATTAAGCGAGATTTTTACATGGATGATTTACTTTCTATGGCAGTGAGACAGTTACAGGGGCAACGCGATGTGTTGCGCGAAATAAAATCCGCCGCAATTTTTGCATACAATTCCGGATGCAATAATGGATCCTTCCACATCGGATTTTGAAGGTGAGGCTATGACCGTTAAAACTTTTGGGTTGCATTTTAGTCCAACTAAAGAAATCCTTTATTTCCATAACACTAGCCAATAATCAAGTGAAAGTTCGACAAAACGGAAATTACTATCAGAAATTTCCAAAATTTCTGATCCTTTTAGTTGGATGTCGCCTTTTACTATTTCATTGAAATTATTATTCTATAAATTATGGACTCTCAACCTCGTAAAATTGGAACATGTTGTAATTCCGCGTCATCTTGGACTTTCATCTAATACAACCAATCTTCAGTTTCATGGTTTTTGTGATAGAAGGATAAGTCAAAACAACAAGTTTGATTGCGAAAATTAAAGTCGCCAAGATGAAGTATGTATCTTTGCCCAGGATGGAACTGTGTGGTGCTGAATTTTTGCCCAAACTAACCAAATATAATGTCGACCATTCTTGGGGATCGTATGCACCACATATATGATTGGATTGATTTAAAAATAGTTCTAGCTTAGTTATCTGACTTAACACGAAGATGGCAAAATTGGGGAAATGTCATTTTAAGGGATAATCCGGCGGATTGCGGTACCTAACTTCAAACAGTGGTGGAACAGATCTGGATAGTTAAGCCTTTCTGAAGTTAATTTAAATCCTGAAAGTAAGCGGTCGGTTAAAAAAATGTCAACTCAGCATGACGTCAAGCATCCGATTATACTACCCAAGATACATCAACTGACCTTTCTTATTGTAGAAGGCGCTCATCCGGCTATTTCACAATATATGTATCGTATATTAGATGTAAATAAATTTAGCATTTTATGAAAGATGTTTTTTACTACTACACAGGGGTCAGTACTCGAAGTGTTACAAACTTCACGGTGCTCACGGCGCATGAGAGCGCGCTCTTTTTTGACAAACGTCAGTCTGTTATGTTGTTATAAGCATACGGACATATCGTTTTACGTCGCAGTTAAAAGAAGTTATCGAAATGGAATTCAAACGCAACAGTGTTATTATTTTGTATTTAGCTCAATGTGTCTGCCCGTAGCATGGAGCGCATATTAAAAAATGAACTACAATTGAAGCCCTATAAAATACAAAAGTGCAAGATTTACCACTTGCACAAAAAGCAGTTCGTCTATAGCAAAAGCAAAGGTGTTAAAACACTTGCACGTTTGATGAAAAAAAATTTACGGTTCAGCAATATGTAAACAAACAAAACGATCGTGTTTGGTTAGAATGCAAATCACAAGATAATTTAGATAATTTTGCGAAAGCAAGTGCCTGCATCAGTGATGGTATGGGCTGGGGTAACTGCCACAAGACGCTCACCACTCCTTTTCTTAGAACCGGGCGTAAAGGTAAATCAACAAATCTATCGTGAAAAGATCTTACACGATGCTTTGTTAGCTTGGGCACGTAAACAATTCGGTAGATACCATTGGACGTTTAAACAAGACTCGGCACCATCCCTTAAAGCCCGCCAAACTCAACATTTTTTACAAGTCTCCAGCTACATTTCATCACATAACCATGTTCCCCGGACTTAAACCCAATGAATTTGTCCATGTGGTCCATTCTGCAGGCCAAAGTATTAACTAAAAAATTCAGTCAATGATGAGGCTATACCGACGTAATTATATTAGCAATTCAGTCGATATAGCCTGATGAGATTGACTGAAAAAATTAAATTTTTCGTAATTCTCATTCAGATAGAAGCTGAACTTGCAAAATTCTTGATAATTTCGCTCGTCGTAAAAAATATGAGACGGTCGACGAATTAAAGATTGCTCTTCCCCAAAAATGGGGCAAAATGCCATCAGACCACATTCGTGTAGCGTGTGAAGCCTTCTCGAACAGGCTCGATGCTATTATCCGCGCTATAGGTGGTTCTGGTTACATCGAACAGTAACATATTTTTTTGTTAAATTTGAAATAAAAGAAGAAGTTTTGAAGTTTTGAAATAAAAAATAAAAATTGACAAATTTACAGCATTTTTAATTGGTAACACTTCTTGTGCCGACCCCTGTATATGTAACGGTTAAAACCAGCAAAATCATCAGCAACTCGGTGGTTACCACCACAAGCCAACCGATAGAGAAACCCAATAGTTTCATATTCGGATTCTCCTTCGGTATTAATTGTAATAATGTTTCACGAGTATTGTGTCTGTTAGGCACACTTTTTTTATAATTATTTACTGCTACACACGTCACAGTAGAGCTGCACAGCTAAAATAAACAAAACCAATGTTGGATTAACAAATACTTAACTCATACTTATACAAATCTGTTGAATTTATTCCAACAATATATTTGAATTAATTATTTATCCCCTTTCGACACAAAGTATTCCAATATTTAATCAAATAAATTAAATATTAATGTCAATACTTCGTAACTTTATTTGATTATCATTTCTAGACTCTGTGAAACCGATTTTGTTGCCTAAATATATACTTACTGAATTGAAAGTTTATTCGTTTTATGACGGTTAGTGTTATATCAATAACTCGTATAAACTAAGGGCCACTGTAATAATAGCAACGATTGAGGATGAACTGTGTCTTTATTATATGTTATATTAACATGGCGGACACCATCATATACAGTGATATACCGTCTATGCGATCCTACCTTACATACAGTAGAGGGTGTACATTTACAATACATATGTTACATCCCCCTTTTTTTATAAATTTATACATAATTCATTTATTAATTCATTTAATTAATTATTTTTTATTTCCTAATGATCTACATTCAAAGATTTAGTCTTATTGGCTGTTTTACCTGTCTACCTGATCGCGTATGATATTGATTCGTTACCGTGCTTTTTTGATCGAGACGGTTTGAAGTATCGTAGTTAACATTATTCTCGATGTTGAATTCCTTATTTGGTCGATTCTCATCTTGACTATCTGTTATTATGATTGGATCATTTTCGCGTTGTACATTGATGTTTGCTTTTGTTGGATGGATGTGATGAAAATTTCTACGATAATATTTGTTGTCTTCGGTTTTTACTATGACTGATCTTGGTTCATCTAATCGTCGTATTACTTTACCAGGAATCCATTCCCTGTTCTTAGTTTGTAATCGAATTTTTTCATTAATTTTGGGTTCAGCTAGTGTTTTGGTACTTCTATCAGCATAAGTTTTTTGTTGATTACGAAGAATTTTTAAATTTTCCGTCACTCCAGTTATAATTCTTGGCTTTAACAACTCGTTACTTATGGGTATGTGTGTTCGCGTGATGCGACTCATCAATCTTTGATTTGGTGATTCCAAATTGCTATCACGAGGAGTATTTCTAAGATTTTGTATTGCTTGATAAATGTCTGTATTGTCTTTCTCGCTCGCATTTTCTCAACATATTCTTTATCGTTTGAACTGTTCGCTCAGCTAAACCATTTGCTCGTGGGAAATGCGGACTTGACGTCTTGTGTGTGAAATTCCATTTTTTACTAAAATCTTTAAATTCTCTCGATGTATATTGTGGTCCATTATCGCTTTCTACTACCTGTGGTATTCCATGTATTGCGAAACATTTTTTTAAAAAATTAATTACTGAATGTGATGTTGATTCTTCTAGCTTTTCCATGTCCATAAATCCGGAATAGCTGTCAACTATTGCTATGTATGTTTCTGAAGCGAAATTGAATAAATCTGTTGCTACAATCTGGAAAGGTAGTTCTGGAACTTCTTTGCATATTATTGGTTCTTTTGTATTTTGTCGTTGTGTTTGTTGGCATATCGCGCATGACTCCACAAAACTAGTGACGTCATTCGTCAAGTTTTTCCAATAGAACATCTGTCTTGCTCGCTTCATCGTAGATTGAATACCAAGATGACCTGTATGAGCTGCTGTTAATATTTTGAATATTTGACTTTTCGATAATACTATTTTTTCACCTTTGAAAATTATGCCATGATAAACTGCTAGTTCTTCTGGGAAATTGAAAAAATGCTGAATTTCCGGCGATAGTTTTGATTTATCGGTTAACTCGTATATTGAACGTCGTCTTCGGTGTCCTTTTGAAGGCTTTCGAATGCCGTATCGGTCATTGGAATTATTATCTGAACTTCAGGCTCATCTACGTTTTCCGGATTTTCATTTATGCAATCTCGGCTTAGAGTATCGGCTATCGGAATTTCCTTTCCTTTTGTGTATATTACTATTGGATTGTACTGAATCGTTTCTAATAAGATTCGTTGTAGTCTTGCCGGTGATGAGTGTAATTGTTTTTTGAAGATCGACTCCAGGGGTTTATGGTCAGTTTCTATTGTGAGTTTTTTCCCATAAATATATTCATGAAATTTTTTAACTGCCCATCGAATTGCAGTAGCCTCCTTTTCTATTTGAGGATAATTTTGTTCTGCTTTCGTTAATGATCTGGAACTATACGTTATTGGATGTTCATCTTGCATCAATGCGGCCCCAACCGCTTTGTTACTTGCATCACATGATATTTTTACGTCCTTATTTACATCATAAAACTTTAATACTGGTGGTGATACTAACATATTTTGGATTTCCGTATAAGCTTTCTCTTGAGCTTGATCCCACAAAAATGTTATATCCTTACGTAGTAGTTCTCTCAGTGGTGCCGTTATTTGAGAAAAATTAGGAATGAATTTTCCCACATAAGTAATCATTCCCAAAAATCGTTGCAACTGTTTTACGTTTTTCGGCTGTTCTAATCTCTTGATTGTTTCCGTTTTTGACTCGTCAATTTCCAATCCTTCCTTGGAAATGATGTGTCCTAAAAATTTAATTTTTGACTGGTTGAATAAGCATTTCTCTCTATTTAGTTTCAATCCATTTCTAGACAATATTTGCATAACTTCGTCTGTATGTACTTTTAATTCTTCGATTGTTTCAGCGTGTATTAGGATGTCATCCATTGAACATTCCACGTTATTTAATCCCTCTAACAGATTGTTCATTATCTGTTGGAATACCTCCGGGGCTGATGCTAGCCCAAATGGTAGACGGAGACACGTATATCTACCCCAAATCGTCGAGAATGATAAATATTTTTGTGTTCTCTTGCTTACCTGGATTTGCCAAAAACCCTTTTTACAATCCAGTTTCGTAAAATATTTCGAATTTTTCATCCTGGTTGTAATCTCATCGATTGTTTTTAACGGGTAATGTCTTCTTAAAACACTTTTGTTTATTTGCGATGGGTCAATACAAATTCGAATTTTCCCGTTTTTCCGCACTACTACCATTGGTGACACGGCCAACGACGGTTCTTTAATTGGAGCGATTACTCCTAATTTCACCATTTTATCCAATTCGGATTTAACTTCGGCCCGTATTGCATGTGGAATTCTTCTTGCCTGTGCTATATCAAACTCAGCGTTTGGTTTTAAATCAATATCATACACGAAGTTTTTTATACAACCTAACCCTTTATAAATATTCTCATCTATTTCACATGTATCGATTATATTTCTAGTTAATAAATTTAATTCTTCGCATGCATTCATACCTAGTACAGGGCAAGTGTTTTCATTTACTATTTTAAAATTGAATCTATAGCTTTTGTTTTTTACTATACAATCAAATAAGACTTGACCTAATACATCAATTTTATGACCACTGTAAGTAACAAGCTTTTTAGTGTTAGTATGACATATTTGCCCTTTTAGTTTTTTTACTAAATTTAAATTTAATACGTTACACATTGCTCCTGTATCTAGCTTAAAATCTATTTCAATATTGTTGATCTTGACTTTTTGAAACCAACAATTTGTGTTCGATGCATCAACAGTACCGATAACCATTTCGTCCGAACTGTCATCGTTTGATTCATTTATATGGAGTGATTCCATTATTTCATTAACTTTATTTATTTTTTTACTTGTGCTTTTGCAAACTATTGCAAAATGCCCTTTTTTTCTACATTTCAAACAAATCTTACCAAACGCAGGTCAATTTTTCGGACCGTGACTGTTATTGCATCGTACACAAACAAACTTATTATTATCTATTTTCTTATTAGAATAATTATTTATTTTACTTTGACTTTTTTTTACGTCACTAATTTCTATATTTTCGGAATTATGCATAGAAGATGCTTGCTTATGTGCTATTTCACTAGCATGACATAAATTAATTGCTTTCTGAAGCGTTAACTTTTCTTCTGACAATAAACGTTCTCTTATTTTATCAGACAAAATTCCTATTACGATTTTGTCTTTGAGTAACTCGTCTTCTAAATTCTCGAAAACACATTTGATTATTTGTGACTTACAATTCGTTAAAAAATCATCAAATGATTCATTTTGTTTTTGAATTATCTTATTAAATAAATACCTTTCATAAGTTACATTGACTTTCGGTGTGAAGTAATTAGTAAATTCTTCTTTTAATTGTTGGACCGTCATCGTGTCGTCATCTTTCAGCTTAAATGTTTCGTAAACCTTGTACGCTGATGATCCTATGCATGTCATCAGTGTTGCTATTTGAATTTTTTTCTCTTTTTTGTTTAACCCAGCTGCGATGGAATAAAACTCAAATTGGCGTAACCAATTTTTCCATTCCGTGGATATATCTGGATGCGTCGTGTTTAAACATTTCGGTGGTTTTAGTCCTTCCATATTGAATAATTATTTATTTTGCGACGAATAAACGGTAATAAATTGTTAAATTGTATAATATCTTGGGATTATACGCATTTGATTATTGTGGGTTTACGCGTAGTAACATCCAGCTGTGTTATTACTTAACCTCACTTTATTTTTTTCCCATGTGGTTTTTTCCACACCCGAATTATTTTATACCGTTTTTCCTTTCTTCTTACTTTTGTTTATATTTTTTTTTCTGTTTTTACCACTTTACTATTTATTTTTTTTTCGCAATAAATTTATTTTATTTAAATTATTTTTATTATTTTTACTTTTACTAGACTTCTACCACCACATCTGACAACATGTAATAATAGCAACGATTGAGGATGAACTGTGTCTTTATTATATGTTATATTAACATGGCGGACACCATCATATACAGTAATATACCGTCTATGCGATCCTACCTTACATACAGTAGAGGGTGTACATTTACAATACATATGTTACAGCCACTATTCTTTTGTTGATAGTTTAGTCAACGTGTTGTTTTAGTCAAAATTGAAATAAGCTTTAAGTAAATAAAATATTTTGGCTAAAACAACACATTTTATAAATTATTTTTAAATTAATAACTAGCCATTCGATAAAAATTAAAAGATACTTTAGTCAAACCCTAAAAAAATTATTTCACAGCGTTATGTCCGATTTAGACGTACCAACATTGTTTTCCCAACAAAAAATGAAGATATTAGTACATTATGATTTTCATTTGTAAGACAAGAACAAAAATATAAACCAACAAAAATTTTGTTGGGTTTTTTTTTCAATTGTTACGATAAACTACTTTACCATTAATTTGTTACTATAAAATTAAATTTGACTACAAAATATACTTGACCCGAATATATTTTTGATATTTTATAGTAACAAATAACCACAAACACAAGAATAGTATACTATGAATACCAATACATACCCAATGATCAGATTTCAAATGTTTATAGCAAAAAAATAAACAAATACAAAAAGTAATTATGTCAAACGGTAAGCACGTATGTTTTGAATTTGTTTTACCTAGCTATATGTATTTATATTTTTCATTTTAGCTAAAAAAATAATTATTCTTCGAAATGAGGTGGTGTCACCAGCTTTTAGTTTGGATCGAATTGGTAATTGAACATAATAAATTTTAGGTTGTTGTTTTGTTGTGATTAAAAATTTTTTATTTCCAGATACTGAATGCAACTACAATGAGGAATATTTATTTTCGAACCCTGATTGGCAAACCATGCAGGCCGAAGATGCTGCAACCCCGACTGAATATGGTAAATACGAGTTACAATTATAGTGCTTAAATTAAAACTGTTAATTTACCCTGGTTGAACAATTTTATTTCCAGAATCTGAAATATTCTTCCCAGAAGAGGAGACGGAGCGGGATCTGCCAGTAGGTATGTGAATTCTGTTTAATTGACTGTGTTATAGTGTATTATTATTGTGATTTAATTTTAGAGGATATGATTGAAGCGGTCAGGTATATGGGATTTAAAAGATTCCCAATACAAAAATAAAGCGATAAGGCAAAGGATATGGGAGGAAATTGCTATTTCGATCGGTATGTTATATAACCTGTGACAATAAAATATTAAGTTAATAATATTTAACCATTTTATATAGATCTGCATAAAATCGTGCTACGCGGTCAGGTCGAAGAAATCTCAGCCCAGTGGAACCGGCAAACCATACAAAGCATACAAATATGCAAAAGCTTTACCGTTTTTAAACGACACCGTCGAGCCTAGACCGTAAGTAAAAAATAATCGGATTTAAATGTGTTTCAATCTAAAATAATTTTCATGAATTTTTTCTTTATTTCAGAACAACTTCCTTATCCAATATGGGTTCTAGCGAGAGCTTCGCAGGCAGCCCAGTACCACCCCGAAAAAGTAAGCCAATTTAAATTACCTATTTGTAACCCATTTTCGCGCTAAAAAAGCAGAATGAATTTTCCCCGATTCATTGCCTTTTTAAGTTGACGGAAAAGTGGATGCCATATACGTAATAGCAAATGAAAATTGTTATTTTTAGAGAGGTGACGGGTTTCTTGAATATTTTTAATTTATATTTTTAGGAAAAACGACATCGAACCATAATTTGGCTCAGGAGAATTTCGATATTAGAAAACAAGCGTTCCAAGTGCTGGTCAACAAAAATGCGCAGCCAACACTAGCTCCAGCCCCAGCCCCACCCCCCGCCCTAGCCTCAAAAATATCGCAAGATGTTTTTGGGGACTATGTAGCTTTGCAGCTAAAATCGCTGACCGAAGCGAACGCAAATGAGGCGGAATTTCGAATTGCGGAAATACTTTATAAAGAAAAACAAAAACAAATAATGGATTCAAATAAAACAAAAAAATTTAAAATTTTATTTGTTTATTTATCTTTTGTGTCGAAGAAAAGCACATATGGAAGCAACTAAAATAAAACAAAATATATTTTTGCTTCCATTATGCCTCAATTCCATGGGAAAAATTGACTGACAGTAAAAAAAATCGAAAAGAGAAAAATAATCTGATACTCCATATAAGAGACAAAGACAACGCTTTTTTTTGTTTTTTATTTTATAGAAAAACAATTTTGCTATAAAATAAAAAACACGTTGGCTTTGTCTCTTATATGGGGCATCAAATTATTTTTCTCTTTTCGTTTTTTTTGACTGTCAGTCAATTTTTCCCATGGAATACAGGCATTAGGCAGAAAAACCTCTTTTAAAATAAAATTGAATTATTTTTTCAAAAATTGTATTGCCGCCAAAACTTCCTCGTTTCGAAATTTTATATATTGAAAAAAATAAAAAATTATTGTTTGAATTTAGTTTAGTAATTATTTACAAACTAAATTTTATCCGTTTGCCAAGAAACAGCGCCTTCGTTATTGAATTAATCGGCAAACTTCTCCCTTACTACTTTGGCCTCCTTGCTTGAATTATAAAATTTCGTTTTCATGCCTCTCATGTTGTCCGTTATATCATTCCTCCATATTCCATCGCTTTCTGTGCCGTCAATATTATTCACATCAACTAATCCCGGTATAAGATATGGTGTAGGAGATGAATGTTGCCTTAACCAACTGTGGAGACACACGCAAGCGCCACTTATTGTTTCTGCGGTGTCAATCTGTAAAATTAATAAAATTATTGAAAGTCAACAATCATTCTTATAAAGAAATAACTTTTGCAATTATTGGTTGTCTGAATATTCTCCATTTTGACACCAATATCCCGAAACAATTTTCAATAATTCGACGCGCCCTTGAAAGCCGGTAATTAAAAATTTTCTGTTGTAGAGTTAAGGGACCTTTGGAATATGGCTTCAAAATATTTTCATGCAGACCGAAGGCATCATCCGCAACAAAAACATAAGGCAGACTCTTAATCCGATCAGAAAAATTAGATGGGCGACGAACGAATTTGAATAAAATTGTTTCCCAAATTTACTATTTCGGAAAATGCCACCGTCGCTTTGTCTGCCAGCGGCGCCTATATCACACATCAAAAAATTATATTCGTGGTCACATACTGCCATGAGCACAACTGAATAAAATTTTTTGTATAATTGAAAAATGTTGATCCGCTAAACGATGGAGCCTGTATTTATATATGTATTTGTAAACCACGTTATAAAACACTACCTGTATAGCAACGTGTTTACCATCTATAGCGCCAATGCAGTTTGGAAAATTCCACCGTTCCCCGAAACCATTTGCAACGGCTAAAAAATTTGCAGCACTGATTTTCTTAAAAACCTTTGTTTTAATAGCCTCGATTATGGCGGATGTTGTTTCCTTTATAATGAAATGCACACTTGCTGGTGAGCATTTATAAGCAGTCGAAAGGCTTTTCTGTGACTCTCCAGTGGCCAAATATCTAAAAAAAAGACGTATCAACATTGTTTTCCAACAATTGTTTTGTTGTCACTTAGAGCTACACGCAACACAAAAAAATGTATATGCGATAAAAAGAGAAAAGTATAAAATAACAATGGCGGTCGTGCCATAATTTTTTGGCGGTATAAAATCGACAAGATAATTTTTGATAAATACGGCGCTGATACTAGTTTATTTATCAAAATTATGGCTTTTTCGGGTAAAATGAAAAAATTTCGAACCTAAATTTTATTTTATTAATAAAATTTTAGTAAAATATAATAAAGCGCTATAAAAATTTCACAAATCGTGATTTTTATTGTGTTTGTTGCTATAAAATATCAAAAATATACTCGGATCAAGTATATTTTATAGTCAAATTTATTTTTATAGTAACAAATGGTAAAGTAGTTTATAGTAACAATTGGAAAAAAATCCAACAAAATTTTTGTTGGTATATTTGTTGGAAAACAATGTTGGTACGTCTAAATCGGACATTAATAATTGTTCCAAGTAAATAATACAAACCTATCACAGCAATCCAAGGTACTGGTGAGCAAATTGAATATCGCTATCAATCTAAAATAAAACAAAAGTTAGTACCTATTCTGCCTTACTTCAAAAAACGAAATAATTTGCTCCTCGTCTTCGTGAAAATAAGCTGCCAGAGCTTTCATGCAATCAAAATCGGTGAAATTATCAGCAGTAATATCCCAAGAGCATTGATAATTTCCCGAAATAATTTTATTACATTTTTCGAAGGCACGTTGCTTGGTAACAGCCCGAAGCCGTAGGCTGAGGGCTGTTACCTAAAAGCAACGTGCTTGAGGAAAATATAATAAAATTATGAGGTATTTATCAATGCTCGAGGGGTATTCGACGAGAAAATGTTTTGCAATTTTATTTTATTCTAGTAGTAAGGCTGCTAGATTGTAAATTGTTCTATGAAAGTGTCATTTTGAAACAGTATTTATTGTAAAATAAAACTATAAATTCTTTTCATCTAGTAGCCAGAGTATGTTTTTCTAAAATAGCAAGCCTATTAAATCGGTCAATTTCGAGTCACGTGTACAAAATATACCAATCAAAATAACATTACACTGATAACATCCCTAGGGAAATTATCAGTGTAATGTTATTTTGATTGGTTTATTTCGTACACGTGACTCAAAATAAACTGATTTAACAGGCTTGCTATTTTCGCAAAAAAATTTCAGAAGTAATATCCCAAGAGCATTGATAATTTCCCGAAATAATTTTATTACATTTTTCGAAGGCACGTTGCTTGGTAACAGCCCGAAGCCGTAGGCTGAGTGCAACGTGCTTGAGGAAAATATAATAAAATTATGAGGTATTTATCAATGCTCGAGGGGTATTCGACGAGAAAATTTTTTGCAATTTTATTTTATTCTAGTAGCAAAGCTCGCTGCACGAGAAGGATTATTTTTCAATAGAGTTCAAATTTCCTTGAGAATTAATTTTTTTTATTTAATTTCATATTCGAAAAGACGAAATTTTTTCACTAACATATGAGAGAAATATCATAAATAATTAAATATTTCACTAATGGACAAGAATTATTGTTCTAAAGATTTTTTTGTGTTGTTATGTTGGCCGTCTGCAAGATTATTTGCCCAATGTTGAATAAATTTCAACTAGCGAGGAGAAATCTTGAAGGGGAAATTTATATTTTTTTTATCAAAGCAGTGATTTCATTGGGTGAAAATGTTGGGATAAAAATAATCCCAGAAATAATCTCGCCCGTGCAGTCGGCTTAACGCTGCTAGATTGTAAATTGTTCTTTGAAAGTGTCATTTTGAAACAGTATTTATTGTAAAATAAAACTATAAATTCTTTTCATCTAGTAGCCACAGTATGTTTTTTTAAAATAGCAAGCCTATTAAATCGGTCAATTTCGAGTCACGTGTACAAAATATACCAAAGTGACATTTCATTTGACCAAGGAATTGGAATTGGAATTGGAATTCAAATTTGGTCAAAAGAAATAAGCAACCAATTCTCGTGATTTATTTTGAAAAGTTGGTAGTATTTGATATTTCTACTTTCATTGTTTTCTGAAAATCAAAAACATAGACGGCCATTCCGCATTAAATAATGACATTATTATTTTTTTTATAAAATATTAACAAAAATATACAAGATGACAACATTTAAAACAGAAAAAATGAAATACGAAAAGTCTGGTGACAAAAACAGTAACTGTAAAATGGAATTGGAATTACAATACCATCAACTCAGCAGGAATTCGATGAATTCCAAATTTGAATTCAATATACAGCATTGTTGTTGTAATTTGGCAAATGAAATGTCACTCAATTAAAACCATAATAACTGATAATTTCCCTAGGGAAATTTTCAGTGTAATGTTATTTTGATTGGTTTATTTCGTACACGTGACTCAAAATAGACTGATTTAACAGGCTTGCTATTTTAGCAAAAAAATTTCATGGACATTTTTTTTAAGTTCTCTATCTTTTAGTTGATGTCTGTCCCAATTAAAAATTTTTGGTTTCACAGTTTTAAAATTATCCAATAACACTGTTAAATAAACATACAAAGAGAAAAGGCGGTTTGTTCAATCGTTGGTACTGGATTCAGATTATTTAAAAATAGTCGAATTTCTGGAAAGCACACCATATCATTAACTCGGTAACTTTAATTTCATGTTCGGCTATTAAATTTAATTTGTTTTTCATTGCACGTAACCATATTTGTTTCTGGTTTAGGCTTTCTGCATTTTGATTACCATAATTTTTTGGCTGCCAATTCGTATACAAGATGCACTTAAAGAAAATGAAGTTATTTTTCTTGTTTGTGTGATATTTGGCTTTAATATGTTGTCCTTATTCGATAATTTATTCAAATAATTAGTGTGGCTAACCAATCCTTGTCAGTGAAAACAAAATGTTTACCATCAGATGATTTTCGATAAAAGGAGTGAGGATAAAATGAACGAACCAAGTTCCTCACAAACTCTTTTAAATGTTGAAACAGATATTATTTCAGATGACTTCCGTAGTTCGAGAACTATTATTGATTTCACAAAAAGTTAATACGATTAACCCAATTGCTGGTGTGTTTATACATATGGAGGAACTATTTTTAAATAATCCATTTTATTAAATGTTAAAATGTTCACCTCAAATTCCAAGTTAACGTTTGATATAGAACTTGTGCCCGTGGCACTGGATGCGGTGTTATCTGCTGGTAATATTGTAGTGTCCATTTCGTGAAATTGTGCTCCGTCAAAGTTTTCATTTCCGGATCCGATATTTTAGGATTTAGAGTAATTGTTTTGGGTAACCATACTTCATTTTCGTTTAAAATTATTAACGAAATATCCTTAAGTACATGTATGTAGAACAATATATGAGAATATTTCGTAACCATCCGAATTAGTTACAATGATAGGCCTGCAACCAATATTCAATACCATTTTCATTAGCTGAAAATAAAAATTAAAACAATTAAAGAGAAAACAAACATACTTAGGTATATAAGAATTACTCACCTGTTTTAATAATATCTGCTATAGTTGATTCGCAGTAAATCAGTTTTCTTATTGTGCGGAACAAATTCGTAACTCTATAGAGCTTGGTCCATCTAAGACAAATAAATATTTTTGAAAATTTAATAATTGAGCATTCAAATTGAATCTGTTTTTAGATACCTAATGGGAGTGAAAGCATGGGGTTAAGCATTTTCTCTCTATGCTTATTATTTTAGGTGTACAACTGTACACCGTTTAACCGTCGTGCTATATATTAATTGGCTCATAGGAATTAAACCGTAAGTTGAGAAATTAGTCAACATTTCATAAACTAGTGTTTTGTATTTATACATCATTCGACAAAGTTTGCCCTAAAATAACATATTGGATTTTTCTTTGCATAAGAAAATCAAAATAGAATTAGTTTTCATTATAGAGATCTCATTTGATTCAGTTACTGAGGTAACAATGCATTCACCGTCTGCAAATACTAAATCCCCAAAACAAATTTTTTGTAACAAATACACTATACATTTCTTAATCTAATACGACAGGTTTGATTGGTATTGTACTATTGACTGATTCACACGATTACCCATTAAATTCTATTGATATTATTTGGTGAAGACATGACGTTGAATTTTCAGAGCCCCAAAGAATGTTATACAATTATTTACCGTGCATATTATACACAATAAGATATTCTAACATTTTGTATCCACCACGCCTGGCTAACAACAATGTGTACATGGTTACGACAACCAGCTGATTTTTAGTTCTTGTGTGGGCAAAACACGCATACCTACGATTAGAGAATCAACAATTCACAAGCCTAATTATTTGTGATTATACTTCTCGCTTCTCTTATTTTACAGAAATTTCATGTAAAATTACATGTTAAATACGGAATACTACATATCGTATGGATAATTCCATAACTTGGGATGAATTTCTCAATAAAAATATGAATTATTCTTGGAATTATATCGTCGCTTCCAATTAAGAGTATTACATCTGCATTTGCAAATCACTAATTTTTTAGAGAGGCCTTAAAATAGTTAATACTAATTTCGACAGGGGAGTTGTATTTTATTCATCATTTGAATTAAATACATCAAAGGATAGATTCGTCTTGGCGAATTCAGCTGGATCATTTATCAGCAATCGCAACAACCATAAATAGTACAGTGTCTTATTCTTAAAAACTTTTGTGTAATTTTATCATCTTCATTTTTTATGCTCTCGATTGCAGCAGAAATAACTCTGACTTGCACGTTGCAATGCTAAAAATAAAAATTAACAAATTTGCGACCTAATTTTAATTTTAAAAAAACGTCCTAATCTTGATTTGTTATTTATCAATGCAAATTTGTAAAATAATTCGGTTGAATTTGTTACAGAGATAGCAAATGTTATGTAACTTTATTGTGATATTATCATTGCCAATATTATAAAAAATGTTGGTATAGGAGAATTTTGAATGTCTTTTTATATATCACGTATATCTGTTAACATTTTAACTAGATACATAATTTATTCGACACATCAAAGCGAGGAAATATAGTTAAAAATTTAGAAATCACTTTATCTCAATTGACACCTTGAAATTTTACCATTCGAACTGATTTTGAATATATATGAGTAGTTTCTTTTCTCATATTATCTGAATCAAAGGCAGCTTCAAAAAAAAGGCGCTATCGATTTTTTTTTTCACTTTTATTTTTTTTATATCTTTTTTAATTTGTGCATTAACATATTCAAAAATCTTTTAACTTTAGTTAGTTTGTAGTCGTATTTCGATTGGAGCGCATATAAAACTAAACTCTTGAGATTAAATATTTTTTACTTTTTTTTTGTGTAAGAAATTGTAAATAGTTAGTGAAAACAAAATAATGAAAATAAAAAAAGAGTTGAACTAAAAGTGAGTATACGATTAACACTATCAGTCATCTTAATAAGAGTAATGTTGAATTCTATTGACGCAAAAAAAACAGGTCTAGATAAACAAAATTGATCAATTTCTACTATTAATAGTTCAGCATTTTTTGATCTACTGTATATAGGTTTCGTTTTTGTGAGTCAATAGAATATGACATAAGTTTAAAGTTTTTATGGGCGATATTGTTAGGTATACAATATAATACATAAAGAGGTGTTAAAACGACATTCTTCTTTTTTTCTAAGATTGGAAGCAGGTTTAAGTGACCTTTAAAGTTTATTTTCTATACATGAAACTCCCAAACCAGATAACAATTTTAGCTTCTATGATCTCACCTCTTTGCAGTTTGCTTTTAGCGTTCTACAAAATATCCATAAACGTGTTTTCCATTGAGTTCTTAAAGAAACATTGCAACTCTCGATATGGATTACAGCCTTATGACACACTGCGAATTATTAGATAGGATTTAGTGAACTTTTCGTGTTTAGCCCATATAGTGTGTCAACCCTAATTTTTGTTAATCGCGATTTTAGAATATCTGAACCAGCTTAGCTAAATCGGATTTATTGAACAGTAGTCTGGCAACGCTATTAGTGTAAATTTGTGAATAGTCTTGAGAATAAAATGAATTGTTTGTTAATACAATATTTTACCAATTAAAATTTGAAAACGTGAATTTTTTTGTTATCTCATTTTGGGAATGAATTCTGGTTTTCAAAAGAGTATTGTTGTTGTTGTTTTTGCATCATTTAAATTTTGCTTTATTTAATTTTCTTCTTTCAGATATTTTTGATTATAAAATGATTTTTTATGTTTAGTTTGTATACCAACTTCGATATAATATTAATATGATATTATAACTATGAAATACATGTAATAAGGGTTTTTGTATGATTCGGATATAGGGCTTGCTCGTTCCCGGACGTTTTACGTTCCCGGGAAACGGGATTGTGATTTTCTGGTTCACGGGATTCTAGCCACGACAAACTTTTAATCCATTACTAGTACTGATCCATTACAGTACTGATTTAATCACTCAATAGGCGCATTCCGGCCTCCCATCAAAATCTATATAATGAAATTTAAACTATCACATTGCCAAGAAATGTTTAATTAATCCCACCTAAACGAGCTGAACCCAATGATGATATAACCTTCGTTAGAAACCCACCCGCTAATGGAGAATTGCTCTCATTTTTGGTGGAGGTCAGTTTGGCGGTGGATTGTTATTTTTTTTTTTTTAATGCTGCCAATAGCTTTATTCTTCAATCTTTCTACATAAGAAACTAACAAGCAGTAATCAAATCTTAAGCTAAAATTATTACATATTTTAAGTCTTAACCAATGTTAATACTTATATTGTTAGTGCTCACAATTTAATAAATTTAGATTATACTTATATGTATAACATAAACATTTAATAAATTTACAGGTTCAGAGGTTCTTCAGACCGAGTGGATCTGTTCTTTTCAGTCGCCTAAATTGTGGCTGTTTTAATATATTCCTGGCCAATTCATTGGGATGCGCTCGTAGTTTTGAATAATATTTAGAATTGAATTCTTTAATTGTTTCTTTAATGGTTTTAATCCCAAGGTCGCCATGTATATTACTGTTTCGAATGTACCACGGAGCATTAGTAATAATGCGAAATATGTTCGCTTGAGTTCGTTGCAGGAGCTCTCTGTTTGAAGCGCTGGTGGATCCCTATAACTGAATACCATATGTCCATATGGGTTTAATTATCGCTTTGTACAGTAAAACTTTATTGGCTAACGACAACTGAGATTTTCTTCCCATCAGCCAATACATTTTGGAAATTGTAATTTTTATTTGGTTGCGCTTAGTTTCAATATGGTTTTTCCACGTTAATCTTCTATCCAGGTGCAAATCTAAGTATTTGACCTTCGTTTGTTTTAGGAACATTTTTATCGTTTAATTTCACTGGTGGACAGGTGCATTTGTTCAGCGTGAATGTGATGTGAGTTGATTTGTTTTCGTTCACTTTTATTTGCCATGACTTTAGTCAGTCCGCGATTATGTTTAAATGATTCTGTAACTCGTTTGAGGCAATTTCGGGATTATTTTGTGACACCAGGATGGCCGTATCATCGGCCAATGTTAATATTGTTACTTTGTTGGTGACAGGTAAATCGAATGTGTACAACAAGTATAATATTGGTCCTAGAACGCTGCATTAATATCATTTAAGCAAGAAGTTGCGCTATTTTGTTTAACCATGTATTGCCTTTGAATAAGGTAGTTTCCCAAAACTGAGTGAAATTTCTTCGGTAGAAGCTCTTTAATTTTGTATATCAGTTCATCGTGCCAAACTTTATCAAATGATTGTGCTATATCCGAGAAAGCAGCAGAACAATATTTCTTTTCCTCGACGGTGATTTTGATTGCGTTTACAATTCTGTGAATTTGCTCTGTGGTACCATGTTGGTTTCGGAACCCAAATTGATGGCCTGGTATAACGCGCCGTTCTTCTAATATTGTACTTTATAGGTTTGTAGATTAAACCATCATCCATTTGATGGGATAGCACGAAATTATTATCTTCTTCGTGTGGTGCGAATACTGTTGTTAGATGATCAGCAAAAGCATTGGCTTTTCCTTCATCACTTCTCGCCCAATTTCCAGTTGGTAGTCTAATCGGTGGATTCGAATTTGTTGGCCTTTTTAAATTTTTTGTTGCCTTACACAAAGAGCAATCTGTCCTCTCGGTTGCCAAGATATCATTTAAATAGTTCTGGACGCTCTGGTTTTCTTCTTCCCGAAGAGTTAGCTCGATCTAATTTCCATTGTAATAACGGTGATTTTGTTTGCTGCCATTGCCGGCGATTTTTTCGCTTTTCCTGGATAAGTTCCTGTATATTATGTGACAGTTTATTAACTTTTTCAGAACTACTTATGACGGGTGTAGCCTTTTCAGCTGATAATGCCATGACGTATTTTCATGAATGTCAGCTGGTGTGGTCAGAAAAATATTAAGTAGACAATTTTGTTCGGCTAGTCTCCTATATTGATCCCAATTAGTTTGCTTGTTTGTTAGACGATTGGGCATTTCGTTTCTTAGGACATTGGTCTCACTGTTACTATTACCGGTGAGTGATCAGAAGACAGATCCTATAACAATCGGTGGCCTTAGCATATGTACGTGGAATGCCCTTAGTTACACAAAAGTCAATTAAATCAGGAATTTTATTTTTATCCGTGGGCCAGTAAGTTGGGTTACCGGCAGATAAATAATCCAGGGACTGTTCCTTTATAGCTTGATAAAGTTGTTTGCATTTCGGCGATGTTAATCTGGAACCCCAATGAGTATGTTTGGTGGTGTAATCACCTCCAGCAAGAAACTTATTACCCAGCTGGCTGAAATAATCCAAGAATTGGAGTTTTTTTATAGCATGTTTTGGAGGACAGTACACTGCCGATATGACACAGTTTCCAGACAACTACTGCAGACAGATGCTCGTTGATTGTATATGTTCTTTCTCATATTTCGTAAGTTCATAGTGTTTTAATCTTCTTTTAATCACTACAGCAGTGGCTCTCCTCAGTAGCTATTTTTGATGAACCGTGTTTATGTTGTGCTAGGCCGTTTGCATTCCATATTGATATTTTGGTGATGGTTATTTTTGGCTTTTTTACTGGTTTCCATTTTGAGTGTTTGTGTTGCTACATTTTCTCACTGATGCTTCCTTTTTGGCTTTATTGCAAGCATTTGCGTTATGGAGTGCACCTATGTGGTCACACAAACATCATTCAAAGTGAAATATGCACTAGTGTGTCCATATTCTTGGCACTTAGCACACTATACTGGCCCATTTCTTTTCATGGGTTCCTCGATGGTAACCCTTATGTGCAGTAGATTTTTTAGGTCATATATAGCATGTTTGCGTTTCACCTTTTTATCAAACTCAACCCGGTAGGTTCTAATTTCAGGAGGAACAATGGCTGCGGCGCCTTCTCCCGTTTAATAATATTGGTAATAGCTTTACATTAGAAACCTTTCTCAGTGAGAGCAGCTTGTATTTCGTTTGCATCTACGTAGCTCTCTATTCCTTTCAATACTATAACTAATCCTTTTTGGCTCTTTAGTTGGTACGTGTAGTAATATTTACCAACTTGATCAAAATGCTTTATTTACGCTCTGTAAGTATCAATATTGAGCGGTTGAATTTTTGTTTCTTTTGATAACGGAATATAAAATGCGCCTGCCGTAATAAACTCGATCGTTTTTACAAGTTCTCTATTTGATTCTTCCCTCAAATAGATTGGTGACGGCTTCTCAGTTTTTGGAGTTTTTTAGGGTGGATCTTCAGCAACCAAGCAAAAATACCTATTGCCATGTGTTAATTCAACGGTAAGTAACTAGTGAATTTATTCGAGCTTACAATGGCCGCTGATCTAGAGCTTCTCCTTCGTTTTGATCGGACAGTAACATACCGGTCATTTTTATACTATCGTTAATATTTTTCGACGATGCACTTTTATTTTCTTTATGGTTCAACACACCAAAGTTATTTAAATTAATTTCTAGTTCATTTTAATTTAAATTGCCTGGTAAAGCAATTTTTTGAGCATTTAAAATTTGTAGTCGCTTTGGACTATGCTGCACATTTCCACTTTTATTTATAATCGAGGTCGTGACGTTCGGTGACAAATCGCTTGCGGACGATTTCACTTACTATTGTTATTTTAAATACGTTTATGGTTTAGTTTCTGGTACATACACAGTGCGATTATTTGATTTAATTCTACGGTTCTTCTAGACTATATATGTCTAGCTCTTCTTTTGACAGAATTCTATTTCTTTGTCTGCTTCCAATTGTTCTACTTCAATATTGTTCACCAAAAGGGGCCTTTCGGATTTTGAGCTCATCCCATATAGAATACATCATCCATAATTTCCTTTGTCCCCGACTCAGGATCTTCGAGTAATTTTATTAACGAGACAACTACCGTATCCAATACCGATTTTAAAGTACCCGGGTAATCATATATATGTCCTTTTCCAAATACTCGACTACCCAATTAATTTAATCGAGTATCTGATAGAGACCAGCACGAGCTCGGGCTTACTTTTTTTTATATTCGGGTCGGGTATGAAGAATTATATTCGAGTGCGGGTCGGGTCTGGGCTATGTCCTCGGTCGGGCTCGGGCCAGCCTAATTATTTAATTCCGTATTTGCTTTGGTAAGTTCCTAAAAATTTTAATTTATTTACGTAAATCGTAAACGTAAACGGAAATTTCTTTTCAGACGAGTGGGAAATGGGAACAAAATTGAGTTCGTGCTCGGGCTATAATAAACTAACCGGGCTCGGGTAAAAATGTAAACTGACACATCAAGCTCGGGCAATAATTTAGAATAACAGATTGGGCTCTGATCTCTATGGGTAATTTGATTCATGGGCACGAAATAACTCAGCGGGAAAATGTCCGTATCATTTTTTTTTTTTTTAATGAAATAATTTATTATTTAATTCAGTTTTTACAAAATGTCGTGGATTTAATTCCTATTGTATATAATTCAAATTTAATTAACGGGGAATAAATTAAAATTTATCGACGAAATTAATTCATTTCCAAATAAATTTAATTCCGCCGATTAATATGAATTTATTCCGTCACAAAAATTAGAAGGTTAAAATACAAACGTTGTCATCGAAAGTGTAAGGGTTGTAACGTCTTGAAATGAAATTGATTTGAAATGCCAAACATAGATTATATTTCCCTAAAGAACTAACATGCTTATGGGATTACAAAATATTAAGATGAATTTATTTATTTATCTGGTAGGTAATGTAATTTACAAAGTATGATAATAATGCAATACAATATATCCACCACCACCACATGATTTATTTAATAGAAAAGAGCGAAGAGAAATAAAATAAAAATAAATAAAATAGGAAAACTATTTAACGAAATTGATTGGGCATTTAACCCCATGCTTTAACCCTCTCATAAAGAAGTCTCTCGACATGCCGAAATTAAAACTGCCGCAGTTGTCATTGAAAGCATTGAAAATATTAATTAGCGGTTCCGTACCATTAAAATTGTTCGAACTAAACAGAATGCGTAGCAAGTCCGACCGCGATCTAAGTGCTCGCTGAGGGCGAGTAAATACAAATCTTCTCAAGGTCCTCAGGCGACAATCGATGTTAGAACATAAATCGTCACGAGCGAACACGGTGCAGGTGACATTACGTCTAATTGCTAATGTTTGTAACTTTAACAACAATAAACGGTTAACGTATGGTTCACGAACACAACCATGATTCGAGTTATAGGCAACCGTCGCAGAAGAGAGAAAACAACCCCTAGATCACAAATATCAGAGACTCTACTGATCTGTGTATCTACCAAAACGTATGGGATTTCTGCACAAGATAGCCACGACCTGCACAATGTCATAACTTTACATTTATTCAAGGGCAACTTAGTCCTTACGGATTTGAAACACTGGACAACATCATTAAAGAATATCGTAAATAGAAGTGGTCCAAGATGGCTGCCCTGTAGAATACCGGAAGGAATCTGAAAAAAGAAAGATCTAGCTGCTGAGATCCATACGCATTGCCGTCGCCTAATTAGATAGGACATCATCGATTTAATTGGAATCAAATCGGATCCAAAGTTATATAATTTTTGAATTAGAAGTTTGTGATCTAACCTATCGAAAGCTTTCGAAAAGTCTGTATAAATAACATCGACTTGTCCACGTGTTCATGTCCATTTGTCCAACAATGTTCAATGCTTCATTCGAAAAAATCATGAGATTAGTAATCGTAGATCTGCCATGTTGACGCGAACTTATTCTATGTCTTATGTGAAACTCTATTCTAGACTTCACCAAAGATTCGAAGAGCATAGGAATCGCCGAGAGGATCGAAATGCCTCTGTAACATGAAACATCACTTCTTCTACCTAACTTAAAAATGGGAATAAAGGGCATACTTATTCAGGATCAAAGGTGCCACTCCGTTTGGACCCTGGACTACCTGCAGTATTTCAACCGTTTAATCCCTTTATAATTTCCGAGAGAGAAAGTTGGATTACGAAATTTGATTTATAGATATAGTCATCCCCTGAAGGCTCAAATAAAATAAAACTGTCAAATGAGCCCTTAAAAAAATTAACAAACGTGTACAAATTTCAGATGAACCCGCAACGGAGTCATTATTATTCGTCATAACCCTTGGGTAACCTTGTGATTTTCTCCTTTTATTTATAAACGCGAAAAATCGTTTCGGGTGACAAGAAATTTCACTTTCGATTTGTATCCAATACATACTATAAAGAAATTCGTTGAGAACCTTAAATTCTTTACATAATACACGATATTTTAATTCGTCGTTAAAATTCTCAGGTCGATTATTTGTCTTAAACGCTCTTGATTTCCTGTTGGCTATGTTTTTCAAGCGACGATTGAATCATGGCTCAGCGTAAACGAAGCACGCCAATATCTTCGGAACATCTAAATCAAACCCGTACGACAAAATTATAAAAAATTTAGAGGCGGCGGCCGAAACACTCAGCCCATCAAATGACAAATTCTAATCAACATTATCCAAAAACCTCTTTAATGAAGGAACATCTGTAGCCCTAAAGTCATATTCAAAATCGTTGTTAACAAAATTTCCTAAATCACAATCAATAAAATAATATTTAATTAGAAGTAGTGTGTAGTATACTTGAGTGCCCCGCTAAATCCTGACAAGCTCCTAAGTCAATAAATTCCCCCGATGAAAAAACAAGGTCTAAAATACGACCATAACTATTGTGTACTGCATTGTATTGACGAGTTCCTATTTAAGCAAAGCTATCCAACGCATAGCCAGAAGTGACATCAACGGTGGAACCCACAAAACATTCGTCTATCCAGTACCCAGAAATTTTTGGTAGATTAAAATCACCAACAAATAATACCTATGGTCATCACCATTAAGTAACGGCAAAACATTATTGTGAATAAATTCCATAAATCCATGATATACATCTGCAGTGCGTCCAAACCGCCACAACAAATATCCAAAACAAGCCACATTTGACCTTGACGACAAGTGACTCTTCAGAAATACAAATTAAGTAGAGTTGATCAAACTTCATATTATTCTGTACCGCAATAATAACGCCACCCACCAACGCTCTTTATATTGTTGGGCTCACGATCACAACGAAATACCGAATAGCAAGCTTTAACGTCTTGAATTGAAACGAACTTAACGGAATTTAACGCCTTGAATTGAAATTCACACATTTTCACATACAATCTGTTCAAATATAACCCGAAATTTTTCATTCAAACCGACCGCGCTGAATATTTTGCTGAATTTTTTTTTGTCTACGGTTGGTAGCACTCTCAGTAGACTTCATGTCAAATGTAAGTGCGATCAGTCACTTAGTTTGTTTACAGCTAGCGTCTAAACAAGTCTACCTTTAGTGTGTGTTGCGAATTTTACAATGTCGAATTTAGGTGAACAAAGAACTTGTCTGAAATTTTGTCTTAATAACGAAATTTCCTTTGCAAACGCGTTAAAAATCTTACAAAAAGGCTATGGGGGCTCGTATATGGGGAGCCTAAACCCAAAAAAGCACGTCAAAGCCGCTCAAAAATTAAAGTTCTTTTGACTGTTTTCTTCGATTCTCGAGGTATTGTACATAAAGAATTCCTTCAAGAGGGACAAACAGTTAATGCACCGTATTATTTGGGCGTATTGCAGCGTTTGAGGGAGAATATTCGTCGAAAAAGACCGGAATTGTGGCAAAACAACTCATGGTTTCTTCACCACGATAAAGCACCTGCTCACACATCCCGCCTTGTTCTTGATTATTTGACCAAAAACAATGTCAACATCAATCCGCAAGCCCCGTATTCACCTGATAAGGCTTCATCTTTGGATATGTCCGCATGGCTTGGTTGAGTCTTGGTCGTTTAAGAACATTTTCTAGCTGGATGACATTGCTCAACATTCGTTCGTCCCTCGTTTCATATATTTTCAGATCCCTATGTGCTATTTTTATTAAGGAACCGTTCCAGTTACTCTCTTAATTACTCCAGCTGATGTGGCTATCTAAAATAATATCCAGTTCTTTACTATCTAAATCTATAACGTGTCTTTTTAATAGCGTTGTATCCTTCACCGGTGACTTTCTGATTAATTGCATGAAGCTAATAAATGACATAGAGAAAAATATTTAAAACATCACCAGGGAACTGGAATACTTATAATTTCTTAAATTCCCGGGAATACAACCCTAGGAAATCCCGGGACGCAAGCCTTATTCGGAACGTGTGTGGACAAAATGGAAACGATGGTAATAATAGATCACAATTTCAATTTGTTTGTGTGTGTGGCTTTTGAGATTTTTAAATCTTTCATCAAGTTTGAATTAACGTTTTATTATTTAGAGATTTCCTGTAATATGTATGCCTCGTTTCATGAAATGCAAAAATTCTGTGTAGCGGTAAATAGAAAGTAGAAATTGCTTACAGAGAAAAATTTGACACTGCTATGACATTGTTTCCAATATTTCGGTTCCTTCTTCAAATCATGAAAATGTTCTCCTCCTAATTTACTGCTTGGTGACCTTGTATTATAGGTTCTTACTTTAAACATAATCGTTTCAAGTTCAGAGAACCCGTTGCACGATTCTAACCTTTACGGAAATGCCGATTTAATAAAAATAAAAGCAAAAAATTGAGAACATGTTTACTTTTCTTGCTCTAACAATAAAACATAGTCTGACAAATGTATCCGGTTGAAAGTATTTTTCACTAATCATAACACAAATTACAGCATATAAAACGCTGATCTAAAATGTTCACTAAATAATTAAATGAAATCAAATAAATAAATAAATTAAAGAGACTTTTTTTATTTCCAGAGAAGACAAAAACACGTCATTCTCCTTTGAGCGTCCATCGCGACTTTAAACATTAGAATTAAGTTTTTGCATATAAAAATAGGAATACCGCCCGGCTTTAGTACCGTTTTTATTTTTAGTTTTGCCAAGGATGTCATAGCGTTTTTTAAATTTATATTCCGTTAAACAATTGAGGTGGAGGACAAGCCCTATTAATGAAGATTCTTCTCATTTAGTAATCTTCTTAGGGTTAGGCATTGAAGAGTCTTAGCCAATTGATTTGCATGTTTTTTTATAATGTTTCTAAATAGGGAAAAGCCAGTTTATTATTAGTTTACCTAGCAAATTTAAAGTTTCTGTGATAATGGACAATGTTCAATCTTACAACAATAGAGTGGTAGAAATATTTCGTAGAGCTTACAAGAAAACTAGTTCAGTGAAAATGTGCCAACGATGATTTTACAAGATTTTTTTCTAGGGACTTCAACGCCGTAAAAACCTCTTCCGTATTTGGATAAAGCAGTCGTATCTCCTAATTAAATTATAGTCAAAACTTATTAATACAATAAAATTAACCAACCAATTTTCTTTATTTTTCCAGAAAATGAAGCTTCATCTTTAATGGTATTTGCCGAATCTACTGTGCAAAAGGACTTATCGGCCGAGCAATATAAAATACAACCCCGAAAATATTAACCCGTATTTGTGTACCTATTTGACATTTGGATTCTGTATAAACCATTTGATTAGTGCTGGTGCTGACCGTCAAAGGCGGGTTCTTCGTATTCCTTCGTTTCGGAAATATTTTAAGCTTTTAAATACAAATAGGACTTTTGGCATATTATAAGTGAGTAAAAACATCGATGTCTCTATTAAATAAAAATATTATAACACATCTGTTTTATTTTAGATCTGTTAAAATAATAAAAATGACGATAATTGAACATTTACGCATCATAGTGATAATATGACCTATTTGTATAAGGCTGATCAGTGGTTTAGTTATGACGATGAAAATATAGCCCGGAAAAAGCCACATTATGCTGAAAACAATTGGCTTGGCGATATTATAATTTGGGCTGGAGATATGGATGATTATAATGGAACATATTCAGGCATGAAACTGAACATGTTCCATTATAATCATCCATATCTATAGCCCAAATCATAATACCGCCAAGCCAATTGTTTTCAGCATAATGTGGCTTTTCCGGGCTATATTTTCATCGTCATAACTAATCCACTAATCAACCTTGTTGTGTATATCCAATTGGCGAGGCAGCAAAACAGGCGGTTTCGACGTCTTTAGAATTAAAAATAAATTTTGTATATTTTTAAAATACTGAACAAAAATTGAAATAAACTATTTAAAGCTGACCAAACAAAGTTATAACAATTGATTTTAAAGAAGTGCCGGCTTTGTGTACTTTAAGCAGACTACATATCGTTGGGGTTGTATCACTGAAGCTTCTTATATAGGTTCTTAGCAACGGATTTATCTTTTTAACTAATCGTTCCCAACATGAAACAGTTGGATATAAATTTGTTTGTAATACCCACTGTCCTTATTTCGACGTATACGTGGTTTTGTCTGACAAGAGCAAATCCATTTTTGTCAATATACTCAGTTTTTTCAGGAGTATGCAATTTTAGTGATCAATCCGAGTCATTATATTAACTAATATACAATTGTTAATTGTTGTCGATAATTGTTTGATTCAGTTGTACGCCCTTTTCTCACAAAAACCCCAGGGCCGTTCTTATATATTTAGGCGCCCTGGGCTAAAAATATTAGGCGAATTTATACAAGCAAGAAAAAAATTTCCCAGTGCATAATCATCTTCTGTTTTAAAACCAGTACATTCGAAACCATGAAATTCTAGAAAATATCCAAGACATGAAGTTCAAACAGCATTTAGAAAGAGAGGCAATTATTTCCAGAAACGAAAAAACGTTAGTTAATCGACGATCGGAGACGATAAAATGAAAAAAATGAGAACACTGGATGATTTTGAAAATGCGTACTAGCATTGATACCTCTATCAATAGTCGTTGAGACCTGTAATTGTCATACAAACGGCCATTTGGATCGGTCGAATATTTCTACACGTTTCGTGGAAAATTCAATTTTTTTGAAAATCAACTGAACTATAGCCCACAAATTCAGAGCCACAAAAATCGAAAATCTGCAAATGTGATCCGATTTCGATAATTGATACCTCAATCAATAGGCGTTGAGACCTGTAATTGTCATACAAATGGCCATTTGGATCGGTCAAATATTTCTACACGTTTCGTGGAAAATTCAATTTTTTTGAAAATCAAGTGAACCACAAATTCAGAGCCACAAAAATCGAAAATCTTCAAATGTGATCCGATTTCGATGATTGATACCTCAATCAATAGGCGTTGAGACCTGTAATTGTCATACAAACGGTCATTTGGATCGGTCGAATATTTCTACACGTTTCGTGGAAAATTGAATTTTTTTGAAAATCAACTGAACTATAACCCACAAATTCAGAGCCACAAAAATCGAAAATCTTCAAATGTGATCCGATTTCGATATTTGATACCTCAATCAATAGGCGTTGAGACCTGTAATTGTCATACAAACGGACATTTGGATCGGTCGAATATTTCTACACGTTTCGTGGAAAATTCAATTTTTTTGAAAATCAACTGAACTATAGCCCACAAATTCAGAGCCACAAAAATCGAAAATCTGCAAATGTGATCCGATTTCGATGATTGATACCTCTATCAATAGGCGTTGAGACCTGTAATTGTCATACAAACGGCCATTTGGATCGGTCAAATATTTCTACACGTTTCGTGGAAAATTGAACTTTTTTGAAAATCAACTGAACTATAGCCCACAAATTCAGAGCCACAAAAATCGAAAATCTTCAAATGTGATCCGATTTCGATAATTGATACCTCAATCAATAGGCGTTGAGACCTGTAATTGTCATACAAACGGCCATTTGGATCGGTCGAATATTTCTACACGTTTCGTGGAAAATT